>ML791453.1:153341-204680 GCA_009831015.1 Picea engelmannii
GCACCTATGAAACCAGAAATGGGAAATCCGTTTTGTGTTGTTTCCTATGAATCCCGACGCAATTGTAGTCGCCTGAGCTGTGTTGTGACTTAGCGTTAGGTTGTTGTCTTGTTGGGTGTCCATACCCATTTTCCCCTGTTCCTGTTGTTGTTGCTGTCAATCGTACCCGGCTGGAGCTAAGTTGAAGACCTTTTATCAAACCTATGAGCAACTCTCCCAGGTGAGAGAGTCTGCTGGGAAGTGCGTTGTCCTGGAAGGGAGTCTCGTAGCAGCCACAGTACTCTGAGACTTCTGGTCCAGTCTGTTGCTGAAGCCCAAGGTAAGGGAGGTGTACTAGACGATGGAATTGTATTAGTGAAGGTGTATCCTCCTGGGGTGGAGCATGTGTGTGGGGAATGAGGGTCTATGTGTTGTGAGCGTAAGTGGCTCCTAGGATAAAACATCCTTCATGTTTCTTTGTGCAACTTCTTTGTTGTCCTTGCCAAGCCTAGAATTACCTTGACTAGTGGAGTTTAGTCCCAGCTCGGGGGTGACCTACTACTGAAAGTGATGAGAAACACGGTCTAAGGCTGAGAGATTTGTGGAAGGTCTGCACGCAGTTGGTGGATTTACTCCAGCTAAAAGATAAATATCATTTATGTGTTTAATTATGTATTTTATGCATGTTTGTATTACTGGAAATGTATCATGTGTTCTGTTTCATGTGGAATTATTGTTAATCTCAATTGCATATGTATGGTAGTAGTAATTATGTTTTTATTGTGAATAAGTGTTTTAATTTCATTAAAATACATGTTTTCATTAAAATGCATGGTACCATTACCCGACTTGTTGGAAGGCCAAGTTGTTTGGGTAGCGTTATCAGAGCTTAGTGAAGTGTCGTGTTGGTGGTGTTTCCCGACCTGTTGGTGGCCGAGGATGTTACAAAATGGTATCAGAGCATGGTTACAACATTGAGCCTGGATGGACCATGTTAGTGGAAGTCAAAGCAAGAGTTTCAGGAGGAGTTGTTGTCGAAATGGACAAAACTCAAGTTCTGACCCAAGGTTTCAAACATTGAGGTTGAATGGGTTGGATAAGTGGTCATTAGACCCAAGGTTTCAAGAGGAAACTGTTTTTGGAGGACCAATTTCAAACCTCAGAACCTTCCTGAGTGCCAAGAAGTTACCTTGGTCATGTTACGAAGATCGGAAGGAGTAGCGGTGTCGTAAAACCATGACAGAAGTGGTATTAGGCTGCAGAGTAATGTGGACCTTAAGAGTTGTTCGGGAGAAGGAGAATCCTTCACGACCGTCATATCTGGTAGCATTGTGAGGCAGTTAGCCGTGAATTCCTTTGGAAATCTGCAGAGTAACAGAGTTTGTTCAATGTCGTAGGATATGTTCGGAAGGAAGGGAAATCCCTTACAACTGTCAGATCTGGGGAAGGTACAGAAGGGTTAACCTAGAATCCCTTCGGACTTCGCAACTTTGGTGAAGTTTATGCAGAATAATAAAAAGGTTGAAGCACGAAGCTCTGAAGCCCCAAAGTGGATCTACACTGTATATCTGGGGAGGAGAGCGCAACCGTTGGATCAACCAATGTTGAAAGGTCAAACGCGGTGGTGAAGGGCGAAATATTTCGAAGTTATGAAGTCCCGAAGAGCCGAAGTAGTGATTCATGATGACATCACTTGGATGGACGTGGACACATGGGATGTGTGCCACGTGTCAGTGGGTTTCGAACCCGTGGAAGGTTGAAATGCCATTTGGAATATGACGCGTGCCACCCATCTGAATGGGCCACGTATTGGCCACTAGTATTCCGCCATGTGGTTTGTTGTATGAACAGGTCTAGTGGGTCGAGGTTACGTAACGTAGTTAAAGGTCAGAGGACCCACACTAGCGTTGATCATGCTACATCAAGATCGACGGCCAGGAGGCATTGTGGGGATCCAAGAGGCAGACTCGCATGAGAAAGTTCGAAGGATGAAACCTTTGAATATCCACAAACTCTTCTAAGTCAGAAGAGATCAGAAGCTCAGGAGAGAGGGAAATAGTGGTCGTTGGGTCACATCGTAGAAGATCCTTCATTACGGAAGAAAGGAAAAGTTTGAGATTTGAGAATTTCGAAGTCCGAAATTCCGAAATGACCCCAGTGGTCGATCTGGGAGAGGGAGATCTGAATTGTTGGAGGTAGGTCTCGGTCGTCCATTTAGAAGCATCATCAATATCGTGAGATCAACAGTCACCTCGCATTATAGGGATAGAAGTTGCTTGAGATTTACAAAGTCGACAGCGGGCCACAAGACAAACCACTGTTTTGGAGAAAGGACGTGTGGAGGCTCAAGGTGAATTTCAGGACGAAAAGTAGTTTGGTCTCAAACCACCTTTCAGCATGCCTTCAATTGCATGTTTGCGTGAGGTCACCGCCCAAGATCACCTCTAAGGAGGAGCCAAGGAAAAAGGGGACAGTGGACTTGCTAAATTCTCGAAGTTCTAAAGTGATTTTGGACCATCCGTCATCAAGGAGGATAGGTGGCGTAAGATCCACAACTTCAAACGTTTGTGGACAAGGAGGAGGAGAAACAACCAAAGTAAATCTTGGTCGTTGATCTGAAAGTGGACGCGTGGTACCAGAACTGGAACTCCGGGTATGGAGCACTCCGGAGGAAATCAGAGGGCGAAAGCATCGAAGTCCCGAAGGAGATCTCGATCGTTGATCGAGGAGGAGGTCGAAGGGTCGTTGATCTGGTCTTGGTCGGAAAGAGTCGTAGTCCTGAAGAGAACCATGGTCGTTGATTTGGAGAGGATGCGTGGCAGAAGATATGTCACTCCGGGAAAATTCACTCCAGAGATTTGTGTGTGTGGAGATGTGAGAAGTCTCGAAGGCTGGAGAGCCAGAGTTCATCAGAAGCGTCTGATTGTTGAGGAAAAGTGTCAATAGATCTTCCACTCCAGAATATTTCCATATGGGAAAAGCAGATAGTTGAAACTTTTGACGGTCGGAGAGACAGAATCAACCATAGCCGTTGATTTGGAAGGGAGCTACGTGTTGACAGATCATGTAGATATGCGACTGAATGTGGAAGGAGGATATATATTAGTCATTGATTGCGGATCATCGCCATGGGATTGGAGATTGACAAGCGAGTTGGATTGAGAGGCCATAATTTGCTCGGATGTTAAAAATCTGAGAGCAGGCCACAATTTATACCACGGTTTTAGAAAAAGGATACGTGACAGATGGAGGTGAATTGCGGGGTGAAAAACGGGTTGGTATAAAACCACTCTTACCCGCGCCCGCAATCACACACTTACGTGAGCTCATATCCCACGATCTTCTGAAGAAAAGGGCTAATGAAAAAGGGGCTAGCACCTGAAAATTGGAGTTTTGGAAGTGCGCAGGAATAGCCCGCGGGTCTGTCAGGACCTGTGCCTAAAGGAGAAAAGGGGGCCTGTGTATAATTGTTTTGGGTTCAATCATGAGCCCGAAGAGTTAATTTGACTCAGAAGAATTGAATATTCTTTGACCAGGAGGTCAACAGACCCCGCTAAGGTAGGGGCACTGCGTCGAAAGTGCTCAGGGAAGAAATAGTCATGTACAATGACTATAATGAGAGCACAAGAATATTCAGGAACCCAGGAAGAATTGAAGACTTCTGGGTTCAACAAGGAAAAGTTGCACATGGGAAAGAAGTTGCTGCAATTTATGTGGCAGCAAGTATGTTATGGATGGTTGGGTCAACCAGAGGAAAGAATGATTGTGTGTTTGCAAGTGTTGTTGGTGATGTTGTTGCATAAGGAGGGAAGAAACAAAGAGCTAAAGTGTTGGTTATAAGTTTGATAAAAGAAGCATGAAAGCTTCTACTACTATCATACTTTTAGGTAGTATAAAATTTATTAATGACAGTCATGCAAGTATGAGTTTTATTACTCTTTTTGCATAAATGCTGAAAGGAAATTTAGGCAAGAATTTCCTCAGCCAGAGCCATTTTATAAAATCACATGATTATATTATTGAATGCATACCACTGGATGTGGTAAAGGCTGGAGGCCTGTATTAATTTAAATCTTTTTAGCTTCTGAATGCACACATTGACATAGTAGAATGTCATGTTAATTTGGTTATGGGGTAATAACCAAAGAATTAAAAGATAAGAACTTGTTATAGGAATGAATGCCAGTAAGCTAGTCATGTATGAGACTAGGACATGGTTGGATATGGCAAGGTATGGATATGGAAAGGTTATGAGCCACATAGGTACTAAAAGCTTCCTACCTTTAAATAAAACTTGGACTGCAACCTTTTTGCTAACACTAATGAACACCACAGAATTATATTATTGGTTTAGTGTTCAGGTCGAAAATGAAAGCATCCAATTAATTGGAAAGACAATAAGAAGTGTGTGGAGAATGTGTCAACACATTGGCCAGAATTCCAACTTATGGATGGTGAGATACATGACTGAGATAAAGAGCATTATTTAATTCAATGCAAGGTGCACTGAATAAGTATGCATTGAGAATTGCACTCATGCATAGTAAGTGATATAATTGTATATTAAATACAATGGTTGAATATGTTTTGTAAGTACATGCATATATATTATTGCATGGAAATAATTGTTACTAACAACTGAAGTATTGTAAACTTATGAAGTTGAGGACATTTTAGGGAGGGTTAGACATTGCAACAGGAAATTTGCAATTCAAGTAGTCACATGAGCATTGAGTATAGGAAATTTTCTTGTTCAAAAAAAGAAGTAATGAACTTACAGATATTACTGTGAACATGCATATGCATATAATGACAAGTCATTATATTTCATTAAAATGTTGGGTGATTGTGATTGAATTTCTAGGTGCAGGCAATTCTAAGATCATTGCATAAGGTGTTGTACATGTTGAATTATGATGTACAGAAAATATTGACAATTTGTTGGCAGTATGCAAGATGAAGTCTTGCAGAAAATTGGTATGCAGTTTGGTGCCTATGGAAAATCACAAGGATCGTTGCATTCATAATATGGAAACAACCAAGATTAATCATGAAATAGAATTTCATGTTTTGGGGATAAAACTTGAATTCCCTTTCGAGTTAATTGGAGTTCCTAAATGAATTCTTTAATGTTTTCTCATGATAATTGCATGTGGGTGATGCATATGAGATGATGTTGATTAAAGTTATAATGTTGACTACAAAGAGTATCTCGGGGAAGATGTTGATTGGAAATATCTTAGGGCAGTTGGAACTCCAGGAGCCACGGTGCTCTAAGACTTTTGATTTGGCCTATTGTTGAAGCCCAAGGAAAGGGAGGTGTAACATCCAATGGACTATGTTATAGTGAAGGTGCACACTCCTGGGATGGGACAAACATGTGGGGAAGGAGAAACCGTTGGTTGGAGTGCTGCTGAGGTTTGGTACCTTGGTCTAGACCATGTGATATGGAAGTCTTCTCAATCAAAAGATAAGTACAATTATCTATTTATTGTATGTTGTGTATCTTGTATACAAGTTATAATGTTATTAAAATTGTCTGTATATACAAATATATACATATTGCATATGCGCTTGCATTTCCTGCATCCATGACGGTACATAATTTGTTTCATATTTCATTGCTTAAGAAATATATATACTTGATGCTAGTCATGTAATTGATTGGAATGTGATTCAGGTGGAACAAGAAGGCGTCTTGTAGGTGCATCTGGTGCGTATATTGGATCAGAAAAGCAAGAATCTCTTTAATCGAGCCATCAGACTTGTAAAAGTCCAGTGGACCTGGTACGATCCCGAGGATGAAACATGGGAGCATGAAGATGCTATGCGGGCAGAGAACCCGCATCTTTTTGAATATTTTGGAAATCTTACTGTTGTTTTGTAAATAAGTTGCACTGAAGGCAATGCAAAAATAAGGGGAGGGGATTGTAATACCCCAAGGTTGAGCCCCTTCTCAATTGTAAGTTTCTTATAGGCTGGTGAGCCAAGTGGTTGTAAGTTGAAAGACTTATGTGTTTATTAGGCTAGTGAGCCAGATGCCAAGGCCAAGAGCCTGATATTTTGTTTGTGTATGTAATTATGTAGATCATTAATAAAAATATAATCAGTGTTGTGTGTAGACCCTCCACGAAGAAGAGTTATGGGGGAATAAGCTCCACAAAGTAGGTTAAGGAAAGTGGGGATAATTATTTGGGCCTAGGGTATAAGCTAGGGGGCTTACTCTAGAGGAATGATATTTTAATATTATTTCTTGAAGAATAAGGTAGACATTATATATTTTGTTATCCTAAGTTCTTGGAAAGGGGGACGTAAGCTAAATGGAGTGCATGCAGCTCTAGGAAGACAAGTGTCGACCTAGGCTCATGCAGTTAAAAGCTGAAGCATCAGTTGTGTTAGGGGGGTTCACAAGTCATTTTTCTGGCATCCTCCGTCTGCGTTCGCTGGTCGTACTCTGTCTGAACCATTCTTGCCTCTACGTTTGAAATTGCATACCCACGCACAGTGAAGAGAACCCTCACAGGAAGGTTGGTCATTCTTCCATTCTCCCATCCTGTACGTGAACCATTCTTGCCTCTACATTGTCTGACCTCAGCATACCTCTTGTACCTCTAAAACTAGAAATGGGAAAGTCATCTTGTGTTGTTCCCTGTGAAGCCCGACACAATTGTAGTCGCCTGAGTTGTGTTGTGACTTAGCATTAGGTTATTGTCTTGTTGGGTGTCCATACCTATTTTTCCCTATTGTCGTTTCTCTTGTTGTTGCTGTCAACCGTACCTGGCTGTAGCTGAGTCGAAGACTGGTTATCATACCTGTGATCATCTCTCCCAGGTGAGAGAATTTGTTGGGAAGTGAGTTCTCCTAGAAGGGAGTCCCATAGCAGCCATAGTACTCTGAGACTTCTGGTCCAGCGTGTTGCTAAAGCCCAAGGTAAGGGAGGTGTACTAGCCGATGGACTTGTATTAGTGAAGGTGTATCCTCCTAGGGTGGAGCAGGTGTGTGGGGAATGAATCTCTATGTGTTGTGGGCGTAAGTGGCTCATGGGATAAAAGATCCTTCCTGTTTCTTTGTGCAACTTACTTGTTGTCCTTGCCAAGCCTAGAATTCCCTTGCCCGGTGGAGTTTAGTCCCAGCTCGGGGGTGACCTACTACTAAGAGTGATGAGCAACGCAATCTAAGGCTGGGAGGTTCATGGAAGGTCTGCACGCAGTTGGTGGATTTACTCCAGCTAAAAGATAAGTATCATTTATGTGTTTAATTATGTATTTAATGCATGTTTGGATTACTGGAAATGTATCATGTGTTACGTTGCATGTGGACTTACTGTTAATCTCAATTACATCTGTATGGTAGCATTAATTATGTGTTTATTGTGAATAAGTGTTTTAATTTCATTAAAATGCATGTTATGTGTGTGTGTGTGTGTGTGTGTGTGTGCGATTTCACGTGGTAGCGTTACCCGGCTTGTTGGAAGACCAGGTTGTTTGGGTAGCGTTATCAGAGCTTAGTGAAGTGTCGTGTTGGTGGCATTGCCTATTGGTGGTCGGGGATGTTACAAAATGGTATCAGAGCTTTAAAGGCTAATTTAATGTTGTGTTGGTAGCATTTCCCGACCTGTTGGTGGCTGGGGATGTTACAGTCTCCCTTCCACATAACCTTTCTGTTTGGGATATTAGGGAGGGGAGGGGAGGTTTTAGTTTTTTCGTAATGATTTTGGATATGATTTTGTAGATAACATTGCAGAGTATGAATTTAATTATATTAAGCTTCAAGTTCAACATATATTTCTGAACTACCTCGACAGGGATTGTGTTGCCACACAACATTTATTTTTATTATCAATTATTATTGTTATCAGAGTGTGCAGGTTTTCACACTTCCTTATAATGTTGAATTGGAATTTCTAGAATTATAACTTCCAGAAATCCCAATTCAAAAGTATTATTATTTTAATTTTGAAAATATTGTCCCACAAAATACACAATAAATAAAATAAAATGAAAAAATGAATTCGATAAATTTAAGATCCAACCCTTCCAATCAGATAAGTATATGTTTCATATGTTGATTAAGGTTGGTTGTCATTGATGTCAACCCTTGAAGAAATCCCTGTAGCACAAAGGTTTGGGTAATGGACCCAATATCGTTTGATGTAAATATGACTCATTATTGTTTTGTCATGGTTAATAAGAAGTAAATATGGATGAACTCCAAAGTGGTCCCCTTATGGTGAAAGCCCTCACGGGAAGACACTTTGCGGAGTAAGAGAACCCATGCTTAATTGTGGAATAATGAGATGAAGGATAGTGAATTTTTCAGAAAAATTATCCTAGATGGATAGTTCTTTTCATGCCATTTCTGGTGGTATGTGGAACGTAACATAACTCCTCACAGTTAGAGAGTTATGGCCATGAGAAGTTGGAGACCCCAGGTTTGGTTAATGGACCCAAGTTTGTTTGATGGGTAATGGTATGAGTTATGATATATTTTTAGATAATACTATTCTATATGGATAGTACATGTCATTCCATTTCTAGTGGTATGTGTAACGTCACATAAATCCTCATGGTTTGAGAGTTATGGCCTTACGAAGTTGGAGGACCCTCATATGTCATCTAGAAGCCCCAAAAGGTCAAAGTAGTCAAAGTGGTTTAAGAGATTTTTAAAGGATAAATAATAAAGTGAAGTGATGAGTTTATTATAATTCAAATTGAATACAAAATAATTTTAATGGAGAAATTAGAAGTGGGTTAACCCTAAAATAAGGAAAGTCGGCCAAGTGACCTAGAAGATGTTTTTAAGGAAGCTACTTGGAGAGTATAAATAAGAGGCAAGGCTCTCTCATTTAACACACACTTGAGAATATTGAATATCTATAGGTGTCTGAGGTAACCAAGGATATCTAAACCATGATTCTGAGTAAAGGTGAAGAAAATAAGGCCGAAATGCAAGGAAGGATAAATTCTTTTGATGGTGCTTTCTTAGGTATGTTATTTACAGGTCATCTCACCATTTTCGCTATAACATTTTTTATATAATGATTCAGACCGTGAAATTTCTATTCCATTGAGAAAACATATCCAAGTATCTGTGGTAAAAAATTCAGCTTGTGGGTCGTTTCATTTTGGGAGTTACACGCCATGGAAGTTTGTGGCTAGTCCTGAAACTAGTCAAAAACATGTGTTTCGGGTAAAAACGTCGTAACTTATTCAACACGGATCCAAATTCCATGAGACAAAATGTGTTGGTTAGGATAAAGTTTGTATCATGCTATGTAACAGTTTCATATCAATTCATAAAATATTCCATGCGGGGAACGCTCTACAAGGTCTCTCTATAGAATAAGCCAGAATTCAACAAGGTATGCCATTTTTGGTATAACTCCTTTTCTGAGAGGTTCCAAGTAGTGAAACTTGGAGGAATTGCATAAAAAACACTGAAGAACATTTTGTATTTGTTTCATATATTTATACTTTATAGGTACAAAGTTATGATTACTTCAAGTTGGGGTTGTTGACTAATCCAAAACTAGGCATGTGAGACTAAAGAAAAGTTTGATGACAATGCTAGTCTCTTGTTGTTAAAGTTAAGGAAGGTTTGCAGGAATGTGATCATATACACCAAGTCTATTACAGAGCTACAAATCATATTTGGATGATGAAATTGATGAGGGCTTTTGGTTGAGTTACAAGTTGAGTACATGGTTGAGACAAGTAGTTGATGAGTTGGCACATACATGAGGTGTATAGTTGATGATGTTGGTTGATGAGTATTTGACACATGATTGGTACATACTTGGTACATGGTTGGATACACTTGTTTATGGTATAGGTTTATTACAGGTTGTTTGGTATAGGTTGGTGCATGGTTGATGCACTTGTTTATGGTACAGGTTGATGCATGGTTGAGGCATGGTTCAGATTTATTGGTGCAGATTTACAACAGTATATCTCACAGTGATAGTGTGACAGTGGTTCCATCATTCTACTTCTACTTTAGGGTGGCAGGATGGGGAAAGGACAGGTGGTTGTATCCGGAGAACATAGGGGGTTGTAGCCTCCTTCTGGTTGTGGCCAGAGAATTTGGGAGTTGGAGCTTCCCTCAGGTTGTAGCCTGAGAAACTAGGGGGTTGGAGCCTCCTTCTAGTTGCAGCTGGAAAACAAAGGAAGTTGGTTCTTCCAATGAATGTAATTCTTCAAGACATATAAGAAAAAACATTCCGTGGTTTTCTCCCGATTTGGGTTTCCACGTAAAACATTGGTGTACTGTGTATGTATGTGATTGTTTATTTCTTACTGCTCATTATTGGATAATAATTCTACATTGATATAACAATTGAAGAAAAAGGATTATAATTACACTATTACTGATNGGGAGTTGGAGCTTCCCTCAGGTTGTAGCCTGAGAAACTAGGGGGTTGGAGCCTCCTTCTAGTTGCAGCTGGAAAACAAAGGAAGTTGGTTCTTCCAATGAATGTAATTCTTCAAGACATATAAGAAAAAATATTCCGTGGTTTTCTCCCGATTTGGGTTTCCACGTAAAACATTGGTGTATTGTGTATGTATGTGATTGTTTATTTCTTACTGATCATTATTGGATAATAATTCTACATTGATATAACAATTGAAGAAAAAGGATTATAATTACACTATTACTTATTCACCCCCCCTCTCAATAATCCAGCATCACGCACCAAAAAAATTACGCATTTCATTATATATATGAAATTTGTTAAAAAGTTGAACACTATTAACTAGAAGACCTAGCTATTAGAAGACCATAACATGAAAGTAATGCTTACAAAACAAAAGACAAAGTACACTTAAAAAATAGTTTACCTTTATAATTAGTCCCTACCTCTGGAGATGGACTATAGAAACGACCTCGCGGTCAAATATCATTTACTGGGTATTAGCTGATTCGTTCTGCCACATTAATAGGTGCGTTTTGGAGCAGGACTATAGCTTTCGACTAAAGTTTTCTTAAAAAAAAATATTATTCGAATTTTTTGATAAAACAATTTTATTTTCCTAATTTTATAAATTTCTCACTTCAATTTATCATTGGTTAATATCAAGTTGATTTGAATTTATTTCCTTGGTATGCGTCCATTTTTTTAGCTATTTATCAGGTTTTAAAAAATATTAAAAAAAATAAATTAAGGATTGGAAAATTCAACGATTATGGCATCTGCATTATCATGACAATGTAGGGATTTGTAGTTGATGCTCTGTGCCTAGGGATCTACATTTGATTTTATGTTCTCATTGCCTCACCACCTCAAAATCCCCTCGTCCACCTCTTAGCAGCCCATGTGCATATCCAGTTGAAGAACCAAAATCCTTATGTTTGAGTTTCGTTGGGACATGAATTAAGGTATCCATGTTTCCCGAGCGAACAACTCTTGCCTGCCTCCATGGATGCTCCTTTCCCAGTAGTGTGAGTCGAGTGTCTTTCATCTTCTTTCTTAGAGGCAATGTGGAGAAGAGGAATTTGTACGTATCTTGGTGGACAGGTCTAATCATATTCAATAAAACATTTGCATATTGTGCAAGAAAGGTTCCATTCCCTCCCACTATTGTTTATTGCAATTTTTTTTGTCTAAGAAGATTCCTCTGCATTTTCATTATGCATGCATACTGGTGGTGGTAACATGTTGTTCACGGTCCATTATAAAATTCAAAGACATCCATGTAAGTCCCATTTACAGATACATAGAAATCAATGTATTACCTATGAGATTGTGAGTAGTAATCACGAGATGGGGAGGTTGTAGTCGATGCCTTTGATGGAAGGATGATCTCTGACAATATCATCCATGGTGGTTCTAGTCCCACACCCTTATGTCCACCATGAAATTCAAGGAATGTGTAGTTCCACAACTTTCCCTGCTACTGCAATTCCTCTTCCATTGTTCACTACCATATTACATGTTCATGCTTTGTGTGCAGGCCTCTGCATTCGATGCTCTGTGCTCACCTCCTCACCGCCTCAAAATCCTCTCATCCTCCTCTTAGCATCCCAGGTGCATATCCATTTGAAGAACCAAAATCCTTCTATTTGAGTTTCGTTGGGACAAGAATTAAGGTATCGATGTTTCCCGAGCGAACAACTCTTGCATGTCTCCATGGATTCTCTTTTCTAAGTAGTGTGAACCGAGTGTCTTTCATCTTCTTTCTCAGAGGCAATGTGGAGAAGAGGAATTTGTAGTTAGCCTGGTGGATAGGTCTGATCGTATTCAATGAAACATGGGCATCATGTGCAAGGAAGGTTCCATTCCCTCCCACTATTGGTTATTGAAATTTTTTATGTCTAAGAAAATTCCTCTGTTCTTTCTTTATGTATGAATACTTATGGTGGTAACATGTTGTTCACGATCCATTATAAAATTCAAAGACATTCATGTACGTCCCAATTACAGATACAGAGAAATCAATGTATAACATGGGATATTGTGAGCAATAATCACGACATGGGGAGGATGTAGTCGATGCCTTTGATGGAAGGATGAGCTTTGAAAATATCATCCATGGTGGTTCCAGCCCCACACCCTTATCTCCACCACGAAATTCAAGGAATGTGCAGTTCCACAACTTGCCCTGCTGTTGCAATTCATCTTCCATTGTTCACCACCATATTACCGCTCATGTTTTATTCCCTTCTATAGGCTAGTGACGCTCACAATTATTCCCTTTCGTACACTAGTAGTCATGCCAAATATAAAAGAGTGATTGTTGAGTTATATGGAAATCCTTGGTAACCCTATTAGACAACATTTAATCATCCCAGTTTGGGCAAGTTTTAAATTCAAGTATATTTATCTATGTTCTGGAATTTTTATTATTTTTATAAATAACCACTGAGATTTATTATTTTTAGAAATAACCATTATGTAAGGTGAAGTGTTAACTATTTTTTTTCTTGTAACTGATAAAGTTTATCATAATTCAATTCAATTGTCAACTCAACAATAACTTAATTTTCAAATAAAAAGTAAAAACAAGAAAAGAACAATATTATCTATTCACCAATCATAATATTCTTTTAGTATTAAACTTTAATTCCTCTAATATCAACCTCACTTCAATACATAAAGTCATATAGTACACGAGGTCGGTAGTAATTTAACCTCTTTACATGAGATCATATAGTATCAGTAGTAAATTAACTTGGTACCCCTGAAGGAGTTGTCTGAGACTGTTGAATTGATCCCCTGAAGGTGTTTCCTTGGACAAGCATTTATCCTTCCCCAACTCAATATTTGGTCCTCGATGAAATCATTGCAGGTGCAATGGAAATGAAAGACAAAGAAGCTCATAAACTTGGTCGCATCGAAGGAAACCCAGGCCACCTAAAGCAAAAGACAGGCCAGAGATAATATGAGAAAAGAGGCGATGAGCAAAGAAACTGTTAAGAAGAAGAAATTCAAAAATATTGACAATATTGATGCTTAACTACTTTTGCAGTGGTCTACTGTAAATTTTGAAATCTCCCTGAATGCCTCCCTCCCTCATGAGCCGTGAAATTCAAATGGCCTTCTTCAATCCTTTTCCATTATGAAACAATTTATTTCCATTCCATAGAATGACATGCAATTTCACGTCTTGTTTTACTTCTGGAATTTATTGTGTTGAGACCAGCCACTTAATTTCTTGGTACTCAGGTCTCTGTTCATTCTAAGATTCATTTTGAAGAGAACCACGGTTTAAACCCCTATCACCATCACCGCAATTCAACACCGCCTCTACAAACAACGAACGAAGCATTGAACATTTGTCTTATCTTTAGTCTTAATCTCGGAAGTGACATAGTCTCACTACCAGTGAGTTAAATGGGTGGATTGAACAAGATCTGACCTGACGGTAGCAATTTTTTGTTCGAGGCATTGTAATTTGTGATTCCAGTGATTTAGACGGGTGGAGGCATTGTAATTTGTGATGTTGATGAGTTAGACGGGTGGATATTGTTACTTTTGAAGCTTGATTATTGTAATATATAATTTGTGGTGATATTAACATGAATGTAACTTTTTCTAAACTATCGGTTAAGTGTAGTAATATGGTGCTTCACATTGAACCTTTTGGTTGAGTGTTGGTAAATTAATACATGGTGTCAAAATTGTTCTATTCTCCATAAACTCAGTTTTAATTTTATAATCGGTGATAGTTCTCATTGGGTTGAATTGATCTATCCTTTATAAATTCTGATATAATAATAAGCTCCTTCACATCAATAAAAATATTTTACAAAAGTTTTAAATCCTAAAGTTTACGACTCAATATTTGTATTTGAGTTTATATCCAAATTCATGAAAGCAGGCGGACGTCACAGAAACAGAACAAACAAATTTAGAAACCTTAAAGCATGTAGTAACTATAGCAGTTGTATAGCTTGCAGAAAAAACGATGGAAAGTTTTGTCATGATTGAATTTTCAATCAAATTTTAATGCAAATAGATATGGCAAATCACTACTAAAAAGAGTATGCGACAATTTTAAATGTTTTTTATTGTGATCTGATTTTATTATTAAATTTGTATAAACAAGGTACGAGACAATTTTAATGAATAATTCATTTTCAATTAACATTGTTCACATCATTCACAATGTTAAGGTGTCGATTCAAAAACCCGTCGCATAATATGATAACACACTTTCATAATCTTCTTGTAAAAACAAAATTTCACTCAAGTTATAGTGATAGAAATGAGATTTTTGGGAAATGATTTTTATCTCTCTTTATCATCTATAATAATAATAATAATCATAATCATAATCATAATCATAATCATCATGCTATTACTACAACATATACCTATATTTTAATTTCGTTTCACATTAATACTTTTTCAATAAATAAAATGCCAACAAAGGAGGCACTCTACACTTAGGCATTATATTCTTTATTTCTCAAACAAATACCACTACATTGTGAAAATAAAGTAATAGAAAAACTCAACTTTTTAGTTAAGTTTTGATGTGATTTATTATTTTTTAAATTTTATTGTTATCGTACAAGTTGTAGGTTGGGAAAATCCTGACCCAACCACCAAATGGGGACAACTTAGATAACACCTTCCCACTGTCACTTTAGGCGGGTATTCTCGTCACATTAGAGATGAAAGAATCACCTCAAGGGGGGAATCCCAGTTACCCTAGGTGGAAATGAGCCGGAAAGTGGAATGAAGTGTATCCCCTATAGGTCAAGATGCTAAGCACAAAGATGTTGGGTATGTGTTATATTCTTTGCATGTGTGTGTGGGCATGCCAGATTCGACAACTGTGTTTGACTTCGGATTTTGTTATTTTTAGCAGTTTTCTAAATTAATCCTGGATTAAGGGATTAGGGTTTTGGTAGCTAAGGAATACCTAAAACATTGTATATATTGTATGGTGAATGGTGAAATTAATACAATGAAAAGTTGAAAGGTGTGACACCAAGGAAGACTAGTTTTCTCCTGGTTAATGGTTTCCAGCATAAATCTTTGTGTACTATGTGTATGAGCCATTGATTAATTTTTGTTTTTCTTAAGAATCTATATGATTTTTTTTAATTCATAGGTTTAAAACTTACATGTGGTACCAGAGCTCATTTTTGGCTTCAGAGGGACGCCTTTGTTGCTGAGGGTTTGGTTCGGTCTTGATTGATCAAGTTTATCTTGGGTCTGTGATAAACCTGGGTTTAGACAAAGAACAATGGATCGTTGTGGATCCTGGTACACAGCCTATTGGTACGCAGCCTACTAGCACACAAACGACTGGTACACAACCTACTAGTACACCACCTATTGTAATGTCGAAGGAAGATTGAGAGAAGTTGGACAGAAGAGAAAGGAGTACTATTGGACTCTGCCTGGAAGATTTGGTGTTGTTGAATGTCTTGGGAGAATATACAGCCAAAGAACTATGGGATAAGTTAGGGAATTTGTATCAATCAAAGTCCCCGATAAACAAGTTGTTTCTTCGAATGAAGTTGTATCATCTTAGGATGGAAGATGGATATTATGTGACAGAACATCTAAATGCCTTTAATACTCTGGTAAGTCAACTTGTCTTTGTTAATATTATGATTGCAAAAAAAGATAAGTGTATACTTTGTTATGTTCTTTGCCAAACTCTTGGGATAATCTGGTTATAGCAATTGGTAGTACCACTCAATCTACATTGAAGTATGAGGATGTAGTTGCATCCTTGTTATATGAAGAGATGAGGTGGAAAAGCATGGATGGTCATAACACAAATGATTTATTTGTAAGAGGTCGTACCTAAGACAAGAATCTTGGTAAGTGTTTGGGGGGGAGATCTAAATCTATAGGTAGATCTAAGTCTCCAGGAAAATCTTTCAGGAAATGTTGGAAGTGTGGTAAAACATGGCATTATAAGAAAGATTACAAGTCTAAGAAGGTTGATAAACCAAAGGGATCTGATAGTACCTCTTCCACAGAGGCGAAACCTCCACTGAAGAAGGAGGTGATGTTTACGTGGAATCTACAGGTACACATGCAGAACGTGATGTATGGTTGATTGAATCAGGTGCATCATACCATATGACTCCTCACAGGGAGTGGTTATCTGAATGTGAAAAATACGATGGTGGTGATGTATTCCTAGGAGATGACTCGATAGCCAAAATCATGGGACGTGGAAGGGTTAATTTGTTGCTAAAAGATGGAAGGATTATAACTCTCCCTGGGGTTCTTCACATTCCAAAACTAGTCAGGAGCCTAATATTTGTAAGCAATTTGGATGATGCAGTAGTGGATATTGTATTGGGTAAAAGAACTTGCAGGATGGTACAAGGAGCAATGGTGTTGATGAGGGGAGTTTAGTGTGGAACTCTGTACAAGTTGTTGGGAAGCACTTATACTAATGGGTGTAACAATTCTATTGTCCTTGAGAAAACAAATAAATAATACAATACCAATATTGTCCCTGGAAAGAAGACCATGTTGCGGCATCAAAGACTGGGGCATATTGGAGAAAAGGCCCTTTGAACATTGCACGGTAAAGGTATGGTTGAAGGTATGTCTAATTGCACTCTGGATTTTGATTTTTGTGAACATTACATATATGGAAAACAGAATCGAGTAAAATTCCCATCTGGTGCTACAAGAGCAAAGGGGATCTTAGAGTTGATACACAATGATGTGGTTGGACTTGTGCATGTTCCATCACTAGGTAAATCTGTGTATTATGTTTCATTCATAGATGATTTCTCAAGGAACACATGGATTTATTTTCTTAGAAAGAAATCTAAGGTATTTGATAAATTTAAAGAGTTTAAGGATCTGGTTGAAAATTAGATAGAGAAGAAAATAAAGGTATTGAGGACATATAATGGTGGAGATGTGGAAATGAATTCGAAGAATTTTGTAAGAAGTGTGGTATAGCAAGGCAGAAGACTACTCCATACACACCTCAACATAATGGAGTTGCAGAAAGGATGAACATGAAACTAATGGAAAAATCAAGGAGCATGCTTAGTGGTGTCGATTTAGGACAAGAATTTTGGGTAGAGGTAGTGGGTACAACATGTTACCTGGTCAATCAATCACCCTCATCAACGTTGGATGATAAAACTCCATACGAGGTATGGACTAGAAAGAAACCCTCTCTTGAACATCTTAGAGTATTTGGTTGTGATGCTTATGTACATGTTCCAAAGGAAAATAGGAGTAAGCTGGATAAAAAGGTCGAAAAGTGTATCTTTATTGGTTATAAATATGGTGTGAAAGGTTACAAGTTTTGGAACCCAAAAACTAAGAAGACTTTTTACAGTCAGGATGTTGTGTTTAGAGAGGTAAAAGATGTTTCCAAACAAGAATTCCTACCCAGGAAACAAGAACCTGATAAAATAGAGTTTGAGTTGGATGACGCAAAATCTAAATCATCTAAAGAATAAGAAGAAGAACCTCATACCCCAGTATTGAGGAGATCAGTGAGAGAAAGAAGGAAAACATAAAGGTATAGTCCACCTGATTTTCGTTTTGATTTTGCTTTATCTATTACTGATGATGATCCCAGAACTGTCAGGGAAGCAGTGAATTCAGAGGATGGTAAACTATGGAAGAAGGCCATGGTTGAAGAAATGGATGCCTTGAATAAGAATGAGGCATGGGATATAGTTGAGTTTCCATCTGGAAGAAAATTTGTTGGTATCAAATGGTTGTTTAAGAAGAAGTTTAATGCAGAAGGAAAGGTGGAGAAATACAAAGCTCGGTTAGTAGAAAAAGGTTATTCCCTGGTAGAGGGAATTGACTTTGGTGATATTTTTTCTCCTGTTGCCAAGTTAACATCTATTAGATTTATTTTATCTATTGTTTATGCTTTTGATATTGAAGTGGAATAGATGGATGTGAAGACAACATTCCTACATGGGGATCTGGAGGAAGAAATCTACATGAAGCAACCAGAAGGATTTGTAGTGAAGGGAAAAAAGGAGTTGGTCTGTAAGATAAAGAAGTCATTATATGGTATAAATCAATCACCTAGGATGTGGTACCAAAATTTTGACACATACATCCTTGGATTGGGATTTGTGAGAAATATGGATGATCACTGTGTATATTCCAAACAGGTTGGTAATCACTTCATTTATGTAGTGTTGTATGTTGATGAAATGTTGTTGGTAGGAAATAACATGGATGTTATCAAGAAGGTGAAATCACAACTATCCTCCAAATTTGACATGAAGGATCTCGGTGCTGCTAACTTCATTATGGGAATGGAGATTAAAAGAGATCATGCAAACATGAAACTCTGGTTGAATCAGAGAAAATATGTTGAGACGATATTACAGAGGTTTAATATGCATGGAAGTAAACCAGTCAAGGTTCCTATTCCTATAGGTGTAAAGTTATCTGCAGATCAGTGTCCCAAGACACAGGAAGTAGAATGTGACATGTCACATGTTCCGTATGCCAGTGCAGTTGGCAGTTTGATGTATGCAATGGTCTGTACTAGACCATACATTGCACATGCAGTGGGAGTTTTGAGCAGGTATATGTCAAAACTAGTGAAGGAGCATTGGACAACAACAAAGAAGGTTTTCAGGTATCTTCATGGCACTACCAGTTATGGATTGTGCTACCAAGGAAGACCAGGATATGACAGAGTGGTGGACATACATGTCTTTGTTGATGCAGATTGGGCTAAAGATATGGATCGCAGAAGATCTACAAGTGGGTATGTGTTTAACCTATTTGGAGGAGCAATCAGTTGGATGAGCAAAAGACAAGTTGTAGTGGCACTCTGAACTATAGAAGTTGAATACATGGCAGCCACTCATGCAAGCAAGGAAGCAGTATGGTTACAAAGATTGTGTTCAGGCATTAGGTTGGTACAACAAGTTGTGAGATTAGATTGTGACAGACAGAGTGCAATATTCCTAGCAAAGAACCCAACTTATCATTCTAAGACAAAGCATATCGATGTTCAATATCACTTTGTGAGAGAAATGGTTGAATAAAAGAAGGTGTTGCTGGAAAAGGTTGACACTTTGAAGAATGTTGCAAATTCATTGACAAAGTCTATGAGCACAGAAAAGTTCTCCCGGTGTAGAGTAACAATAGGCATTGTTGCCCTGGATTGTTGAGTATATAATCTTGTGAACCCCTGTATGCAAAGAAAACAACAAGTGGGAGAATGTTGGGTATGTGTTATATTCTTTTCATGTGTATGTGTGGGCGGATCAGATTCAACAACTGTTTCTGACTACGGATTTTTCTATTTTTAGTGATTTTCTAAATTAATCTCGGATTAAGGGATTAGGGTTTTGGTAGCTACAGAATACCTAAAACATTGTATATATTGTATGGTGAATGGTGAAATTAATACAATGAAGGGTTGACAGGTGTGGCACCAAGGAAGACTAGTTTTCTCCTGGTTAAGGGTTTCCAGTGTAAATCTCTGTGTACTATGTGTATGAGCCATTGATTAATTTTTGTTTTGCTTAAGAATCTATATGCATTTCTTTACTTCACAGGTTTAAAACTTACAAAAGAGGCTTGATAAAGATCCTTGGTGGTATCCAAAAGTTCCCAAGAGATAAGGGTACCTGTAAAGAGTGATGTACCTGCCCGAGACACAAGAATAAGCCAAATATGTGTGTATAATGTTAGGTGGAAAAGTAATTTAATCTTTTTGTCCCTAATTGCAGTAGTAAAAAAAAGTATATATTAGCAACAAAAATATAGTAAGAGATGCAAGATAAAGTTGCTTAAAGATTAGTGAAAGGTACAAGAAACAAGCTAGCAATTTGACTAGATTAGCTCAAGAAGATAGCATAAAACTTTAGCAACAATGTAAGGTTGTTGTAAACAAGTTCTACAGAAATAATTATCAGCCTTATGCCTGTAAAAAAAAAGTTATTACAGCAGAGAAATCAACCATCAAAACTTACCAACAATCCACCCACAAAGTGAGCTAGCCTTAGTAGATTAATGTGGCAAACTTTTAGCAATTTTTCAGCGGTTGAGTAGTGAGTTATTAATGAAAACGTATTAGGATTTATGCAGCCCTAATGGTTGTATATGTAATGTTATAATAGAATCAAGAAATACTTATCAAATTAAGACTCCCTAGTGTCTCAACCAAGCATATAAAGCATAGAATTGAATCCAAATTAGACCATCTGAAGAGAATAGTTTTTCATGTTTACCAAGGCAAGTATTTTATATATCTAATGCAAAAATCAGACTAGTTCCTTTAATATTTGGGTAAATGGAGTCTTTTAACACAAGTTGGATCAACAAGATCCCTGAGGGTGTAAATACTCTTACTCTCTAAGGTATGCTAATCAAACTAGGGTAAACTCTAGGAGGGTATACACACTTGTATTCCTCCTAGCAACCCATGTCCAAGAATAACTTATAAACTTAGAAAATGAGATGAAGCTTAATGGAGGGTGTATACAACATACTCCTTCTAGGGTTTCAACCAAAAACAACCAAGAATAAGTAAGAAATAACTAGCAAATGCAGATTTATCCTTACCAATTCCAAGAAAGAGAGGTATCAAACCCTAGTTTCACCAAGCAAATCACCATCCAAAGAAAGAGCATAAGCCTTCAAGGGATGTACATCTCTTCACTTCATCCAATCACCAAGAGATAGCACCAAAAAGGATTTGCACAAGAGTAAACACCAAGAATCCTCAAGCATAGAAGAAATTTCAAACAATACTTCTCACAATGGAAGAGTTGTATTATGAAATAAGATTCAAATGATCTCTATTTATACAAAATGTCTTAAACACAATTTTTCCACACAATTAGGAAAAAAAAAAAAAAAAAGGGGAAACAACCCTTATTTGTCCCCTTCACAAAAATAATATTATTTAATTTTTACTTTTCCACATGAAAGAAAACCCTAAAATAGCATCACCCCTCTAAGGGTGACGTTTACACCTTTTGAGAAAGTCGTTGGGGTGGAAGGTTGAAGTAGTTGGGGCTCATAAATCCTCCCTCTCATGCACTACAAAATCCTCAAGTATCCTCCCACCAAAACATGCCAAGTGTCAAGTAGCAATTCCATCACCACCAAACCCTAGTCCCTCTATGACATCAAGCCTCAAGAAAGTGATGTTTTTCCTCCTTCATAAAAAACAATTGAGTGGTAGGGGATAGGTTAGGTCCTCCATGATTCCATGTAAGTATCCAAAGGCATGTATCTATGATTGGACATTTGGTCCCTTGACATCCAACCTGTGGTCTTGAAGCCCCATAGAAGCCCAAGCTAGGCTTGTTCCTCCAAAATTGTCCACCAGCTGGGACCTGCAAAAAAAAATGGGTACGCCCTCCAAGGATCTCAAGTCAAAGCATCATGATGAGTAAATCAAATAAATAAGAGAGCCACCTAAGCATGTACATCCAAACTACTTCATCAAAATAAACCAATTCTCAAAGACCTTATGCAATTTACCAAGATTGAGTATGGGAGGGTTGAGAAAACGACCTATTGGGTGAATCGTCTCTCAAGTTTAGGGGTGTTTCCCGAGGGGAACTCCTTCTAAATCACGTGGGTGATGTGTCATGGATGAAGGGACAAAATATTGGGCATGGGATTCGTGACATACAAGGGGTTTTAGTGTCTCATTTATGGGTGCCTTTGTAGAGGGTGTGTTGCACCTTTGTTTTCAATGCAACATTTTTCCAAGACCATTTATTTCCTTTAATTCTTTTAGGATGTTTCCAGGTTGAAGCCAAGATGGGGATTCTACCCGAGAAATAAAAATTGTTCCCACCTTGACTCTACCCTGGTCACATCATGCTTCCCCAAGTTGGAAACATGTGTGGGGATTATACCTAATCATTAAAAAGAGTTCCCAAACATGCCCCTCCATGGTTGGCATTTTCTATTAGTTATTTTTTCACGGGCCCTATCAATATTTTATGAGAGACGTTTCATTATCCTCGTGATCCCTAGGCAAGCATATAGAAGGTTAATGGTTTGGATTTTATCTTTTTCTAGCTACAAGCCTCTGGGCCTTCATCCCCTTATTCCCATGAAATGAGGGACAACCCCTTCTTTGGGTCAGTACACCTGAAAATACCAAAAGGTAAGGAGATGAGGGGATGAAATGTGGAAAGTGACAAGTATGGTCACTAATAGCATGATGATTTGTCAAGAGGATCTCCTAGTAGCAGCCCTATCCCTAAGGGTGACCCACTTACTAGGGCGCAATGCCAACCACTAAGGTAAAACAAAGAAAAGAGAATATTATCCAAGCAAACTTGACATAATCAAAAGTAGTAATAGATGTAACAAACTCAAATGCCTCAAATATTGAAATGACACTCACCATAATACTTGACTTGTAACTCATGGAGAAAGACCCAATGTTTTTCGTAGGCTAGTTGATGTGGCAGATACCATCATGATCAACATGGAGCGTGGTGGTGAGGTGGGTCTCCATATATGAAAGTGGACACTGCTGGTCAAGTTGTCTCTCGGTACTCCATTTCTACAACCTGAGGGCCTCGAGACATCATCTCCTTTGTTATCCCACAAAATGGGGATAACATCTAGCTCCTACTTGGGGACATGTGCTCGTCATAGAGTGCATGAGAACTGTAACATCTCCTGGTAGACCCATGCCTACATTGAAACAAAAACTGTAAAATATAGGGTGGTTCTATCACCCTTCGTCCATATATATCAAACCAAAAATGAAACTAATCTAAAAAAGAAAAAATTTAGCACTTTTTCAAAAAATTCTAAGCATGAAATCAATATGCAAGTAGAGAAAAATGAAAAATGAAATGCATCTAAACTAACTTAAGAAATCAATATGAAAATGAAAGGAAATAAATATGACCTACTTACTTTCCTGGGGCCTTGGGTCCCTAAAGATCAAGCGATGAGTGACGTCAGGTGAAGTCATACAACTAGTGCAACCAATTGATCATCCCATCAAAGTATCTCCCATGTGCTTAATTATGTAAAACAACAAAGATAAGTCAAGCACGTAATGATCATGAGTATAAATAGATATATAATCAATAGTGAAATGAAACTCATGGATATGGGTAGGAGGGAGGAAATCCTGCTGGAAAGAATATCCGTAACTCTGATCATACAGGCAATCATGCCTTAAGTGATAACCACAAGCTCGATCAACCCATCTCTGAATAGGACTATCGTATGTAGATGACGATTCATATTTATTCAGGCACAAAGATCCACTACTTGTTGAAGATTGAGAGGATATGAGAGAGTGGAAGAAGATTGCATGGCTTCCTAGAGAAGAAGATAATAAGTAAGGGATAACCTCATGTCTAGAGAAAAACTCCTCCCTTAGACTTAGGAAATGTTGCTTCTTTGTCTGTAAATCCCCACCAAAAGTCTCAATATGAAAGTACTTATGTTTGGTAGTGTGTACCTTGGAGTGCCCCAGGCTGGCCATGACATGGTGTCTATAAAATTCTGAGCACGATGGATGGAAATCCTCACAGAACAAATCTGCATCATAACCCCCAAGGAATGGTCGAAAATCATCCTGAAAATGTTGTGTTGATTCATCCTCGAATGGATAGAACAAATCTATAATCATATCATCATCAGGATGCCAAACATATGAATCATACACGCATGAAGCCCAGTTCTTTGAAGATGACACCTCAACCCCCTCTGCATGAGAGCTACCCTCAATGTCATAGATGGGGTCTCCATAAAAAATGATGCAACCAACATCCCATTTACGTCTCCCAGTTTGTATGAACATGTCTACATGATCACCAACCAAATCCAAGGGTCCTTTCAGAAAACCATCAATAAGATTGAAAATAACCATCTCTTTGTCTTCGTGTGTAGGAAGGAAATGGGCTAGTGAGGCTTCAACTAGATCTTCAATTTCTTCATCATTTAGACTAATTGCTTCTTCAACTTCATGCACAGGAGGAAAGCACGGATAGACAACATCACCTTCATCAAGCGGGAGCAAATATAATGATGTCTCAACATGTTGTGATTCGTCATAACTCTTCTTTCTTTTTATGTGCATGCCCCTCCATCGCCTCTTCATCACAAGGGATTGATCCTTAAAACACAGTGCTTTGTTTTCCTCCTCTCAAAAATATATGTCGCATCCAAGGGCTCCTATAATAATTCTTTATTTCCAAAGTCATAGAATAAAGTGTCATCAAGATCTTCAAAAGGATTACAACTCATCGTGTTCTCTTCTTGATGTGTAGGAGGAACAAAGACATGTATGTCCTCATCAAATGGAATGGAAGATATGATCACTTCATCTTTTTCATTGGGATATTCTTGGTGGATTTCTTCATATATATGTCCTTCAAGTATTTCTTCATCCTCAAGGGTTAGTTCTTCAACATACTTTTGAAATAATTATTTTATACGATTCATCATTTCCTTAGCATCTTTATTGGTATCCCTTTCCTTTTCCATCTGTAAAAGTTCCCTTATCGAGGCATGAAAAGTTCTGGATGAGGGTTCATCCCATGGTTCCATGATTCCATTGACTGGAAAGGTACCTTAACAGAGTATTCATAGGAGGTCAAGGCTCATCAAAGGATGAAAAGGGGAAGAAAGGGAAAAGTGGGTACCTGGGAAGGTGGAGTTGCCAGATGAGCTTCAATAAGAGCTCATCAAAGGTGGAAAAGGATCAACCTTTAGGTGGAGTCTCCAAGAAATCTAGGGAAAGGATTTGGGATAGCTTTCCAAAGTGTCATTAGGGTTCATAAGAGGATTCAAATTCCTCCCCAACAACGGCGCCAAAATGTTATCGCACAAGATGTAGGTTGGGAAAATCCCGACCCAACCACCAAATGGTGACAACTTAGAGAAAACCTACCCATTATCACCTTAGGAAGGTATTCTCGTCACTTTAGAGATGAAAGAATCACCTCAAAGGGGGAATCTCGGTGACCCTAGGGGGAAATGAGATGGAAAGTGGAATTATGGAAGTGTAGTCCCTATAGGTCAAAATACTAAGCATGAAGAGACTTAATAAAGAGTCTTGGTGGTATACACAAGTTGTCAAGAGATAAGAGTACCTGTAAAGAGTGATGTACCTTCCCGAAACACAAGAACAAGCCAAATATATGTGTATAATGTTAGGTGGACAAGAAAGTTAAAACTATTGTCCCTAATTGCAGCAGGAAAAAAATATATATTAGAAAAAAATATATAGTAAGAGCTGCAAAATAAAGTTGCTTAAAGCTTAGTGAAAGTTACAAGACACAAGCTACAAAATTGACTAGTTTAGATCAAGAAGATAGCATAAAACTTTAGCAACAATGTAAGGTTGTAGTAAAAAATTTCTGCAGAAATAATTATCAGTCTTATGGCTGTAACAAACAAGTTATTACAGTAGAGTAATCAATTGTCAAACTTTCCAACAATCCACCCAAAAGGCGCGCTAGCCTTAGTAGATTAATGTGGCAAACGTTTAGCAATTTTCAACAGTTGAGTAGTGAGTTATTAATGAAAATGTATTAGGGCTTATGAAGCCCTAATGGCCATAGACAAAATGTTATAATAGAATAAATAAATACTTAGCAAATTGAGATGCCCTAGTGGCTCAACCAAGCATATAAAGAACAAAATTGAATCCAAATTAGACCATCTCAAGAGAATGTTTTTTCATGTTTATTGAGACAAGTATTTTATATCTCCAATGAAAAAATCAGATTAGTTCCTTTAATATTTGGGAGAATGGAGTCTTTAAACACAAGTTGGATCAACCCCTAGGGGTGTAAATACTCTTACTCCCTAGGGTATGCTAATCAAACTAGGGTAAAATCTAGGAGTGTATACACACTCGTATTCCTCCTAGCAACCCTTGTCCAGGAATAAATTATAAACTTAGAAAATGAGATGAATCTTAATGAAGGGTGTATACAACATACTCCTACTAGGGTTTCAACCAATAAAAACCAAGAATAAGCAAGAAATAACTAACAAATGCAGATTTATCCTTACCAATTCCAAGAAAGAGAGATATCAAACCCTAGTTTCACCAAGCAAATCACCATCCAAAGAAAGAACATAATCCTTCAAGGGGTGTGCATCACTTCACTTCATCCAATCACCAAGAGATAACACAAAAAATCATTTGCACAAGAGATAAACACCAAGAATCCTCAAGAATAGCAAAAATTTCAGCCAAGTACTTCTCACAATGGGAGAGTTATGTTATGAAATAAGATTCAAATGATCTCTATTTATACAAAATATTTTAAACATAGTTTGTCCATATAGTTAGGGTAAACACAAAATAAGGGTGCAACAACCCTTTTTTTTCCCAGTCACAAAAATAATATTAATTATTTTTTACTTTTGCACATGAAAGAAAACCCTAAAAGGGTGACATTTTGACCTTTTAAGAAAGTCGTTGGGGTGGAAGGTTGAGGTCATTGGGGATCATAAATCCTCCCTCTCATGCATTATAGCCTCTTTAAGTCTCCTCAAACCAAAAAATTTCCAAGTGTCAAGTAGCAACTCCATCACCACCAAACCCTAGCCCATCTATGACGTCAAACCTCAAGAAAGTGATGTTTTTCCTCCTTCAAGTAAAATGTTTCAGTGGTAGGGGCTAGGTTAGGTCCTCCATGATGCCATGGAATCCTCCAAAGGCATGTATCCCTGATTTGGCATGTGGTCCCTTGGAATCCAACATGTGGGCTTGAATCCCCATGGAAGCCCAAGGTAGGTTTGTTCCTCCAAAATTGCCCACCAGTTGGGTCTTGGAAAAACAAATGGATACACCCTCCAAGGATCTCAATTCAAAGCATCATGATGAGTTAATCAAATTAATAAGAGAGCCACCTAAGCATGTACATCCAAAATACTTCATAAAAATAAACCAATGCTCAAAGACCTTATGCAATTTACCAAGTTTGAGTATGGGAGGGTTGACAAAACGACCTATTGGGTGAATTGTCCCTCAAGTTTAGGGTTGTTTCCTGAGGGGACCTCCTTATAAATCATGTGGGTGAAGTGTCATGGATGAAGGGACAAAATTTTGGGCATGGGGTTTGTGACATGCAAGGGGTTGTAGTGTCTCATTTATGGGTGCCTTTGTAGAGGGTGTGTTGCACCTTGATTTCAATGCAACCTTTTTCCAATCCCATTTATTTCCTTTAATTCTTTTAGGATGTTTCCAGTGTGAAGCCAAGGTGGGGATTCTACCTAATCAATAAAAAATGTGCCCACCTTGACTCTACCCTGGTCACATCATGCTTCCCCAAGTTGGAAACATGTGTGGGGATTCTACCTAAGCATTAAAAACAATGCCCACACATGCCCCTCCCTGGTTGGCATTTTCTATTAGTTATTTTTCATGGGTCCCATCATTTTTTTATGAGAGAAGTTTCATTTTCCTTGAGATCCCTAGGCAAGGATCTAGAAGGTTAATTTTTTGGATTTTATCTTTTTCCAACTACAAGCCTCTAGGCCTTTAGCCCCTTCTTCCCATGAAATGAGGGACAACCCCTTCTTGGGTCAGTTCACCCGAAAAACCCAAAAGGTAAGGAGATGAGGGGATGAAATGTAGAAAGTGACAAGTATGGTCGGGAATGACACGATGACTCATCAAGATGACCTCTTAGTAGCAACCCTATCCCTAAGAGTGACCCACTTACTAGGGTGCAATGTCAACAACCAAGGTAAAAGAGGGCAAAGAGAATAATGTCCAAGCAAACATCACATAATCAAAAGCAGTAATAGATGTAACAAACTCAAATGCCTCAAATATTGACATGACGTTCACCATAATACCTGACTTATACCTCATGGAGCAAGACCCAATGTCTTGCGGAGGCCAGCTGATGTGGTGGATACCGTCATGATCAACCTGGAGCGTGGTGGTGAGGTGGGTCTCCATATGTGCAAGTGGACACTATTGGTCAATTTGTCCCTTGGTACTCCATGTCTACAACTTGAGGGCCTCGAGACATCATCTCCTTTATCCCACAAAATAGGGATAACATATACTAATATTTTTTATGATCAAAATAAATTATAATTTCAATAAAATCCATATTACATTCAATTTTTTTTTTAATTCTCAATAAAATCCATACTATATTTTAAAAGATTTCAATATTTTTCCACTTTGTTAAATTACTCTAAAATTCTATCCATTTACTAACTTAAAAGTACATAATGAAAATCTATATCGCAAAAATAAAGAATGAAAATCTATATCGTGTTGTGAGAAATAAAGAATAAGAATCTAATGAGAATCTATATCTTTTGTTGTATGAAATTAAAAGAGAGAATAACAACAAACCGTACCCATCTGATTTAACTTAAAGCGATATTTCAAAATTTAATACGATCCAATTTCAATGCACCATTGTAAAGTGTTTATGGATAAGCTTGGACAAATGGCCTTTCAGACTATTCGTTGATTGAAATCCTTCTTATGTCGTGCACATTTTATGATTATTCAACGAGGCAGGGACTAGCTACGTCGCAACTATTTCCCTTGTTTACCTTATGTTTTAATATGAAAAATGGCATTGTAAATATTGCATGAAAAATGATATTGGAAAAAATATCTAGTTTGATTTTTTATTTTTTTTCTTCGATATAGTTATTTTAAACGACAATGAACATAATTTATTATGATAAGAGCAATTTAAATAATCTCATTATTGTGAATTTATTTTTGAAACTAATACATGATTTGTAAGTTATGATAGATTTTTTATTTTTATTTTTTATTTTATCAGAAAAAAATTTATTTGTAAATTATCATTATTTTGGTGTATGTATAAGAATAAAGTTAGATGCTACTTGAAAGTATATAAAATCACTAGAGGTAGCCTTCATGATGACCATAAGGGATATTTGTTTTCTTGTGAATACTATCTAGATTGAAACTACCTTTTAGTCCTAGAGTAAGACCTAAAACTTATTTTGATTGGTTAAAAGGTAGTTCTAGAGTAAGACCTAAAAATTATTTCGATTGGTTAAAATCTCATATTCCTTGGATGTAAGGAAATAGGTTAATGACCTAAAACCTAGAGGCATCTCGCAAGAGTGGAAGTTTTCCCCATTAAGAACCATCAACGAATCATTTCAAATGGCATGATTTTCCTTGAATAATAATGACCAGTCAACCCATATTCATAGATGATATCAAATAATAATTATCCTCAATACTAATTGATAACTAAATTATGATAAGTTTTACCACATCAAACAAGAATATCAATATTTTAACTATATGAAAAAATCATTAATTCCCTACATATACTCTTCAAAATCCAAATACTAACACACTAAGACAAAGTCTTTGAAGTAAAAGTCAAATACTAACACACTATGACTATGTCTATGAATATACTTTACTCTTTGGCATAATTTTTAGTCCTTGCCCTTAATCGATTCTCGGTTTCATTATTAGTTTGGCACATAAATCAACGTACTTTTATTATTTTAATGGTAAGTTTTGGTAAATTATACATTTCTTTTCATCCCATCTCATTTTTTTACTGTAACTTTTAAGTTTCAGGGCTTATTTGGCCTCTTCCCGAGGTAGAGCCCTTGCGTTGCCCACCAAGATCCTATTTTAAAGTTCACATTTAGGTATTAATTTTTCTTGAATGAAGTAATGCTAGGAATGAATCTAGCATTACTTCACAAACGTTAAATGTTTGTATACATATTTTCTTCAATCCATAGCTCATTTTCTAATGATCTTCCACCTACACCACCATGCTCACGTGTTGGTTCTTTGTCTTTTAAAAAATTACTTGGCCATGAAACAATAGATTTCCCTAATTTATCTCTGAGATTTCATTTCCCATGAATTGTTTTGGCCATGAATACCCAACTCAGGAACACCAATGTTTCTGAATGCTTTTATTTATGTCCATTATTTCTTCCCACCTTCTCTATCTAATCATGTGTTTCCCACCTCGTTTGTCTATAGATGTGTTCACCGGTTGTAGAGAAGAGCTAACCGGTTGTAGAAAAGAGCCTCCCTAATGAAGGAGAGGAACAATTAGCACCAGGGAACAACCAACACAACCAGGATGTTGAATTTAACAAAATCTCATCAATCAATTAGCATGGAAAGACCCCATTTTATTCTAGAATCATTTTTTAACATTTCTCCAAATTTTTTTCCAAAACCTAAGATTGACTAGTTTTTGTTTCAGGAGGGCGATATACATACCAGTTTTGTTCCTCAGAAGTTGATGCTTCTTTGCATTTTTTTTCAGAGGTTTATGCTTCTTTGCATCAAACGAATGTCTTCAACCCCGAGGACAAAGAGGTATCAAAGCATTTTCCCTCCATAATCATTCATGCGGATGCCTTGAGCTTTCGAAACGAGGCCTTAACCCTCTCGGGGATCGTTTTCTTGACGGTAAACTAGTAGTTATGCATGAACATCTGCCTTTTCTTCCAAAAATATGCTCCTCGATGCTTCAACACCGAACGGTATTCTTGGTTGCAGGACTCGAACTCACGATCATCTCTAGAGTCTCGTGGTTGCAATTTGAGCGGAGAGAAAGCAAGTCTTACAGAGGACTCCCTTATAATATAGCCATAACTTTGCCGACTTCGGTTATTACACAGATGAATCTCCATTGCAGAATTAAAAGGGAAAGAAAATAAAGAATAGTTGTTTCTCTAGCTCTGTATATATGCAGTTGAAGTTTGAATAGTAAAGAAGCCTGTGCGTGGACTTTATGGCATGGTTAGATGACGAAACTAAGCCATAAAACTTTGAAGTCCATGTGACAAGTGTGTTTGATATTCCATGGCCGATGTTTTATATGGATATTTTGTTTCCATGTCCAAAGATTCTGTCAGTCACACGACACCCTACAGGCCTGCCATTTACGGTGCTTCAAATTCTTCCCACGCCTCCCTCGTTTGCATAAAATTACGTGTTTGGTCATAAACATCAGTCGTTGGAGAGTGTCGTGCTCATATCATATTATGTAATTGTCAAACCGAATACCCATAGCAACTCAGACATTTCACTTTAAGATTGTAGACCCATCTATGCATGCCCCAAAGGCTGAAATTGAGTGTGAGAGACCATTGATGAACTTTTATATGGAAAGTTGAGATTGATATTCTAGGTTCATAAGCTCTGCACTCTCCTCTTGCTTGTCTATTGAAATGACCAGAAGAAAATCCACGAGCATTAATGAAGGAAACTTGTATCTACAATTGATTTAGGTTCAGGACCCTCCCCTCCCCCTGTTTGAGACAGTTCCGCACATGCACATCAAAGCCAAAGGGGGAAGGGGGTTGAAGAAGATGAGATGTCCAGAGGACGCTCACACAATCTTGGAATTTTCACGTCAATCTAATTGTAGAGAGTCAGGTGTCTTCCTAATAGCATGTTTGGTTGCATGTCTAGCATATGGTATGAAACTCAGGTATGATAGTCGAATACTCAAAGACTAACTAGCCAAACAATATGTCATAATCAGGATTGTTAGGTTGCAATACGTTGGTTATACTACATTTATGTGGCCTTCGCGAATAAAAATATGTCGATGCAAATATTTCCATGAAAAACTTATTGGTGACCGGAATCTATTTTTTTAAATGAGGAGAATTGGTAGAAGTAGTTCAATATGATATACATTATCTAGTGTATAAGAGTTTCGGTAATTAACTAGTACATCTTCAAGTTGAAGCTATGGATTGAAAATGCACAAATAGCGATATTTAATTACATGAACATGAACTATGGATTGAAAATTCACAGATAGCGATATTTAATTGTGATATTTAATTGCATGAACATTGTACATGAGAGAACTTGTACATTGAGAATTCAAATAATGGTTCAAAAGAAAGACTTATGATTCTATCGACTACACGTATAGATGTTTGCCCCTGAATTGAAATTAAGGCTAAGGGGTCAAGGAGAATATAAAACAGGATGTACAATATACCCACCTATTACATTGAGAATTCAAATAATGGTTCAAAAGAAAGACTTATGATTCTATCGACTACATGTATAAATGTTTGCGCCTGAATTGAAATTAAGGCTAAGGGGTCAAGGAGAATATAAAACAAGATGGACAATATACCCACCTATAGCTGGTATCAAAATCCACAGTGGTGCGCCTCTAGATGGTATCCAAAGCCACAATGGCGCTTCAAGATTTGGATGGATATTTAGTTTTCACTAGTCGTTTAGATTTTCTAGTGTTTTTTTCATTATTATGAGATCAATAAGTGGCACAATATTTTTTTGCACATATATACCATACAACCGACCCCGACAACCGCTAGCACCACGGTTGGGATCCATTGACACATCATGCCAAAACCTAACTGGGGACTTTGAAAATTTTAATCAAAAGACTTTCAAACAGTGTGTTGTTTTAATTGTACTAAAAACCAAAGTTATCCATCAATAATCACATAGATTTACTTGCTCCAAGGCATTGCTTCTGATAAACTACTACTTAAGGTAGGGGCTTACTGCTTTGCATCTCCCCTTGTTTGATATGTCTAATATTATAAAATTTATCAATCAATAACATTGAATCCATTGATGCCCAACACTTGAAGGAGGGTATATGTTATGTGATACTCGAGGAAAACTTAAAAAAATCTGTTACGAAATTATCTACATCAATTACATATTACTACCATTAATACGTAATTACATAATGTTACTATTAATATGTATCCTTTATGGTTTAATTACATATTACTACCATTAATACGCTATTGCATAATGTTACCATTAATATGTATCTTTTATGGTTTACGTATCCTTTAGATTAATAAATTCAAAGTAAAAAATGAATATATGTTAGGAGCGACAGGTGCGGGGGGCTTATTCGTGATCTTGGAGGGAATACAATTATTTTTTGTGCTTGGGGATTTGGTAATGTCTCGAATAATATTGCAGAGGCATATGTTCTTTGGATAGGTCTCATACTTGCCAAGGGTTTGGGGCTCTCTAAGATCTCCATTCTAGGGGACTCCATGATGGTGGTTAGATCCATTATTAATAGGAAAACCATCGATAATATCATTATATCCGTCATCATTTCTCACTCTATATCTCTTTTAAAATAATTCGATGACCATTCTATCTACCATATCAAACAAGAACTCAATTCTCAAGATGATCATTGGGCAAAAGAAGGAACTCTCATGGAGGAAGGGATAACAATCCTAAATGGAGAAAGAATGGTACTCCCACTCCCTTAATTAGCATGAGTGTACAGTTGTAGATTATTTGATCAAGGGGGGGGCTTGGTACCCTAAAGTGGAGCCATAAGTTATGCGATAGTAACTCATCTTTGTGTGATAATAAAATTCTTCATATGGATCCCTCATCGAATTTGTGTGATATATTGTTGAGAAATTTAATGGAGAAGACCCAGGTTTTTATCATTAGAGATGGTCAATTTTCCCATCTCATTTTCCTTGTTGATGTTGTGACCTCCTATAGTGGGTGCTTGGCAAGCTTCCTATTGTCGGCTCACGCCAAGATCTCTTTGTCAACTACTAGGTTCTCTCCTCTCAATTATGGTAACTATATGAACAGTTTCCATGTCCCCTTTCATTTCATTTCAACTATTGTTGACTCTATATTTTTAAGGAAAAGGGTTCTAATTAACATTAAGTATGAAGGGTATGGATATGGTCAGTTAATTTTGAAAGACAATTATGATTCTAGTCTGGTTTACAAGTCAAACATTTGCAGAAATCACAATTTCCAAAGGCTGGGCTCCAGTTAGGTTGCCCTCCTTTTAGGGTTTTTGAATGGTAATGAGTGTGCAAATCATTCTTGTAATTCAGGACACATTTGGAACAATCTCCTTGTCTCCTCTCATTTCTTATCGCCTTTTGTTGATTATGTATTTATAAGAAAAATGGTTTTATTTAATGACAAGTCTGAAGGGTCTGGTTATAGTCATTTCGATTTGCAAGGAAATTATGAACCTAGTTGGATATATGAGTCATATTTCTGCAGAATTCACAACTTCCAAAGTCTAGGCAACGGTCTGATTGTCCTTCAATTAGGGATATTTAATGGTAAAAAGGAAGAAAATCATTCTTACGAGTGAAACCAATATACTTGTTGCAATATTGGGAGTCAAGACATTTCGGGTGAGTGTCTGTCATTTGGGGAGATTACAGTAAGGCCTTCATTATTTCCTTGGGTTTGGGCCTTCTGTATTAGCAGTCCGTTGGTTTTCTTTGCTTCCATCAAGCTTGAGATCTCTATACAAAAAGGATCTAAAGATAACATAGATTGTTGGCCCTTCAACTTTGAGTTTACACCTATTAGCAATTTGGGAGATGGTAATTTTCCAGGAGGTTCATTTCTTGGGGATTCCTCTTGTAGGTGGAAGTTCTATTGGGTGACCAAATTAGTATCATGGACCCCTTATGGAATGACATCAAAATAATTCTTAGAAGGAATGAGGAGATAGTGGATGCAAACAACTCTGGAGTTCAACAAGTCTCTGACAGATTGATATAATTAGCACAATTTGTTGTCACTCTTGTCTGGCGCATTGAAACCCTGGATGCAGAATACCAACATTTGAGATCCCTAGTTTTTCCCCAACAATATCAACCTGCTTCAAACAATCAACTGACAACATTTTTTCAACAAGAGACTTCAGGAGAGGAGAAAAGAGTTGGAGAAGCAATACCAATGGACATTGAAGGAAACAACTCAACTCACAAGGAAATACCAAAGGTCCCAGATGATGAATTTGTACATCATTAATGTTTTTCAGAGTACTATTTTTGGTAGGATAGTTTGCAAAGGACTTTTGCAACAAGACTACATGGAATCACTCTAGAACATTTTATCTAGTTTTGATCTTATCAGTCGTATATATTTGCTATGATGGTGAGACAATTTTGAAATTTTGTAAGAATTATCTCGTTGATTCACTACTTGGCACAACATAATTTCAATATAAATATTTAGTCTCAACTAAAAAAAATGAATAAATGTTAATTTGAGTGTGTAGATTTTCATAGTTAATCTTAATCATAATAGTGTTTAAATGTTTTGGAAATAAATTGTGTAAAAGATTTGAAACATTTGGTTTGGGTGGACATTTCATCCATTATCAACACCCATTAATAGAAACAAATACAATTGAAATATTAAAAAAGAGTGCTGGGGTGTTTAAACTTTTTGGAGATAAATTATGTATAAAATTTGAAACATTCAACATTTCAGGTGGACACTCTACCTTTTATCAAAGAGAAATAAAATTGAAATATTAAAAAAGAGTGTTTTGTAAAGATTTATAAAGTAAGAATCAAAATATATTCATCAAGAAAAAGAGACAATTGAGAAATAAAAATGAATAAAATAATCAAAAGAACCATTGAGTAATAAAAAGAGTTATTTAATGTTAACATGAAAATTGTGAATTAATAAAAACTTCTTATTATTATTGGAGATACGACATTTAATCAAAAGCCTTTTATTATTATCGGAGATAAGGAAATTGAATTATTTTTTTTTAAGGAATAAAGTAAAGAGAAAATAAAATACAAAAAATAATTTACTGAGAAGAGGAAGAGGGGTCAAAGGAGGAATACCAATACATACTTAAGATAGAAAATAAATAATAATTTAAAGAGTATGGAAAGAGATAGAAGGTTTAATGATCAAAGTGATGAATGGTAGGATTTCATGATTGACTAAATTTGTATTCATATCCATGATTAAAATTACTAAGGTGCTTTTCAATCTCTAGTACTTCTCCAATGATTTGAGAGGTGTGATAGGGCTTCAAGGCAAGAATTTTGATTTGGTCAAAGCAAATGAAGTGTTTAGAATTGTAAGAGTGCTCAGTGATAGTTGACTTAGAGATGTGGTTGTGGATTATATCAACTACGTGTTCTTTGAGACGGAATTTGAAAGATCTTTTAGTTTTCCCTATGTATGATCACAGGGTCTTCACTTAGTGAATTTGTGACATAACACCTGTGTTCATGGGATATTAAAGAATACCCCTAATTTCACTAGATACTAATAAATACCTCCCAAAATCATTTTCTTGAACCACCCTCCCAGTACATCTAATAAAAGAAACCCCTATTTTTACTAATTACTCATTTGTATACCCCCTAATACTTATAAACCCCCTGAGACCCAAAATCCCCCACAAATACCTACAATATATTGAATTTATTTTTCATAATTTAAAAATGCCCTTTATGAATGAATGTGATAATATATTGGTCAACAAGGTGAAGCCCCTATGTGTATGATTTGCCACAAGTATAACGAATTTGATAAACTTCTTGGCCAAGCATAGGATCAAATTTATCTTTAGCACTGATGAATAATTGTTTAAGGGTTCTATATGGTGTAAAAAGAGTTTTGATATTCTTTTTTATCCAAAATATTAGAAATGTGATTGGTAGTGCCTTAGATGTAGGGAAGAGAAATAAGAACTAGGGGCAGGGAAAGATGATATTTTTCTTTTTCAATGAATTGAGGAGCATAGATTCAAATGGCTCAAGTAACTAGAGTTTTTAAAAGAACATATTTTTGGGCTAAGTCATGTTGAGACTAGGCATGCATGTATGAGTTGATATGAACATTTTTCCTATAAACTAGGCATGCATGTATGAGTTGATATGAACATTTTTCCTATAAACTAGGCATGCATGTATGAATTGATATGAACATTTTTCCTATAAACTTAGGGGGCGAGACTCTCGTCAAGTAAATGAGAGATGAGAACATCTAAAAACCCGATGAGTAAGTTGTCATCAAGTAAAAGGGAGATGAGAACATCTAAAAAGAGAAAGGAGTTTTATTTTTGAATTTCCATAATAAATTGAATATGAAAAAAATGATATTCAAATAGTTTTATTTTGTTAATGTTGTATATACACTTAATATGTGGAAAAATATTTCTATTTTAAATTATATAAAACTTTATTTCGAAATTACATATTATAAAATTTATTAATAAATAATATTGCTTCCATCACAACTTGAAGGAGGATACATATTTTGTGATTTTGAGCAAAGTGCATAAAAATTCAAATATTTCTATTTTAAATTATATAAAACTTTATTTCGAAATTACATATTATAAAATTTATTAATAAATAATATTGCTTCCATCATTATTGACAACTTGAAGGAGGGTACATATTTTGTGATTTTGAGCAAAGTGCATAAAAATTCATTTGTTATAAAATAATTTGCATTAATTACATATAATGTTTCTGATTTTTTTTTATTTTTTTTTCTACATATTTGTCATATATTTTACTTTTTAATTGTGATTTATTTTGTATATTTTTGTTTGATATGTATTTGTTTTTTTAGGAAAATCTTGTAATAAAATTTAATTAATGTTTTGATACATTTATGAATAGTATTTTTAATAAAATTTATCCATGTAACTAGGTAAATGTCTAATAACATAGACAACAATCAATTAAAATAATATTTAATAAACATAAGATTATATATTTGAAGTAATTTAATTTATTTAAAATAATCTTATAACAAATCCTTAATTTTCAATGAGTTTTATTTATAATTTTAATAAAAATTTTAACAAATCATTAAAATTACAAATTTTAATCATCACAATTACAACATAAAATTATTTCAATGATGAATATCTTTTATAAAGTTAAGATTTAGGAAATTACAATTTTTTATTATCAAACCTATAATTTTTTATTACTATATTCCATCATTAAGATTTATGAAATTACATTTCTTTTTTATTATCGAATCTATAATTTTCTATTATCATATTCCATCAAAGAACTTATGAAAAAAAAAAGTTTGTTCCAATATTAAAGGAATCGAAAGCAAGTGAAGAAAAAATGATTTCAAATGTTTCCTCGCTTGAGCACTGAAATAGCCTTTCGTGGAATAGAGTTTGATCAAACTTTATTAGTCCTTCCCTTTGGCAAGGGACTATAACATTTTCTTTGCCGTCAACGAGAGTTTGTTAGAGATAATGCTCACATTAGTGTAGCATATTAAGTTTGGGATTGGTTTGAGATTTTGTAGGAGATTGTTGAAATATTCTCTCAACCAACATCTCCATGTTTGGAGTTAGTTGGATCTCACTCCAACTATATATATGTGATGTATGTGTGTATGATTAAGTAATACAAATTATTATTTTGAGTGAATCATGTCTCTCTCATTTGTTAATATGGTATCAGAGCAAGGACAAGCCTTGACTCTCTCACGAGAGGGGCTGGAATATGAGAGATTGAGAGCAGATCTGATTTTCTGTACATATGAGAGTGTTGATTTTTAGTGTATTTGTGTGTGTTTTGTTTGAACACCTGTGCACATCCGCCATTGCTTGTAGCTAATTGAAGAGGATGAACTCTGTCAGTCAAAATCTGTTCACTTCACCGGCGAAGAGGAGATCGTAGACGAAAGAGTAACTACGCGAAGAGCTGAGCCGACACTTGCGCAAAGTTCATTTGCAGTAGAAGGGTTGTAGATCGTTGTTGCCAAGCTGCCGCCAAGCCGACTGGAGGAAGGATGCCAATTTTTTTTGTAATTGTGCTAGTAGGAGTGTGGAAGATACGCTTGCTCCTGGTAATATCCGCCATCCATACCTGTTCAGATCGCTGGAAGATCCGTTTGCTGCAGTTTTGTGAGAAAGATCTATAGCCACCATCCATACCTGTTCGGATCACTGCAAGAGTAGAAGTTGGCTAGCAACAACCCATTCGTACCTACGCATGGTGATAGCAGAAGAATCGAGGCCCAATAGGGGAGATAGCAGAAGAATCGAGGCTGATTCAATGTATCGCTATTGCAGATTGGTGTTGACCATAGATCGCTGCCCAGGAATCACCCAGGTGATCGTTGTTGTTGATTGCCACTTGAAAGCCACCGATTAGCCCTTAACTTGTGCAGATCAGAGGAGCCTTTAGTATCCATGTCTTGGCTTGGGAGAAATCATTTACTGTATGAGCATCAGAAAGAAAATTCGAAGGAGCCGTTACATCTATCAAGCTAACATATCTGAAGAGTGGTGTGATATGTTATTTTCTGATTTCAAATATGGATTTGTGTGGGTTTTTTATTCTATAGTGTAGTGTGCAAACATCAATGATGTAGAAGACCAATTATTGAATAGACTTATATAATTCAAATTGGTGGTTCTCCACTGCGTGAGAACATATCGCTAATTTAATTATGTCTAAGTTTGTTCTAAGTTGGTGTGACCCGTCGTGCTCCGGGAGCATTAGTACAGGTTATTTTGTGTTAAGAGGTCAGTTGTGAAATTGACTGCTAAAAACATTTTGTACCTAGATCAGTGTCCTATCTTACTGTTGAAATTTGCTCTTCGGGGAGATTTCACAGATGGAAGTGTATCCATAAAATGGTTCAGTATCGAGATTGTCCTTTGGGAGGTTGAGAAGCGTCAGTTGTACAAAGAACGTCAAAGATGGTCAGAAGTAGTTGTATATGTGCTGTATGAAGTGGTAGCTCGAAGATGGTGGGAGAGAAAGAGCGTGTCTATGAAGTTCAGAGATGGGTGTAAATGCGTATGAAGACCAGTGAGACAAACAATGACAAATTTTGTGTTTTCAATATTGTAAGTTTTGAAATGTAAGCATTAAAGGTGGGTGTTAGAGATAATGCTCACATTAGTGCAGCATACTAAGTTTGGGATTGGTTTGAGATTTTGTAGGAAACTGTTGAGATATTCTCTCAACCAACATCTCCATGTTTGGAGTTAGTTGGATCTCACTCCAACTATATATATGTGATGTATGTGTGTATGATTAAGTAATACAAATTATTATTTTGAGTGAATCATGTCTCTCTCATTTGTTAATAGAGTTGACCGCCTATTACGTTCTTTTACATTAAGTGGTGCGTTTCGAATTGTTTTAAATGCATTTTGGAGAGTTTTAATAAAACAATGTATTATTTGATATTTTTGAAAAAAAAAAAAAAACATTTTTTCAATTTTATGTAATATTTTTTATCTTTTTTTAATTGGTTGAATGTTATTTGAGGAAACTTTATTCCTCTAATATGAATTATTTAATTTTCTCCTTTGTCAGAGTTAAAAAATGATTTAAAAAATACAATTTTTTTTAGTGGTTGGTTTGTAGGTTTCGACAAGGTATCTCTTTTGCCAATTTTGATAATACTATACTTGAAGTTCTAATTACATTCAAAGTACTTGAAGTTCTAATTACATTCAAAGTTTTGGTAGACCAGGACTTGACATTATCTTTCACTACCTGCTCATAACTTAGTTCACCCCTTGGCCACATGCTTAACTCCTAGCCACAACTTGGCCACCTGCTCAATGCCTAGCCACCTTCAGTATTTGGGAGATGTGCAACCCTGCAAGTGTGTAGTAGTAAGGTAGTAAGTTGCATCTTTTACAGATGAAGATGGAAGTACGAGGGTGTGGAACTAGAGTGGGATGGAATTCATTTTTCCTTCGTGAAGAAGGGCGGAGGTGGTCTTGCCAATATCACCAATGACTATCTCTCCCACGACAATGTTAATTCTTGGACTAAATGGACACAACTCAAGATTGTGGTGGAAGATGACTCTGAACTTGTGAAGCTTTTTTCCTCCTCTTCAGACAATTCAAAATCAAAATTATCCTTTAACTCGGAATCTATGGAAATGGACTCTTAAGTCACGTTATATACCCAATTTAACCATTTTGAATGATAAATTACTATGATATAGTGTTGGACATACAACAAGGTAGATATACACATTACACTATATAAAGTATATGAATATACCTTTTCTTTGAAGGTGGATGAGCTTTATGTTGTGGTGGGGTGCACTGTGTAGGCGCTAGCTGTAGACAGAAAGTATCCATCTTTCTCGTGTAAAATTTAATGGACCCTATTATGAGCTAAGGTGAGATCCTCCACATTCATAAGTTCCAACAATGACTATTTCCTATAGACCCTGTTATGAGCTAAACCAAGTTTTTATTGCCTAACTCTGCAAATATGCCTCTTGAAATTACTTATTTATTTAATCCAACCCTCATAAACTAAATTAAAAATAAATATAAAAAAATTATTTTTTTAAATAATAAAATTTAAACCATCATAAACCAACGACTTAGTTGAGATGTCTTAAACATAGATATACATCTGTGCTTTATTTTTTTTATTCCTCAAGCTCTCAAAGTTACCATAATTTCATGTTCGGAACCATGTGAGTGAAGGGGTTTATGAGAGTATTCTAAGTTAGCATGTACACTCAACCTGTATCCCAGGCCATCCTTAATATTGTGTATAGAGGCCACTGAATATGAAGGTAGCACTAGAATTTATAAAATTTCATCCCACATTTCATCATCCAACACTAAGGAGAACGGGTCTAACGGTTTAGTAGACTCTGCGCCAGTCAATACCTTCTCATATAAATTGATGGACACTATATGATTCTACCTTCTCTGAGTCTTTCAATCTGACACATTATATCTATATTAATAATGTGTTTTGACATATAAATTCAAAAGTTGATCAAAATATGGTGCAGGTGGACAAGACTAGCCACATATATTACTGTAATCTAACATTCAAGGTACGTTTTTATCTCATCTCCAAGTAAACTAAAAACATTAGTATATATGAGAAACATTATTATCAATTCCATATATCTTAAGATAATTCTAGTCATAATCCCAAGGAAAAGTTTATTGAATTTGAGATAATCACAATTACAGAGTAAGATTTTTCTAAACAATAGTGACCTCTAGATAACAAAGGTTCCATAATAAGAAGTAAAGAAGATAACACAGAGAAGACAGAAAAGGAACAAGAATGTGTAGAGCACATTCGTATTAGATGAAAGGATGAACCTTATAGGTGTGAAACATTACAACTGAATCAAGAAACAAAACAAGAAATCCTAACGACTGATACAGCTGGCAGTGTACAGTCACATATTGTTGAGGTTACAGTTATAACTAACACTCCCTCTTAAACTCAACAGTTACAAACATCAGCACTGATAATGCTGAAGTGTTGTCTATGAAAATCAAAAATGGTTTTTCCTAATGGCTTTGTAAAAATGCCTGCAAGATCATCTCGTGAGCCACAAAATTGAAGTGTGATTTCACCATTATTGACTAGCTCACGTATGAAGTGAAAGCGAGTGTCAATGTGCTTGTTTTTCTTATGAAAAACATGGTTTTTGGATAAATCAATTGTTGAAGTGTTGTCACAGAATATAGGAGTTGGCTCATTTTTTGTATGTGGCGTGTCATTCAATAGTCTTTGCAGCCACACATCTTGATAAGAAGTTGAGGTAGCAGCGACATACTCTGCCTCTGCAGAAGATATTGAGACAATGGGTTTCTTCTTTGATGCCCAAGAAATCAGGTTTGTGCCCAGGTGAAAACCATATCTTGAGGTGATTTTTCGGTCATCTAGGCTACCTGCAAAATCATTGTTAGTGTAACCAGAAAGATTATTATCTTCAGACTGAGTGTACCATAAACCAAAATTGAGAGTGCCAACAACATATCTCAGAATCCTTTTCACCAGCTTCCAGTGAGAATCTTTGGGAGATTCCATGAACCTGGAAATAAGATCGGTTGCATACATAATATCAAGCCTAATTGTTGTAAGATACAACAAATTGCCTACAAAAATTTTGTATAAGGTAGAATCCACTGTAGGGCCTTCATCTTGCTTGCTCAATTTTGTGCCTAGGGGTATAGGAGTTTATGATGGATTGCAGTCATCCATGCGGAATTTTTTGATGATGTTTGTTGCATACTTTTGTTGACAGAGAAAAATCCCTTTGGTTGATTGGTCAACCTCAATCCCCAAAAAATATTTCATTATGCCAAGATCTGTCATCTCAAACTCAGATTGCATGGCATGTTTAAAACTAGTTAACTCAATATTTCCAGTATATATCATGTCATCAACATATAAACATACAATCAGAATTTTACCTTGCAAATTAGTTTTGGTGTATAGAGTTGGCTCATTTTGGCTTCTGTTGAAACTGCTCTTGATTAGGTAAGTGTCAATTATGTTGAACCAAGCTCTTGGAGCTTTCTTTAAGCCATACAAGGCTTTCTTCAACCAATACACTTTGGATGGTTTCTCTTTGACTTCAAATCCAGGTGGTTGATCCACATAGACCTCTTCTTCTAAGATACCATTCAAAAAAAATTACTTGACATCCATGTGGTATACTTTCCATTTGTGTTGAGCTACTATGGCTAAGAGAGTCCTTACAATGTCCAATCTTGCTATTGGAGAAAAAAATTCACCATAATCAATACCTGGTTGTTGTGAGAATCCTTTGGCAACAAGTCTTGCTTTGTGTTTTTCAATATGCCCCTTTTCATTGAGTTTAGTTTTGTAAACCCACTTGACACCAATACTTGTCTTATGCTTGGGCAGATCAACAAGATCCCATGTCTTGTTCTTATCAATGGAGTCAATTTCTTGGTTCATAGCTTGAAACCAATGTGGCTCTTTAGTTGCCTCTTTAAAGGATGTAGGTTGACATGACATTAATGCAAAAATATTGTGTTGATCAATATCATCCAACTGCTCATGGATTTCTCTCAAGCTTCGAGTTCTCTGATTTTGAAGTTCAAATGATGAATTTCTTCTTGAAGAAGAGTTGTCTTGAGGGTTTTCAGGTTGTCCTTGTACCTGCAACCTTGGAAGGACAGGCTAATGTGTTTGTTGTCCTGAATTTTTTATGTTTTCAGGAAGTGGAACCAATGGATTTTCACTGTCCATAGGATGATTTTCAAACTCACTCCAGAACTGATTTTCGAGAAATTTGACATCTCTGCTAAGAATGAGTTTCTTTGAAATTAGATTGTAGATTTTGTAGGCTTTGGATGTCTCACTGTAGCCAAAAAAAATGCATTTTTCACTTCGATCATCAATTTTCTTCCTCAATTCGGAAGGTATGTGAACGAATGCAATGCATCCAAAAGTCCTAAGATGAGCAACATTCAGTTTTGTCCCACTCCATGCTTCTTGAGGGACCTTCATCTTGACACTAGTGGTTGGAGATCTATTCAGAAGATAAACTGAGCATGCTACTGCTTTAGCCCAAAATAGATTTGACAGGCATTTCTATCTGAGAAGGCTCCTTTCCATGCTCATTATAGTCTGATTTTTCCTTTCAGCCACTCCATTTTGTTGTGAAGTATACCTGGTTGTAGTTTTCATGATGATTCCTTGTGATTTGCATAAATTTGCAAATTCTTTGGAGTTGTATTCTCCTCCTCCATCTGACATGAGAATCTTCACATATTTCCCACTCTGTTTTCAACTTCAACCTTGAATTCTTTGAACTTTGCGAAAGTTTCAGACTTGTGTCTAAGAAAATAGATCCATATTTTCCTGCTAAAGTCATCAATAAATGTTAGGAAATAAAAGCTACCACATATTGAAATTGTTTTCATTGGTCCACATAGGTCGGTGTGAACCAGCTCTAAGTGTTGTTTGTCTTGAGTGGAGGACTGTGGAAAACTTGTTCTCTTATGTTTTCCAAGAATGCAAGACTCACATGGGGGATTTTTCTCTTTGAAGATAGGTAGACCTTTGACCATGGAGTTATTTTGTAGAAGGCTTAGACTCTAAAAGGGTAGATTTCCAAATCTTGCATGCCAAACCATAGTTCCATTGGGGGTGGATGCACTTTGTGCATAGGATTGGGTTAAATTTGCAGTTCTAAGGCGTAGAGGAAACATTCTATTCCTAGTCATGTGGATTTCATAAATCAATTTTTTGTTGGGAGATTTGTCATATATCCTACATGATGCTCTTTCAAAGAGTACCTTATAGCCATTTTCAACTAGTTGTCCTACACTTAACACATTATGTTTCGGATCTGGAACATGATAGACATTGTTTATGTCTTTCTTTACATTATGTTTAGTGAGAATAGGTACAGTTCCTTTTCCTTGAAATTTGACTAAAGAATCATCTCCAAGTGTAATTTCAGATGAAATAGAAGAATCAATGCATGAAAGTAAATATTTGTTACATGTCATGTGATTGTTGCATCCATTGTCCAACAACCAGAGGTATTTGTGTTGTTGTTCAGCCTTGTGGCATGAGAGAAACATACCATCTGAGGTTTCTCCTTCATGATTTGAGACATGAGCTCTACTTGAGTGTTGATATGATTTCTTCTTTCGGCATTCAGATCCATAATTCCCATACTTTTTGTAGTAGTAGCATTGTATGCTTTCTTTTTCATTTGATCTCCTCCCTCTACCTCTTTGAGGCTGGAAATTTTGATTCTGGGTTTGATGTCTATGAACTTCACTTGAGTGATTGTTACTTGGACTTCTCCCTCTTCCTCGATGACCTATGCATCTTCCTATATCACTCCCTCTGCTGAAAGAGAATTGATTCTTGAAGGCGTTCGCTATTGACTCATCTCCGAGATGTAGTCTGGTCTCATGTGTCAGCAGAGAACCCATTAGTTCATCTGTGGAAAAATTTGACAGATCCTTGGATTCAAGGATGGATGTAACAACCATTTTGAATTTCTTTGGTATATTTCTAAGGAATTTCTCAACGATCCTTTGATCAGGGATGTCTTCACCAGTTAACTTGATTTGGTTTACAATTCCCATGACTCTAGTCATAAATTGATCAACGTTTTCAGACTCTGTAATTTTTAAAGTCTCAAAATGAGTCCTCAAGGTATGCAACTTAAATGTTTTGACCCTGTCATTTCCTTAGTAAGTTGATTGAAGGATGTCCCAGGCCTGTTTTGAAGTAACAACACCTGTGATTTTGGAGAAAATTGAGTCATCCACAGAGTTTTGAATCCAAAATTTTTGCCTTATTCTCTATGTTCCTCTATTCTGCCTGAGCAACTCTCTCTTGATTGGTCATGGAAGCTACGGCTGCTGGATCTGGTTCCATGTAGCCAAGATCCACTAGATCCCAACACTGTTGTTCTTGTAAGAAGGATCTCATTCTAAGAGACCAAAATTCATAGTTCTTTCCAAGAAGAATCGGCCCTTGTGTTGGTCCTAAATTATTAGAGGTGACCATCTTGAAAAGAAATAGAATAGAAAAAATGTTAGGGATTTTCGTGCTTTACCTGTTTCCCGAGCGTAAAACTAGGTTTGTGAAGTTCTCTATGTGACTTCAGGCCAAAAAACATGGGGTAGACCACTTCTTTAGCTCTGATCTAGTTGGATCTGACTATCCAAGCACGATATCTACAGAGTCATAACTCACATCTTTTTCCGTTATCGACTATAGCCCCTCTAATGGAGGAATCAGGCTATCTAAGTGTACTCGAGAGCCAAAAAACAATTTGAATTTCAGCTTCTCATGTGACCATGGGCTGAAAACCAAGCGCTTCGGGACTTCGGGCTTCTGGTGTTTTGACGCATGAATTCCTCAGTTCCTCTGAATAAGCGAATGGTCAAATATTCAAATTGCTACAAAGATCAACGGTCCTTGTTGATCTGAGATCAACGACTCACAATTGCTTCGGGAGTTCAGGCTTCAGAGCCTTCCACCACTCTTAATCAAAAAAATCACGAAGTGCCGAAGCGACGAACTATCAATAGAGATGTAGATCCAATGGTCCTTAGACCTCTGCAAACTAATGACCAAGATTTACTTTGGAACTTTAGCGTTCGACAGTTTCTGTCTATTGACTCGCACTAACCTCTGAAGTGTCGAATATCCAAAGTGCGAGATCAAACTCCATGTGTCCTCTTGATTAGACGGTTGAGATTTAATTCGGAATCCTGGGCTTTGGGAGTTTCAAGATGAACAACACCAAAAACCTCCGAAGTGTTAACTTTCTGGAGTGCCAGATCTGTCAAAACATGTCCTCAACCTTCAATGGTTCAGATTGACTTCAGGCTTCGGTTAGTTCTTGCTCCAATGCTTCACTTCACAAAACCCTTTGGAGTGTTAAGCCTATGAAGTGAGAGATTTGGCACCACGTGTCCTCATTGATGGACAGTCCAGATGAATTTCGGGCTTCGGGCCTTCAGGATTTCTTTCTTCACGTTTATGACTTTCCTCTAAAGTGGCTATCCTCTTAAGTGCAAGATCTCCCGCCATGTGTACTCTGAGATCAATGGCCTGGATTAACTCTGGCTCCTCGAATCTTAGGGAGTTCTTGACTCAACATACCTCCGTTCTTTTGGAGTGTTGATGTTCCAAACTTCCAGAATGATGTTGTGTGTCCACTGAAACCAATGGCTAAGATTAACTTCAAGCAACCGAACCTTATGATATTGTGGCTCCTTCACACTCCTTAGACCTCTGAATTGTTCTAGCTCCGAAGTGTGGGATCGCGTGATGTGTGTCCCCTCTGGCTCCTACGGTCCATATCTACTTCGCTCCTTCAGGACTTTGATAACCTCCTTCTGTTATTCATCCCGAATAGCGAACCAGCAAAGCGTTGATTGGACGCCACGTGTCCTCCAATCCGACGGTGGAGAATGTCTTTAGGGCTTCGGGGGAGATAGTTTGACATGTGTTACTTCATCTCTCCGGGACTTCGAGAGTCTAGTCTCCTTTTCGCCTAAAAGTATAAAACCTATGAACTTTCGAAGTCCGAAGGAGGCTAAGGGTTAAACACAGTGTGACTTACCTGGATCCGACGACTGTCGATCCACTCGCTCATATCCAACAACTGGGATTTGTTCTTCTTCTGCTCGCTCCTCAATCTATTTGGGCTTGATTGAATGGCCCAGATCTGTTCCCGTGGTCGATCCAACGACTGTTGTAGCTTCTCCTCTGCTTCGACTATATTTTCCTCCTGAAGAAGGATTTCACTAAACTTTAAATGCTTCGTCCTTCTACAGGGATGCTTCCTCGTGTTGTGTTGTCTCCAAGGATCTTTAGAGAAGATTGTTCTCTAAGCTCTGTGAAGAGTCTTACCTCCGACGCTCTTGTCTATGAGACAACGTATTATCTGTGTTCTTGCTCCTAGGATCAAGCTGCTCTCCAAGCTCTTTGAAGAGGCTTACATCCTACGCTCTAATACCATGAAAAAATAAGAAGTAAAGAAGATAATACATAGAAGACATACATGGAACAAGAATGTGTAGAGCACATTCGTATTAGATGAAAGGATGAACCTTATAGGTGAGAAACATTACAATTGAATCAAGAAATCCTAACGATTGATACAATTGTCTAGAACAATTGGCAGTGTATAGTCACATACTGTTGAGGTTACAGTTATAACTAATATATGCCCCCAAGCCACATTTTTCATTTTAAAGGAAAACAATTCTACATTGACCTTCACAAAATAGAGTGTATGTGATGGTTATGGAATAGATTTCAGAATTAGATATAGAACGAAATACCATGCCTGTGGGTTCTCACAAGATTCAAGCCACAACAATTAACATTAGTTTGTTGACTAACGCATGGAAATAAAGGTTAAGATGAATATAAAGGTTAAGATGAAGATGGACACATGAGTTATCCGGTTATTCTCATATTGGGACATCATTTAGGTAAATAAAATAATGATGAACCACAAGCTATATCTTCAATACCAAAAGCAAATAATGATGAAAGACAACCAATAACGGCACTTTCGTGAAGGCAGGGACTTGTTTCTCTGCAACTAGCCTTGTTAAATTATCTCACGCACCAATATGTCGTTGTTAAACAATTAATAGAACTTTAATGAATTATTTCCCACACCGATGTGTCAATATTCATTAAGCAATTTTTCAATGAATAAGGTGGTAATATAGTTTATTATAACATTTTTAATTTAACATGTCTTTATTAAACAATTAGTTGATGCCTTGTGTAACGATACAGTTAACTATTTATATTATTAATTTAATTGATTTTTATATATGACTAAGATGACACTATAGTATTATAATTCACATTATGTTTAACCAAATAAAAAATATTATTATACACAAAATAAATATATACACATAATATTATTGATATGGAAAAAATATATATAAGCATTGTTACCCCTCTCACCTAGGGGTAACCAGAGGATATCATGTATCATGGCCCGAAATGAAGACAATTATCCTGACCATCATGATGATCAACATTCCCACAGATAGTAGCCCAACAACCCTTCAAATGCCTCTTATTTTCCAGCATAGCTCATCACATCCAATCAACATAGTTCTTGGGAGATTGTGGACTAACGTCATCACAAGGTACATTAGCCCTTGTTTCATATGAAGTGTCATATTTAATATTTTAGGCATATTGATGAGGATCATTGGTTGAAGTTGGATAATTAATCATAAGCTCAATAAGTTATGTATGTTGACTTATTTCACCTTAGCAGCTATCATTTGTGCTCTAGTCCTGTGTTGTCACCCCAAAGGAACAAGGGTATTACTCGAATCCCTCATGAAGGTAATGTTTCATTTCCCTTTCATACTTAACACTTACCATCCTAGATCTTGTCGCAATGTGCTAAACTTCGGGGATGGGTCATTGTTCATTCTCTCATGAAAAGAGGGGCTAAAGGCCCAAAGGTTGATTACATCTGCTAAAAATAATAATAAAGAAAAACAGTTATAAAAGAAAGAAAGGGAATGAGATAATGCAAGGACATGTAAAAGACATATTCCATACTTGAGCTTTTCCCTTTTTTCATTCACCCCAGTCCCATGAAGCATTGAATGCTAACACTTGAAACCTTATAAAGGGGACTTGCAAATCAATAAAAGGGAAAATATAAAAAGGAAGAATAATGGATTATGATAAATGTAGCTCCTATAAAAGGGTAACTCAAGAGAAACCCCACCCTCTGTAAAGGCACTCATAGAAATAGACCAAATTATCTCATGACCCTGAAGTAATCCCAACACATTTCACTATCACAATTACTCTTGAAGGGTTTATTTTCTTTCCTACTTCGTTGAGGACATATCCCTCTACTTGGGTCTTTTCTTTCATGTTTTGGTTGGCACACCTAATAGAGTCCTTTGATACCCCTCCCATACCTAAACTTTCCAACTTACATAAATTCTTGAGCTAATGTGAAGTTTGAAGAGGATACTTGATGTGATTTGTTGATGTGGCTTCTGTATTAAGTAACGACCTACTTTATATGATCTAAGGTCTCTAAAAAGTTTCATCTACCTCTTATTGTCTCTTGGAATCTCTAGTGCGCACCTCTTGGAGTGATTTTGGATGGATGTTTCTCTTGTTGATGGTGAAGTCTTCATTAATTAGGGTTTCCTCATGCTAATGTGCCTTGCATGTAAGTGTTTTCTTTGAATGCATGTGATATTTCTAGGTTTATCTTGGTAATTTTCTCTATTAGAGTTGTAATTTTGCATGTTATCTTGATATTTCTGAAATCTTGAAACCCTAAGTAGAAGGATTAAGAGTGGCTATCCCCTTCCCTTGTTGCTTTCACCTTGACTTGTTGAAGAATTTAAGATTTTCTCTAAGGGTTAGGAGTGGTTATCCCCTTAGGGTTTATCTTAGCTAGGGATTGATTCTATGGGTTAGAAGTGGTTATCCCCCTAGGTTCAAGACCCAGTTTGTAATACCCCTAGGCCGAATACAATTGTAAATGTAAATGAAAATGTACTTAAGTTGGTGAGTTGTTTGATATCATTTTTTGTATGCACCTTCCATGGTATAGTGTGTACATGTACTGTGCACTAAAATGATGAAGTGTGCACATTTCAGGATATTGTGTGTAGCAAAATTAAGTGCACGTGATTTTGAGGCCAAGGATCCTTTGTGTATATGTTGTGTGTTATAGGCTGGTGAGCCAGTTATTATATGCTAGGAAGGTTATGTTTTGAATTAGGTCAGAGGGCCTAGATGTTAAAGGCCAATGAGCCTATTTTTGTATATGTCTCATCATTAATATAATACATCGTTGCATGTAGACCGACCGTGATAAAAGAGTATGGGGGACTAAACTC
>ML791453.1:204706-215290 GCA_009831015.1 Picea engelmannii
AAGGGATAAGATATGGAGCTTAAGCCAAAAATGAATATTATATTAATATTCCTTAAAGTATAAAGTATGGATAATTATTTTATCCTAAGTTCTAAGGATGGGGACAAGTGGGCCAAAGTAGCTGTCAACATGACAAGTGTCAAGTTGGGGACATGCATACATATGGCTTACACTTAGTTCATTTTCCAATCATTCCACGATCATGCACTCACTCATTCAAATTTCCTTCGTACCTTCCTGTCATTATACATGTACCTATATATGTACCCATACATGTATCTGCACCTAGTTATCTTGGGAGTTGGACTGAAGAAGCGGATTTTCAGGCCCGTGGAATATTGAAGAGGCGGGTTGTCAGGCCCATGAGAAATTTCTCTCTGGGTGAGAGAATTGTTGGGAATTGATTTCCCAAAGGTTCCAAACTGCATCTATAGGGCTCTCAGACTTCCTGTCCATCCTATTGTTGAAGCCCTGGAAGGGAAGTGGGGAAATCAAGGGATTTTTGAGCAGAGAAGGGGCACACTTCCTGGGGTGGGACATGAATGTGGGGAATGAGAGATTGTAGGTTGTTAGTTTGAGTTGCCACTTGTGACGAATTCTTTCCTGCTGTCTGAGATACATCAGCTTGGTTAGGAATCCCTTTACCCAGGTAGAGTTTAGTCCCAGCTTAGGGGTGACCCATTGCTGAGAGTGATGCGAAACATGGTCTAAGGCTGGGAGGTTTGTGGAAGGTCGGCACGCAATTGGTGATATTCTTACCAAGATAAGTGTCAATTGTGTGTTAATTTATATGTTGTATTATTATTTATGGGTTTATTTTTATGGGTTTTTCGTATGTGTGGTTTATACATGTCTTTATATTATGGGTATTTCCCGTCTATGCTGCATGCATATGTTTATTGTTATTTTTGTATGAATCTGTACATTTACAGAATGTATTTGTCTATTTTAAGTTTTATATATAAAGTTCTGCAATGTTTTAATTTGCATACAATTAAAAAAAAATTACGTGGCATAACCCAGTTGGATGTTGGGGATGTTACAATATGGTATCAGAGCTTCAGTTTTCAAAACTGAGCCTGGATGGGCCGAGAAATTTGAGTTGAAGCGAAATTTCATAGAGGATTGATTTCGAAGTGGTCAAATTTCAATTTACATAGCGTCCATGGTAAAAATTAGAAGCAATTGCGTGGAATTGGGAAAAAGCCCTAATTTATGTTGTTAAATTCATGGGAACATTGAGAAATTTGGCCAAGTGGTGAGACATTCTTGATTTAATATTTTCTCTAGCAAATTCAAACCTATAATTGGTCGAATTTGAAGTTACAGTGAAGCCATGACAGATGGATCGAGATTAGTTGATTAAAATTCTCAATTTGTGAGTTGAGTTTGGGAAAAATTTGTTCCAAGAATGTCAATTAGCAATGATTTGTTGTTGCAAAGATTGATTTGGTGTTATCAAAGTGAAATTGAATAAATTTTATAGTTGTAGAATGTGTATGGTAAAAATTGGGAAAAAGTTAGGCAAAAGCCCCAATTTCTGCAACGGAATTCATGAGGAATCGGTGCGCATAAAAATGAATGTGTGCAGGTGGGTGCACTAAAAATGCACGCGCAGTGAAAAACTTGTGATATGTGAAAAAATATTGGTGTGTGAGTGCGTGCGCTAAAATTTGTCATTACGTGGTTCAGAGTTTCATTGCGCGAAAAAATATTGGCGTGCGTGTGCGCGCGCTAAAATTTGGTGTTGTGTGGTGCAGAGTGGCATTGCGCGGAAAAATATTGGCATGCGGGTGTGCTCGCTAAAATTTGGCGTTGTACAGTGCAGAGTGGCATTGTGCAGGAAAAAGTTGGCGCGCAGATGTGCACACTTATTTTTGGTGTTGCAAGATGTAGAGTCGTAATGCACGGAAAATTTTGGCGCGCAGGTGTGCACACTAAATTTAGCATTGTGTGGAGAGGGTTGAGTGGCGCATGCGTAATACTGGTGCGTGCGGTGTTCACATGCATAATAATGGTACATGTGGTGTGCGCAGTATTGACAAAGCGCAGAGGAATTGTTTTGGTGCGCGTGCAATGTGGGTATATGTTGTCGCATGATAAGTTTAGTTAATGGTGCGAGCGAAGTACTGGTGCGCGGTGGGGGCATACTAAACTTTGGCATGGTGCAATGCGTAGAGTAAAATGCAGGCAGAATATTAGTGCGTGAAACAAAAATTGTGTGCAAAAGGTATTAGTGCATGAACCAAAATTGTGCGCAATGGATATTGGCGGGCAACACAAAAATAGTGTGCACTAGTTATTGACGCAACAGAGAAGTGATCCACATTGGTTATAGGTGTGCGGAGCATGTGGAACCTTATGGTGTTGATGTGCATGCTAAATATGGGTGTAAAGGTTCAAATTTTTGCACGCAAAGTCGTTTGGATTGTCTACAACAACAGAAAACTAGTGAATTTCCACGTCATTTTATATTGTTTGAAGGTCATCTTTTTGCAAGGCGTTTTTTGTGCCCTAAACAACGTTTTTAGCTACTCCAAAAACATGTGAACAGAACTGATACACACTTTGTCTTTGCAGCTCAAATGAAAGATCCCAGAGAGAGGTTTCTAATGGTGTAAATCATTCGTCAAAGAGAGCTTTTATGAGGAAGTTACAGGACAAACAATGGAGGGTAAATTTTAAGACCCAACTAACTTTGAGGGGCCATAAATTTCTTCTCTGGAATCAGATTGAGGCACAAGAGCATTCAATGGAAATATATTGAACCATAGAAGACAGTCCTAGAGCTGAATTAAATTTCTGGGCATGTTAAAAATGTTTAATATGACAAATAAGGTACGTGTAGCATTCTAGACCAAAAAGATGAATTGGCCTAGAACTTCAGCAGGTTGTAACTAGCATCCTAGAACCCAGAAAAAGTGAAACTTGGACAGACTGTCCAACATATGTATATGAATAAACCCAATTGAGATCCTACTAAAAATCCAATGGAGTAGGTGCAAAAATGCATAATTACAGCACATAATTGCACCCAAGTTGAAGAGTGAACAGAAAAATTAATGGACAATTTTCAAATAACCACAACTTTCTTCTCAAGACTCAGAATTGTGTATGGAAACAAGCGTTGGAAAGGTATTGGATAGTAGAATACAATTAATCACCCAGAAAATTGATCTGGGCAATCAATTTTTCAGGAAATCAGAAGAAATAATTCCGATATAGTATTGAACCAGAATGGTTCATATTTTTCATGAAATTGATGAGTCAGTTAACCTGACAAAGTTTTGTTGGCTGCACATTTTGCAGAGTTAACAACAACTAGATCAAATCATGATCAACACAGAGTGCAGAAGAATGGAATATGCACAGAGGACTTACATCTAGGAAGATGAAATCAGAGGGATGGATGTCCATATGGGCCTTGAAGGAACAAACTCCAATGGACATGGAGAAGAAATGGATGAAAACATGAATATGGTAGAAACCATTAAAAATTTGCAGAAGGATGTCCAAATCCACAAAGATGATAGTGAAAGTCTTATGAGATCCAAGGAGTAGAAGGAGTACTTCAACATGAAGTTAATGCAAATATTGAATAGAATAGAAAATAAATTGGATAAGGAGAGTGGCTCAAGAAAATCAGGGAGTCATGGGTCTCCTGATGAGAAAAGAAGAACAAGAAGTGTTAACAAACATCACCATCACTCCCTGAGGCATTCCAATAAGATATCACACATCATTTCAAGTCCATTCCATGTCAGGAAGCATAAGAGGTCTGGGGTGGATGAGCTACGAGGAGAAATGAACAAAATCAAACCTCCTACATTTGATGGTGAGCACAAGAAAGATCAAGACGCAAAGACATGGTTGTTGGGCATGAGAAATTATTTTCAATTGCATAATTATTCTTCTCATGTAGAAGGAAGAATTTTCATCTATCAACTCAAGGGAAAGACATCCATGTGGTGGGATAATCTTGTGCAGATGTAGCACATTAAAGAGAAAAATGTTACTTGGAGGGAACTCAAGAAGTATTTTGAAAAGAAATACTTGACTAAGAGATACTATGATAAGAAAATGAAAGATTTCTTTGAACTCAAACTTGGGAGTATGACCATAGATGAATATGAAAGAAGGTTTTTAGAACTATTGAAGTACGTTTCTTTCATAAAGGATGAGATAGTTAAGATTTAGAGGTATTTGAGTGGATCGCCATCATTCATCAATGGCAAAATACAATATGATGATACCAAAACATTGTAGGATACCATAAGGGGATCTAAATGCCTATATGATCAACAAAAATCAAGGCCAACTTTCCAAAAAGCTTGGGAGGACAAAAAGAAATTCAAGATGGATCAGAGGAAGAAGGGAACTAAGCCACCATTTTTCATTAATAATCCTCAAGGACAACCAACTTCTAGATAACCCATAATGATTGAGATAGGGGGTCAAAGGCCAAGGCAGCCACATATTCAATGTTGGGGTTGTAAAGGAGATCATATGTTTAGAGATTGCCCTTGCAGAGGTGAAAAGTGAGGATTGTTCACAATGTACAACAAGTTGAAACAGTGGAAGACATGGGCAGAAATGTACCAAGGATCTATGCATCCTTGGACAACAAGCAAGCAGAGTATCAGACACATATGATTGAAGTGGAAGGTATGATCAACAACCAAACCATTGTTATTTTAATTGATTCCGGTGCTAGTCATAGTTATATAGATCCTAACATGGTGGAAAGTTTTCATTTTACAAGAAACAAGCATGGAAAATCTTGGTTGGTGCAGCTGGCTACTGGAGCCAAAAGAAAAGTTAATGAGATGGTTAAGTCGTGTCTTATGGACATGAATGGACTGAACACTAGGGCAGATTTGAACATCTTGCCTTTAGGTTCCTATGATTGTCTAATTGGGATGAATTGGTTGGACCAACATCATGTTATCCTAGACTATCATAACAAGTCATTTACTTGATTGGATGAAGAAAGGAACCTAAGGACAGTGCCAGGAATTCCCAGGGCAGTAACCATGAGAGAAATTTCAACATTGCAGCTGAAGAAATGTTACAAAAAAGGGTGTCAAATTTTTGCAACACATATGGAAGAGACACCTAAAGATAAGGTGTCAAATATTGAAGATTATATAGTCCTAAAAGAGTTTGAAGATGTGTTTAAGGAAATACCAATATTACCCCCTAAAAGAGACATTGATTTCTCCATAAATTTGATGCCTGGAGAAGCTCCAGTATCCAAGACTCCATACAAGATGAGTACACCAGAATTGAAGGAGTTGCAAATGAAACTTGAAGAGCTCTTGAAGAAGGGTTATATACGCCCAAGTGTGTCACCTTGGGGTGCCCCAATTTTATTTGTGAAGAAAGCGGATGGAACATTGAGACTTTGCATTGACTTTAGGTAGTTGAAAAAGGTAATTGTGAAGAATAAGTATCATTTGCCAAGGATTGATGACCTCTTTGATCAGTTGAAAGATGTAAAAATATTCTCCAAGATTTATCTTAGGTCAGGTTATCATCAAGTAAGAATTAAAGAAAAAGACATCAACAAGACTACTTTCAGAACAAGATATGATCATTATGAGTTCAAAGTGGTGCCATTTGGGTTATCAAATGCACTAGTTGTCTTCATGTGTCTAATGAATGGTATTTTCAGATAATACTTAGAAAAGTTTGTCATTGTATTTTTAGATGACATTCTTATATATTCTAAGTCAGAGGAAGAGCATGAAAAAAACTTGAGGATGGTATTACAAGTATTAAGGGATCATCAATTGTATGCCAAATTGAGAAAGTGTTCATTTTATCATAAGCAAATTCATTATTTGGGGCATATCATTTCAGAGGATGTGATAGCAGTGGATCCTAAGAAGATAGAAGCCATTAGAGGATGGTCAGCGCCAAAGAATGTGACAAAGGTCAGATCATTCATGGGCCTTGCAGGATATTATAGGAGATTTATTAAAGGATTCTCAAAGATTGCACACCCAATCACTTCCTTGCAAAAGAAGGGTGTGAAGTTTCAATGGACATTGAATTGTAAAAAGAGTTTCCAACACTTGAAGTAATTATTAACTAGTGCTCCAATTTTAAGGATTGCAGATCCAAATGAAGACTTCATTGTATGCACAGATGCATGTAAAGAAGGACTTGGTGGAGCCCTCAGTCAAAATGGGTATGGTGTATGTTATGAATCAAGGAAGTTGAAGGAGCATGAAAGGCACTATGCCACTCATGATTTGGAGTTGGAATCCATAGTGCATGCCTTGAGGAAGTGGAGGCACTACCTCATGGGGAAAAGGTTTGAGATGAGGATAGACCATAATGGTTTGGAATATTTATTTGATCAACGAACTCTAAATGCTAGGCAAAGCAGATGGTTAGAATTTCTCAGTGAATATGACTTTGATATAAAGCATATAAAGGGGAAAGAGAACAAAGTGGTTGATGCACTCATCAGGAGAGTGCATGAGTTGCATGCTACAACCATTAGCATGTACCAATCAGATTTGAAACACAGAATTTTAGAGACTGCAAAATCAGATTTGCAATACAAGGAATTAGTGGAAAAAATACAGCAAGGTATTTTGTAGCAGAAAATGGAAGACTATAAGCTAGAAAATGATGAAATTCTCTTGTACAGGGGCATAATTTATGTTCCAAATTCCCATGAATTGAAAAATCTAATATTGAGAGAAATGCATAATGTACCTTATGTTGGGCACCCAGGTTATCAAAAAATTGTTGCAGCTGTCAAGAGCCAATATTATTGGCCAAGAATGAAGAAATAAGTTCTTGATTTTATTTTCAAATGTTTGGAATGTCAAAAGGTAAAGTTTGAGCATAGACACCCAGCTGGTTTGCTACAGCCATTACCCATTCCTGAGTGGAAATAGGAAGTTGTAACAATGGATTTCATCACCAAACTTCCCAGAACAAACAAGCAACGTGATTTTATTATGGTAGTGGTGGATAAGCTTACTAAAGCTACCCATTTTATTCTAGTAAATCTCACTCACAAGGCAACCAACATTGTTGATGTTTATATGAGATAAATTTCTCAATTACATGGTATACCCAAGACAGTTGTGTCTTACAGAGATCCAAAATTCACCTCAAATTTTTGGAAGGGATTATTTAATGGATTTGGAACAAATTTGAATTTTAGTACAGCTTATCATCCAGAATCGGATGGAAAAATAGAGAGAATGAATCAAGTGATTGAGGATATGTTGAGGATGTATGTGATGGATTAACCATCAAAATGGAAAGAATACCTACACTTAGTAGAGTTTTCTTATAACAATGGGTACCAATCATCTCTAAAGATGAGCCCATTTGAGGCACTTTATGGCAAAAGGTGCAACACACCGGTAAGTTGGGATAAACCAGTAGATAGAGTAGTGGTTGGGCCAGATTTACTCAAGGAAATGGAGGAGCAAATGTTGAAAAAAAAAAAAAAATTAAGGGTTGCCCAAGACAGGTGTTACACATTATTTTGGTCACTATAGTGATGTCTCTACAAGTTATGTGTCCAGGCTCTCATGAAGACCTTTTTCATGAGAAAAGTGACTATTGTCTTCTTTTAAAAAGCATATTTTTAAGATGAGTTTGCAGGCTGCCTATGTTATAGGGTGCGCAAATCCTTCATTCTTGCAGGCAACCCTATACTTGGAGTGAAAATTGTTCGCAGTCTTCTCTATAGGTAGGGTGCGAACCTAGGATTCTTGCAGGTGAGCTTCAGAGCACCTGCGAGAATCTCGCACTGTATGTAAGCTTCACCTACGAGGGCTGAAAGATAGATTTTTATGCAAATTTTCACCCAATAAAAAATTATGCAAGAGGTTAAAACAAGTTGTTGACTTCCTTCTCATGGCTCCATTGCAGGTGTTGACCATCGTGATATTGGAATGGAGGGAAAGAGAACACGAGGAGGATGATTCCATTGTCAGGAATGATCTGGGTACAATTGTTGCCCTCCAAGAATGTGGGCTCTTAAAAAAATTTAGGATCCCGGGCATGAGAGCCCAACTCAGATTGTTAGAGTACTTGGTCCACATGTGGGATGTGGATCAACAGTTATTTCAAATAGGGGTCCACACGCTGACACTAGATATCGAGGATATCTATTTTCTAACGGGTTTGTCATGATGCCATGCTACTCTGACCGGAGGTAGAGGCAGCAGACTTCCTATGAGTGAGTATGTTCGTCGATATTGTGTTCCCAAGGCGGAGAGAAGCAAGGGTAAGGTCGCCATCTGGGGTGTCCAAAATATGACCTTGCGGACTATATTGTTTATCATTGCACGCATGGTCGGGAACGTTGCTCCGCACATGGCTCTCTAGAGATATTTCCAATATGCAATAGAGTGCACAGAGCCTAGGGTTTTCAACTGGTCAGACGCAGTTCTCCGCAGTATGAAGAGGCAACTGACAAAGTGCAGAAGGGGTGACCTGAAGTAGTTCAGGTATGGGTCACTTTTGGTGTCATTCTTCCTCGAGAGGGCCCACTGCTGCGACTACAGGTAAATTGGGGTTTACCAACCCCACAGGATCCGAGGATGCTGAGGTGGTGTAACCTCATGGATCGGCACGTAGCAGGGCCTATAATCAAGTATAATGATTCATTTTTTGGTTGGTTGAGCCCCAGATGTTGATGATCGATGACTACGCATATGCCTAAGGATGCCCAGTGGGGTGACTTGGGTGAGAAGTACATGTTTTGTTCTTTTTTAATGTTTTTGCAAATTTTGTTATATAAAATGTTTTTATGTTTATCTAAGGACTAATCAAAAAATTTCTTTTGATGACACATATGTGGGGCCGTATCGACCTCCAGGAATGTCTCCCATTCAGAGGTGAGGAGAAGTGGCTCCAGTGGCAAGATGGAATGTTGAGGACTACGAGGCAGTGGAACATAACTTAGAGGTGTTGACTATGGATGTCCCAGACATCACTATTGGGGAGATCCCGAGACATTATCAACGCCATACTGTGGGTGTGTCCGATTATCTTAGTCGATTGCTTCGTAGGGTAGCCCGAGCAGTTGTATGTTATCGTGAGCATCATCTGTGATGCTATTTTGTGGAAGCTATGGGCTTCATATTTTGAGATTTTGATCTTTAGACAGAAACTTTTTGTAAAAACGTTTCATCGTTATATACATATATACGACTTCTACTGGCTTATTTTGTGTTGTATAATACATGTGATGTGTGATTGGTTCATAAATGTCCCGAATGTCTGTCTAACACATAATTAGCTAAGGAATCATTCAATATATTTAGACATCTAGGAATGCATTGATATTCGATATAATCAAAATAACGTTCCTAGAGGCGAATTCGTAAATATACCCGTAATAAAGTAGGACTTTGGATAACATAGACATTACTTAACTGTAGTACTACTAGCTGCGAATCGATTCGTATAACCAGGTGGCGGGATTGAAGACCCTGGGTCTCATCTTTTTGATCCAGACTACGATGGAGTATGTATGATTTGTATCAACACATAGATCCACTTTGTATGTCGTGTGGCTATGTCTTAATTCGAGTCTTCTAACATAGATCCATAGTGTATTCATGGTGGCTATGTATCATTTTGATGACATGGATCCACAGTGTATGATTGGTGGCCATGGCCTACGTTTATGATTTCATTCATTTGTGATCTGAGCATGGGAATTCTTACCTCAGAACTGGTATTATATTTTGCAGATGCTTGGTTGTTTACAGGTTTCCGATTAGGTACACTCCTTGTTTCTGACACACACACGCATTTTACAAAGTAGTTTGGTTGTCACGAGTTCCAGCCTCATACTTTGGGGGCCATTCGGTTACACATTATTTTGGTCACTCTAGTGATGTCTCTACAAGTTGTGTGTCCAGGCTCTCATGAAGACCTTTTTCCTAAGAAAAGTGACTGTTGTCTTCTTTTAAAAAGCATATTTTTAAGATGAGTTCACAGACTGCCTATGTTATAGGGTGCGGAAATCCTTCATTCTCATAGGAAACCCTATACTTGGAGTGCGAACTGTTCGCAGTCTACTCTATAGGTAGGGTGCGAACCTGTTTCAAAGCTTGGAAAAGAGAAGAGGTTACTAAGGTTCTAGAAGGAAGTCTTCTAGAAAATGAGGTGGCATTCGCATGGTTGGCATCCTACTGACTTCTCAGATTTAGTGGGATCATCCTCATCCCTTTAACCATTTCTCCTTCTCCTATATAATGAAAGGTTTCTCAAGGAAGAGGTTAAGCAAGATTGAATGGAGAATTGATGAAAGAATTGTGTGAAGAACTCTGTTTGGATTGAAGCTTGAAGACTCTATTTGTCTATCAAGTTGTATTGGATCTGTTAGCGTTAGAAGTCACTCCTGGATTGCTTGCAGGAGCAGAGCCCAACGCCCATCAGTTTTATGTCACGGTTTGTTTATGAAGGGTGATCAAATGGAGATAACAGCTCTAGGAGGTATCACTCTAACTCAGGGACTGAGTCTGGTTCATAAGGACAGAGGAGGTCTGGAATCCTAACTTCAGCCAGTGGGTTGATTTAAACATGAACAGGTGG
>ML791453.1:241481-257197 GCA_009831015.1 Picea engelmannii
AGCATATATATATAAAAATTTATAAAAACATCAATTTCGAAGAAAGGAGGACTATTTCGAAAATTGTGAAGACGATATTAAAGAGTTACAAGTAATTACAAGGGATCCAGTTTAAATTATCGAAGAGATATATAACCTCCATAATCAAAGTATTATTTACCGTAAATTTGCAACGAAAAACAAAATGGAGTCTAACATGACGAATGAAAGATTTTCTTATAAAGGATGTTGCATTTCAACTTATAGGTTATTTACATTAAAGGAGATTATTGAAGGAAGAGAGGTTAGCATCGTTATCAACATGACCCGGGATGAGAATTCTATTAATATTAATTTGGCGAATCAATTATTTATACTGGAGTATAACATAAGTGAAAAGACAAATATTTTTTGCAAGAGACAATATGAAATTAAAGACTTGCAAGTAACAATTAATGATTATAAATATCTCAATTCAATGTTACAACTATGCTTCAAGAAGAGATTGACCTCATTCTTGGGTTACACTGGTTAAAAAAACTAGGTACCTTCATTTTAAACATAGAGAAAAAGTTTGTGACTTTTCCCTATAAAAAGAAGATGATGACTCTTCAAGACATTACTATGAGGTCAAAATCGATAACACCTTCATCAAAAGACTTTAAATATATCTCAAAGGTGATCCTTCTAGATAATAAAAAGTCGATATCAAAGATGCAAAAAGAATATAATGAAGTTATTACTGATAAAAACCAAGAAATATCTAGCTTAAAAAATCACAATAAAAAACTACTTACTCAGATTAAGAAGTCAAGGGATACAAAACAACACGTTGAGGAGTTGGAGAAAGAGAATCAAGATCTCAGGAAGAAATTATCAGGAAATGATGAAGAAGCTTCTCGTTTGAAGAACCTTAATAAAAAAATTGCTTGAACAAATTAAAAAGATGAAATATGAAAAGCTAGAGAATCGAAATATTATAAATAAAGTTGAAAATGAAGAAAATGAAGAAGAACTTTCACACCTAAGGGTTCATAATCAAAATTTACTAACACAAATTAAAAATATGAAGCACAATAAGAAGAATTTACAAGAAAAGTTAGATCGCAAAACATCATTAGTCGATAAGAAAATGATGAAAAACCCAATCAACCTTACAACTTACAAGGATGCAAATCCAGCTTGATGTAAAGAAGTTTTCAAATGTCGAGGTACAAACAAGCCAAAGATATGAAGAAGTATCAATTCCAAAAGTTAATCAAGAAAAATATGCAAGTAAAATAAATAAAGATCAAGTTGCAAGGATGCCTTATCGACATCCTAATCACAAAAGTAGATATTTCAACCAATCAATGTCTCAACAGAAGGAAATGACCGATATTCCAAAGAATATTACTTCCAATACAAGTGGTGCTCAAAGTAGACGCTATCATAAGAGTTGAAATACATCAAGTTTATTTAAAGAACCCTATAAACACACAGTTCCACAAAAGATCGAAATAGGGTGGGTAGACTCTTTTAGAATTCAACAATTTTGCTCAGAAATTAAAAAGATCATATTGTCTCAGGTCCTCAACGATCACTAACTTAAAGATGAAGAAATAAGAGACAGTATTAGAATCCAGAGAGAGAGATAAGTCTTCCATAAGTATGATTTGAGGACAAAGAATTTTTAAGAGGAAGGCAATGTTATGAACATAAATATACATATAAATAAGATATAAATAGATAATGATTAAATAATAAATTAATAAATAATAGTTAGTAATGATGAAAATACAGGTCTCAAAGGACATGATTGTTAGTAAGGGCACCCCTGCATGGGTATATAAGCGAGCCCTCATTTTCATGGTATAGAGATCATCAATCATTCAATTATATTTACCATCCTTAATGGATTATTGTGTACTATCCTATTTATATTGGATATTCTTATAGTTGAGGTTGTTTGTCACAGTGAATGATACTTCCATTAGGTTTTTTTTTTATTGCTGCAAACTTACTTAATATTGTGGAAAAACTTGCTCAAAAATATTATTTAGCAATTGGATATTGCACTACTTGTTGAAGGCTAATTTTTGAGATATAATTGCTATTTTCTTGGATGATTTACTTAATGTTGTTGCAAATTATCTATTGTTGTTATAGACTATTTTATTACTACAATTTTACTATAGCAATAGGTTTTACTTGATATCTAGTGTCTAAAGGTGAATGGTATGCTATATAACCTGGTAATTGATCAATGTATGCATTGGAAAGGTGTCTCGTATAGGTTTCCCAATTACCTTGCACAACCATTTTTTTCCTTCATCTCTCCTAGACATATCCTATCCCATCTAAGTGACCAAGATAGGGGGATGTAGGCTTGGATAATTTTGCTACTTCATCCCTTGAGGTCACCAAGGAAGCCTCTCTTGTGTCAGGCCTCGCTCCTTCACTAAAACGAGGGAAGTATCTACTTAAGTGATGATGGTAGATACCTCTAATTGTTACACAAGATTGGTATCGTGTGGAAGGCTTTGCATAAATACAAATCATGTGATAGCATGGACAATATTAGTGATGTATTAGATTTGTTCAATTTGTTAAAAAAAATTGTTTTTGTTGTGAGGTTTTTAGTTTTAATTTGGTTGAGGTTTAAGTTTAGATGAGTCCCACTAGGTTACTAGTTGTTCTTGTGGCAAGTTGTTGAGACACCTTCCATCTAGATATTTGAGAAAAGTGGGGGATCCCACTAAGTTTTCCTTGGAAAAAAAAAAGTAAAATGGAAACTAATTTTTATTAATGAAGCAATGGTGCAAAACATTATCCAAGTACAAAGCAATACATGGCATCTAGAATAAACAAATTGTGATGTGATGACTACATTCATCCACAAAATTTTTGTCACGAGAGGATGCCAACATTATATTTTATAATAATGTGAAAACCCTAAAATAGAAGAACCTTCACCCTAATATGAAGTTAGGGTTGAGTCTGATGTGATGTTGAGTTGTACAAAAAAAGGGCAGTCACATTAGGACCATATATTTTAATTCGTTGCTCCATTAAGTCTTCTATATATCATTAAAAGGGGAATTTGTACATTGATTTATATGCACTTCCTAAGTATCAAAATTTTGAAAATACATGGGAAAACATTAACAAAAGCATCTTAATTTCAAGACCCAAAAATTATAAAACTATCAATATCAAAACCATTTCTTAGAGGATCTTGAACTACCATGTAAATCACATTATCATTAATTATTAATATTAGAAAAAAAAATAGGAAAATAAATTTCTAAATGTTCAAGATCCCAAATTAAAAAAGTAGTAATGGGTTGCATTATTTCAAGTTAGGAATAGTTGCAGTTATAAATTCATATTCAAGGTCAAGTATTTTAGCGATTCTATTTGCCCTTGTTCTCTAATTCCTCCAAGTGGGGTACAGTTTGGTAGGTAATATATCTAACAAACTTATATCTTTGAACTTTCTAATAAAGTAGTGTATGAGTAGGTATGTCTGCATTGAAGGTCCCCATATCTCAAAAGCACAAAGAGAGAAATTGAAATCCCCACCAAGTATGTTGAAACCAATTTGAATCTAGTTCCAACCAAAAAAAAATTCCCAAAATAAAACTTTGTTGCAATAAGGTCCATATATGTTGAGAAAATTAACATTTTAACCTCTTTCTCCAAATCCAGAGAATATAGGGTGATTCCCAATCCTAAAGAAAAAGAACACGCATTAGTGTAGTTTAGTGATCATTTGTGCTAGCTTGATACTAACCCTCTATATTTACCTCGAGAGTCAGAGTACACAAATCTCAATGTCGTAGAAGTTTTCCCAACTCATATATTATTTCCTTTCTTGCAAATATGGTCTCTTGTAGTAAAATTACATCATGATTATTAGAAATAACAACTATTTTCAAGGTCAATATTTTGAATGGATTGACTAGACCCCTACAATTCAAAGTTAAAACAATCATTTAAAACCCTCCATAGAGGTATTTGTTCCTCTAAAAAACCCATCAAGTGAAAGCTACTTCTCAAACAATATTTCATTACAGACCTATTTTTGTGCCATATACATATGATACTTTCAACCCCTCTGATTAACTTTGATCTCTCTAGAATACCCAAACTCACATCAATTCCCCCTCCCCCGAGCAAGAAGATCCAGATTTATTCTTATTCCTTAGATTGTACCTTTTACATAGTTCCTTAATCTCTCGAAGGACAAAACCAAGTGGATCCAATTCAGCACTAAGATCAATAGTTTGTATAGAGGTGGGTAGGACCGAAGTATTCTCCTCAAGTCCTTTAAAGGTCGAATTTATGGAGGCCTAACTACCCACGGGGTATTCACTGGGTGAATATGTGACATAGCGCCTGCGTTCGTGGGATATTAAAGAATACCCCTAATTTGACTAGATATTGATAAATACCTCCCAAAATCATTTTATTGAACCCCCCTCCTAATACGCCTTTCCAATAAAATAAACCCCTATTTTAACTAGATGCCCCTTTTCATGCNCCCCCCCCCCCCCAAATACCTACAATATATTGACCTTATTTTTCATAATTAAAAACTCCCTTTATGAATGAATGTGATAATATATTGGTCAACAAGGTGAATCCCCCATGTAAATACCAATGGATACCTTGTCGTTTCTCATAGGATTATAACACCCCCACTCCCCCATCCTACTAGAAGTTTTCCAACTCCCAAATCGAAAAGTAGGAAAATTTGGAAGGCTAGAAAAAGGATCATTCATACAAATATTCTTACCCATGACCAATTCATGCTTGCCCAAGTCTTCCAGCAGGGACTTGGTCGATGGATGGACTGTTGAAGAAGTGCCTGCACAAATAAAAGGCTTCATCTTGATATCCAAGGAAGGTATTTATAGTTCGGTCAATATATTAGGGACCAAAAAGAAGAAAAAAATGTATTTTCAGCATGAGCACCACGATTTGAATATGGAGCAGAAATCGGAGGTACCAGATCAACATTAGTCCCCTCTCCCCTTTCAATGGAAATTCTCGGGAGTCTACAACTATACATCTTGAATATAAATTTAAGTTGGAAAACTAGTCTCCATTGACTAGTCTAAATACTAAAAAGAAAAGGATGACATATTACTCACTGAGGTGGAGGAGAAATTAGAGGTTATGTACAATAGTGAGGGCTTTGGTTTCCTTACAATAACTGACGAATTTGAAGTTTTGAAATTTGAACAAAATAATAGGAAACTCTTATCGGACAAGGAATCGTTGTGGAGATTAAAAACCTAAGCACTTTGGCTAGAAGTGGGTGATGAAAATACATGGCATTTCCATAACTTTGTAAATATTAGGAAAATTATCAATTTAGTTTGGAATTTTATAAATTAGGGTGGCTCCTCGGATACCAATTTCACTGATATAGTAGCTTTTGGGGTTCAACATTTTAAAAATATTTGTAAGGCGAGCATCCATTGAAAAAATACAAAGAATTTTCTCTTAATTTCCTAGTTTCATTAGATAACCAATTTCTCATGGAGGAGGTGAATAGGGAGGATTTAGTTGCACTACTACAAATTTTTCAAAGAGATAAAATCTCAAGACCTGATGGGCTTCCCATGGAATTCCTTTTGGGGTGTTTTGATTTCATTAAAGATTATCTTAGAAGGGTTATGGAAGTTTCTTGAGCTATTGGGAAGGCTTGGTAGTATTTAATGCTACACTTATAGCACTCATTCCTAAATATGCCCATCCCCAATCCTTTGATGAGTTCAAACTGATATCACTCCACAATTGTATTTATAATATTATCACAAAAATATTGTTGGAAGGGTTAAGAACATACTCTTCAACACTATATCTAAGGAACAATTGGTTTTTTGGAGGGCCAACAAATACATGAAGCAATAGGTGTTGTAAAATAGGTCGGTCTTCATACCATAAAGATAAAAAAAAACTAAGGGCCATGGTGTTGAAGGTTGATCTTTCCAAGGTTTATGATAGATTGAGTTGGTTTTATATGAGACTTTTAATTACCACCTTAGTTTATATGCTACATATGTGACTTGGGTGATGAATTGCATAACATTAGTCTCATTTCAAGTACTAATAAATAAGTCTCCAACCACTTTCTTTAGGCCTAAGAGAGGCCTTGGGTAGGGTTGTTCACTTTCTCCTTGTCTTTTCCTTTTTTTGCCAAAGGGACTGAGTAGAGCATTGAAAGAGGAAGTCGTATTTGGACTACTACACATCATAGAAATTGGAAATTCATGTACCTTGTCACACTTACTTTTTGTCAATGATATTTTGATTTTATGTGAAGGTTCAAGAAGGGAAGTTTCAATATTAAAGGAGATCTTAGACCTTTTTTGTATTTTTTTAGGCTTGCGAGTAAATGTAGAAAAATATTCTATTTCTTTTTCCAAGTATTTCTGATGCTAAACAAGTATACTTTTCTATTCTCTTTCCATTTCATTTACTAGAGCTGGAGGATGGTTTAAAATATTTGGGGTTTATTCTAAAACCTAATGATTATCCATAGAAGCATTGACTTTGGTTGATTAAAAAAGTTGAAAAGAGATTGAATGTTAGGTGCAATCAATGACTCTCATGTGGAGGAAGGTTGGTTCTCATCAAATCAAAGATATATGTCATTCAATTTTATTGATCTTCCCTTTTTCTGATTCCCAAAGGTGTTGTGGAGTCAATCAAAAGACTTAGCTTTATATTTTTGTGGTCTGGCACTACATAAAAAAAAAAATTTGCTTGGGCAAAGTGGAAAAAAGTAGCATTTCCAAAGGCTTTAGGGGAATGGGGTCTTAAAAACATATTTTTCTTTTCCAAAACTTTGGTTGTCAAGAGTGCTTGGAGGTTGGTACAAGGAAAACGGATTTGGAGCATTGTAGTAAAAGATAAATAAATATATCGAACATTAGTTGATGACTAGATCAGAAACCTATAAAACCCTCTCATAATTCTCTTTGGTATAGAATTGGCCTACTTGGTGCATTGGGAGAGGGACAAGGGTGAAAGTGGTATTAGATCCTTGGATCAGAAGTGGTAACAATTTCATTCTTCCTCACAATATTATTCAACATCTGAGAAATAGGGGCATATACACTTTGAATCAAGTTGTAGACATGGATATGACTACAATATGGGAACAAGAGTTGATCACAACCAGATATTTAGGGTTCATTGAGGGAGATGCACAACTTTGGACAACATATATTACAAACCCTAGACTCGGCTATGTTAGATTAAAAGAGGAGGAATATTACTTGATTTGGAAACTCAATCCTTTGGAGACTTATAGTTCCTCGAGAAGGCCATAAAATTATTGTTGCATAAACAAACCATGATATTGGTATATGGTAGTGGTAAGTTGTAGACATGGATATGACTACAATATGGGAACAATATTTGATCACAACTAGAGATTTAGGGTTCATTGAGGAAGATGAAAAACTTTGGACAAGATATATTACAAACCCTAGAATTGGCCATGTCAGATTAAAAGAGGAGGAATATTACTTCATTTGGACACTCACTCCTATGGAGACTTATAGTTCCTCGAGAAGGCCATAAGACTGTCGTTGCACAAGCGAACCGAGATCTTGGTATATGGTAGTGGAAACAAGTTTGGAGGTTTAAATGTCCCTACAAAACCCCCATATAAGTGTAGTTACTTTTATACAACAATGTCAACACTTGGGACATATTACATAAAAGGAACATAAAGTGCCCAAGTTGGTGTAGGTTTTGTATGGAGGATGAAGAATCAAATTGACATTTAATTATGGGTTGTTTCTACACTAAGTTGGTTTGGAAGGAATTGGAGGGGCTCTTGAGCATAAGGGATGCATTGTTTGGAAACTCTATTGAAGATCTGGTATCTTTCACTGGTGTACAAATCCCACTATTAAAGAATTTAAAGCCCCTCCTTTTGATTACTGCTTAGGGTATTTGGTTATCCTAAAATGCCAGAATTTTTGAAAACAAAGTCATATTGCAGTTCAATGTGCCATGTAAGGGTGGAATATTCTATCTTTATTCAAACAATATAAGGTCCCAAAGCCACTTCGACATGTGGGTTAAGAGGTTATTGATTAGACAAAGCCTTGGTCCTTATTTTTATGGGAAATCACAGTGTGAGCCACCAATGGGAAGGGTTGGTTGTATATTACACTTTTATGAGTCACATTTTATCAATCAAAGTAGTTGTGGGACATGATTCTAACAATAAGGGTGAGTTGTTGGCCTTAAAACATTATTTAACTCTTGCGGATGAATATGGAATTGTCGATGTTCCATTGTTTGGTGATTCACTTCTTGTAATGCAATGGCTTAGGAGGGACTACTCACTCCGAAACTTGAATCTACAACCTCTCCTTGGGGAAATTTTGGGTATAATTGAGGGCTACACTCGGGTCATCTTTGACCAGATATACAGGGAACAAAATTAGGGGGTTGATCTCCCATCTAAAGAGGATCTTCAACTCTAGCAAGATGATAGGATAATTTAAGAAGCAAGCAATGGGATGCTACAGGAATACACTCATCTTCCTTTTATTTGATTTGTTTTATTCAATATTTTAGATGGAACCTTTATGAACTTTTCTTAAATCATGTTTCACTTAAATTGCAATGGTGTAAGTGGATTGTATATATAACTATTTGAAGTAGGATTGAGATGAAAACCCTTGTGAATAGATAAAAGTCAATGAATAGGTTTATACTTAGAAAAATCATTTTTTTTCACCCTTAAATGGTTGCTAGAATGCTACTCAATCATCTCACAAATGTAATTTTAATTTATATAAACAAAATTAAGAATTTTTTGTTCTTAGAAAAAATATTCAAATTCAAGGTTAAAATTTGAAAATTCAACTTTAGATATTGAAAATAAACAAAGGGTTTCTAGAATGCTACTCAATCATCTCACAAATGTAATTTTAATTATATAAACAAAATTAAGAATTTTTTTGTTCTTAAAAAAAATATTCAAATTCAAGGTTAAAATTTGAAAATTCAACTTTAGATATTGAAAATAAACAAAATGGGTGAAGTATTGAATATTGAAAAATATATTTTAAAATATATAGTTATATATATTATCACATTATTTTGGGAATTTGTACTAATGAGGAAAGATAACTTGGATTAGTATAAGGGGTAGATAAATTGTGCAATTAATTCATAGCAACCTTACTTAAAATTGCAAAACAAACCTCATATTGTAAAAATTGCAACTTTACCTATTTAAAAATATTTGTAAACCTTGTTATACTTGAATAATGTATTTTATAGTGTGTGAAATTGCAAATTTTCATTAAATTGTTACCAAATTCTTCTCAAATTCCTATCAAAATAACATTAAAAAATAAAAATTTGAATATTCATTATCCCATGAAGATCAACTTAATATCTTATACTTCAAAATAACTTTCAAATTAATAAAATTGTTTAATATTATTAATATTTTAGAAATTATTTATATCTCATAATTAATATATAAAAGTATTCACAATAAACATATTCAATAGAAATGATTTTTTTATTACAAATACCTCCTATAAAACATTATAAATAAAAACTTAGAATTAAAATCCTTTTTTAATTAAAAAAAAAAAACACTCATGGAAAATATAATTAATCTTCACTATCTAATTGAAAATAAGTAAATAAATAAATTCATCCTAATATAATATCATTTCGTTTAAACAATAAAAAAAAATACATATTAATTATTTTGAATTTATTTATAATTAATCCATTTTTCTACGCAAGCGAATAAAAAAATACATATTAATTATTTTGAATCTATATATAATTAATCCATATAAATGGCGATATTGTAATTGCCAATAAACATATTCAATAGAAATGATTTTTTTATTACAAATACCTCCTATAAAACATTATAAATAAAAACTTAGAATTAAAACATATTCAATAGAAATGATTTTTTTATTACAAATACCTCCTATAAAACATTATAAATAAAAACTTAAAATTAAAATCCTAGTTTTTATAAAAAAAAAACAAGCGATCATGGAAAATATAATTAATCTTCACTATCTAATTGAAAATAAGTAAATAAATAAATTCATCCTAATATAATATCATTTCGTTTAAACAATAAAAAAAAATACATATTAATTATTTTGAATTTATTTATAATTAATCCATTTTTCTACATGGCAAGCGAATAAAAAAATACATATTAATTATTTTGAATCTATACATAATTAATCCATTTTTATAAATGGCAATATTGTAATTGCCAATAATGGGATGTATAATTGGTAAAAGTAAATAAATAAATCCATCCTAATATGGTTTCGTTTAAACAATAAAAATAATATATATTAATTATTTTGAATTTTTTTAAAATTAATTTATTTTTTTATATGGTAAATTGCTTATTTAATAAGATGTATAATTGGTAAATTCAATTTTTAAAAGTAAATTAATAAGTAAATAAATTTAAATTTAGTTTTTTATAAAATATTTTTTTATAATTATTTGTTATTTTTTCAATTATTTTGTTAATTAAGTTATTTTAAAATTTATTAAAATAATTAATAACAAAATTTTGTATTCAAATTTTTTATTAAGTAAAAAAAATTATGATTTGACAATTTTTTGTGTATAATTGTTAATAAAAATATGTACCAATACACTTATGAACTTACTAAGTTCAATATATTTAATAATTATGGGTTATATGTGTATAAGCTTTCTTGGGTCTTGGGTTAAGAGAATCCAACAACGATCAAGTTTAGGTGATACATTGTATCAAATAATTAAATATTTTTAAATCAAGAAGAATCAAAAACATTATTAGGTGATACATTGTATCAAATAATTAAATATTTTTAAATCAAGAAGAATCAAAAACATTATTATGATAGGGGTTTTAGACTTCTCAATCATAATCTGACATGTGAAACCAATTGAACTCTCACCATTCTTGCCCATCCAAATTAATATATAGACTTCACCATTCTTGCCCATCCAAATTAATATATAGACTTCAAGGTGTGGGGAGGTTTATTATTATGTTCTAAGGACTTTTAATCCCCTAGCTAATCATAAAGAAAATAAGATTGTAAAGTTGGAATGTTGAATATAAAAGGGATGGAATAGAGTGTTAAAGGTGGGATTTCACTTATTCTAGTTTTTGGTTTTTGTAGGTGCTTTTGGTTGGGTTCAAAGAGAACTTAATTTTAATTCTTTGATTGGTCTAGTAGGGTTTTATGGTTTGGATTTGGCTTGAAATTTCAAGCAAAGTGGGTTTTTGGTCTCTATTGCCTTGTGTATGACTTACCTTTGGCTTCATATTGAGAGTGTGGAATCTTCAAATTGAGAACTAACTAATATGTAGTGTTTTCTTTTACTTTGAGTTTTAATTTATTATGAATTCAAAAAAAAATCATTATATAAAAGTAAGTTTTAATTTATTATGAATTAAAAAAAAAATCATTATATAAAAGTAAGTTCAATTGTGATTCAATTGCAAATTTTAAATAAAGATGAGGGCCACAAGCATTGCAGATGTGTGTCTAAGATGGCAAATGAAATTGATTCTCAAATATCTAAGAATGCAGATTTATGAGAAGTAGTAGCTCATCATAAAAATCAAACAAATAAAATTGTAAATAAGCATAAATGTGTTTTTTTAATTAAAAACTATATCTTATTAAAAACTCACATTCTAGAGTCTTCCCTCCTCAAATATGTATTTATTCTCAAATAGTCCCTTCTAATTAGGTACATATTTAATAGGTTTTTAGTGGTTAATCAGTTTTGTATGGATAAGATTAAATATTGATGGAATATTCTTAGTAGTTCCAATAAATCAATGGTTGTGATTTCAATCACTAACTTCCTCACTATTATAAAGACATCAATTTACATGTTTATTTTTTTACTTTTACTTAATCATATTTAAAATTTACTATGGTGACTAGTTGATTGCCACGTATAAGTGATTAGAGTTTTGCAAGTCGTCCTTTCAACGTTCACCAACCACAAATGTATAGTTGTGCTAGTTATTGTTTCTGTTTAAATTGTAATTAAAAATGATGAAACAAATTTAACAAGTGAAAAAAGATATAGAAAATAAAAATACAAATCTAAAGTATAACCTTCACATATATCAAACATAAAATCCTTAACAGACATGTTTTCTTATAAATCTTTTAAATACATAAATCTTTTAAATACATTGTAAAATAATTTATTAATTTTATTATTAAAAACTTTATAATTATATTACAAGAAATCTAAAAAAATTAAATAATAAATAATTATTTTGATTTTTAAGTTTTTTAAAAAATGAATTTTATTTTTTAGTAACTTTTCGTGGGATACATAAAAGCCACCATTCTTTAATACAAATAATGACCATTTCAATTTAAAATTATAAATAAATAAACATATTAAATTCATTCTTAATTGGAACCAACTTAATTATATTTTCACAACCAACTTAATTATATTTTCATTCTTAATTGGAACCAACTTAATTATAAATTGTTTACATTTGTACTCGGATTTGAATCTAGATATTCTCCAAATAATTCCAACCAATTAACAGTTCCCTATTTCTTTAAAAAACAAACACGTTATTTTATAAATAAAAATAACCCACATATGCTACCATTTCAAAAACACAATAAAATCCAAAGCAACACGACCGGCATTTATTTACGAACCCTTGAAATCAAATCAGTTAGCAAGGTATCAAATCGTTCAGATCAAGTATCTAAAATTGAACAATAGTACAGTATTCATAATCTGCAATTCTTCACTATACAAAACATACACACATTATTCTGAAACATTCCTAATATAATCTGAACTTCACAAGCTAGCTTGCTTGCTTCTTCCGCTTGATAAGTTATGCTTGATCACCCCTCCAGTGTGATTAAATATTCACTGCTGTACATATATACTGGCATTCATCTTCAATAATCACTCAGCACGGTAATTCTCATGTCCGGCTGCTTCCTGGTCGTTTACTGAGTTATTGATATCTGTATTTTGTGCCCGCAGAGGCATAGGATTGAACAAATTATAACACATGCCATGACGCTGCCAGTGGTAAAGTTGTTGCGAATATCCAACGAAATCAGGTATGAACCCTGCGAATTTAAGAGAATTTCATCGTCAATGAGCAGGTAAAGATCTCACCTCGTTTCATTACAAACAATAATTATGCATCGTATAAATCTACAGATACTTCTTTGATAAAATAAGTAACATGGACTGAAACTGTGACATGTATGAAGATATTTAAGGCATTACTTTGATTTGATTTTGTTGATCATCTGCCAGAATTAAGATATACTGTGCAAAACTTCAAGCATTCTTTTACATTCGTTCAAATTATTATGAAGAACTACATAAACTGCAATGTACACAGCAAGCTTTACAGCTTTTTTTCAATAAAATTCACTGCAATGTACACAGCAAGCTTTACAGCTCTTTTTTTTATAAAATTCACTGCAATGTACACAGCAAGCTTTATAGCTATTTTTTTTTTATAAAATTCATCACTATATTTATAAAAAAAACTGAGGCATATCACAAAAACTATATTTATAAAAAAACTGAGAGATATCACAAAAAATTTAAAGCATTTCTTTTATTGATTTTGCTGATTACCTGCCAGTGTTATGATCTGTTATGATCTACTGTGCAAATCTTTAGGTATTCCTTTAAATTAGCTATAATTGTTCATTTCTCTTAAGAATTAAATAAATTCCAATGTACATAGCATTCTTTATGCTCATACTTTAAATTCTTTATTCATGGATTAAAAGAATAGAAGAGAATTATAATATTGTTCATGGATAGAGAGTTTATGAAGTACGAAAATAGAATATATATCTTAGTATGATAAATCCATACCTGCATTTTGGCTTTGCAGTTCAGCAATTTGCGAGGCAGAAAAGAGCTGCTGTAGATAGTATAGAGGATTGAACTCGGAAATCTGTTGTTGAAATGGCAGTAATTCATTTGAAGTTGTCGGCTCTGACTGTTCTTTTGCTTCAATTTGGCGATCTGCTTGGCCCTGAGATGAAGATTGTTTCTTAATCGGAGTACCTGACGATAAACTCATAAGCATAGAAGCTGCTTCGTAGGTGACGCTATCAACGTTATTAGAGTGGAATTCTTGCTTGGAATTCTTCACAGGCGATGAGTAATCGGCCGATTCTTTAGGAGATGGCGAGGATCTAGTAAATTTACTCGCAGTTAAAGATTGTGCTCTGCTGTCTTTGCGCAGTGTTGACGTACTGTCAGTACTGTTTCCTCCTGTTGTTGAACATAGCCTTGGACGTTTGATCGGACGATTATACTCGGCTTCTAACAAATAAAACAGCTCATCGTCGCTATCGGACTCACTTACAAGCCCAGGCATGCTTAAAGCCATGGTATTTCCTGCATTTTCCACCGTTGGCTTCTTGTGTCTGGCAGCTTTTTGTTTACACTTTAATTGAATGCGTCTGCGTCTATATGTCTTCCTCGTGTTCGATTCCCCTGGATTGAAAATATGATTCAATAATTTAGATGAAGTCCTAATTATTCCAGTATATTGTGTAAAAAGCTGCATCTGAACAGAAGAACTTCAAATTTTAAAGAAATGCCTGCAATCCCTAGCCGCTCTTGAACTCCGCGCTCTCCCCGCCATGAATACAAAGATCCGGTTGAAAAGGCATGATCAGGCCCAGGATTATCAATATTGATCAAGTTCAAAGCGGTAAAGATCCTTGCAATCTCCGTTAATCTTCGTATTTTACCTGTGAATTAGAAATAGCGATAGGTGAGTGTTAATTAAACATCCACACCACACAGGAAATTTAAATCCTTCACAACTTTATGACAGTAAAGAGCTAGAATAGAATAATCATTTGCTAAATAATTAAAAATCTTCCACTCACAGCGATAAGTTTGGGGATCATTATGCTTGTCGAGGATTGCTTCAATTGCAACTTCGAGCGTTATGGGATGTTGCTGCAAAATATTCGAAATCAGGCACAGGTCAGAATAGGATGTGATTCAAATATCTAAAATTGAGGCGGATCTAAACAAACAAATTCGTCTGTCAGCCTACCTCATCAACAAGGAAAAGCTGTATGAATCTTTCTGTGAGCTCTCTCATGGGATTTTCGGCCATTTCTTCACTTAGAAGCCTGAACTTCCGTGCTCGGCAGGATTTGCGGGAAAGGGCTTCTTCCTATTTAACCAGGCAATAATGGTTGGGCTTAAAGTTGTCATGCAGTAGAACATCTTATTATCATCATTATTCTAAATTATACATAAAAATCCTCTACTGTTGCAGATAGGAAGTGATTACTACTTTGAGCTTCTGTATTGCATACGAAATCCTTGTGGCGCCCAGCCAGAGATACTTTTCTGCCCCTTCTTTCTGCTGCACAATTAGAACGCATTGCAGGACGTTGAAAATTTCATATATCCTTCTCTTTCGTGTGCCTGCACCAAAATTCCATGTTCAATACAAAACAGGGTACCACACTGCCATCTGAACATCCATGAAAAACGTTAATCCACTGGGAAAACCTCTTCTAGGTCTTTAGAAAAAGCATTAACTTCTGACTTTCTGCATACCTAAAAGAGTTGCCAGTGATCGCAAGGGGATGATAGAATCCACTTTGGATGCACAAAACTTAAATATCCTGTGAAAAATACTCTTACTATGAATAACCAAATTA
>ML791453.1:268330-279150 GCA_009831015.1 Picea engelmannii
AACTCCTCTATCTCTAGAAGTTAAATCTTCCTTGTAGGATTCTTTTTCTAACACCCAACTGAAAGCAAACTAATTATTAACCATCTTTAACTAATCATAACAGTAATTCAAACTGATTTATGTTAAAAGCACAAATAATTCCTAATTTCCAGCGAACTGTCTATAGCAGTGCATGCATTAGATCCTCCTCCATGCGCATGAGTTGTAGCAATGGCTATTAAGGGACACATGTTCCTTATATGAGGAAATCTCTATTATATCTAGAGCCAAGATGGTAAGCATTGAGTTGTCCATCTACTCTTGTCCCTTTGAGGAGATTGTCGATTAAAGTTTTGAATTCTGATAGCTGTTGTTGATTCTGCCCATATGCATGAAGATAAATCGGAGGCAACTTTTATAGTGGAAGAATTCCTTTCCTATATAACATGCAATTTCCATAGTGAACCTCTATATTAAACAACAATCCTGAAGTCGAACAATCATCTGGAGTGACTTGTTGACTATGAATTTCACGGTTTCCTTGGTATTTAATGATTGATGCTTAGTTTGATTTGGTAGTTGGAAGGATTATTGGGAATCCGGTCATCGAATAATTGATTTTACTGTCAATGTTGGGTGCAAGACACTTCAAACCTTGCAGTTGAAAACGACCAGGGACATGCGAAATTTGATTTGCCCTCCGATGCATGGTTGTTCTTCGTGGCCCTTCTTGTATGCGGCCTGGTACTTTGTATATTAATTTGTGGCTTTATAAATGCAAATGCTCGTATAATTTATCGATGAGGAGAAGAACAATATGATGTTCGACGTTTGCGTTGGCCTTTGCTTGACTTGAAGCCTGTGTGCCGATTTATGATTTGGACTATAGCATAACTAATGGCTTGTTTGTATGATGAAACTTTAATGCAGAGTCTCATCGCTTTACAAACCATTTGGAGGTCGTTGTAATGGAAATGTCTGCTATAATAACAATAAATTTACTCGAATCCAGATTGTACCTTCATAACCTCTGCAACACAAAGATCATTGTGGGCACATCTTCCCAATGTATCTACAGTGTTTCTCCTTGCTATCTGCGTGTGAATACAACTACTGGGTTTATAATTGACAAACGGAACCCTACCCATTGGGACCACAATCTCAACCTTTGGGCTTCGGGGGAAGTGGCATATTAACATTCTTCAGACGGTGGTCAAAATCCTGAAACAGAGCATGGTTTAAACTTTGTGTGGGTTCTCTTCGTGGTATTTCTTGCATGCGGTCGGTGCTACCATCTGGAGATGGAAGTATCCATAATTTTGTTGAAAGCTTCAATGACTCGGTGGCCAGAGATATTAGGGTTAGAGTAATGTTTGATATGTTCACCTTGTTGGCCATAACCTCCTTGCCAACCTCTAGTCGTAGCACGGATACAACACCTTTCCATGATATTTTCAGAATTGTAACAAAATTGCCTCCACCTGTAGCTGCTAATACCCCCAACTCATAAAATTTTCTATTGTACAGGATGTTATATTAACAATATGATGCATGACTTCCTTTCTGCCATAATTTATAGAGATACCATCTTTCTGGTAAGTTGGTATCAGGTCAAAATTGAAATTTATACTTCGACAATAAATGGATGAGAGTCTTATTGTTGCACCAAGGAGCTCCTGCCCTGCTTTAAGAATTTCTGATTCAGAATACGATTTCTTGATATTGAAAATTTTCTTTTTGCTTATTTATCAAGTTCAAATGCTCTGAAATAAAATCCTCCACTACCAACAGAAATTGATCCTCCAACAAGAAAGAACACTTTTCCAAAGCTCAAAAGGTAGCAGAAGCAAAGTTCAAAGATTCCAAAAACAACTAGACGAAGTAGTCATGTGATTTTCCTCATTTAAATCTTTTGTTGTAGAAAACAAGTGGAAATAATTTCTACACCATTTGCTTGCCTTTGTGGAAAGAATGGCATATTGAGAGAAAATGTCAGAAGCATCTGCATATTGCAAGTGTTTTTGTGCTGCATGTAAAATAGATATGTTACACTTACAGTGAGAGACCCTAGGACACGAACTTTCTTCCCAAAAGGCCCTACAGGGCCTTCAACAATCTGATGCATGTTAGAGATAATTTGGAGTTGATATCCCTATTTTATTAATAATATCGATGCGATCCTCAAACACATTTTGGATAAAGGCACCGAGTAGAGAAATTTCCAACATCTATTACAACACCTTGAAGGGGGTTGTGTGGTCGCTTGATGAAGATGTGTCTCTTGTGGTCAGTCATTGAAGGATCTATGTAAATTTGTCCATCATCTCATTCCTTTGTCGCGCAAGGGATTCTTCGAGAAAAAATTTAAAAGGATATCCTCATCCATCATCTTTCCTCTTGTCCCCCATGAGTTGTGATCAGGTTCGACGCAACTAATCTTGCAAAGGCTCCACTGGTTTGAGTCTCAGCTTCTTGTACCCAGATCTTGTCGTGGATATGCACAAATAAAAACAAATGAATAGCATACCACTCTGATACCACTGATCTAGATTTATGAGAGGAATGAAATGAATAACAGATTGAATACCATAACACAAATATACAGAGAACAACAAAAAATATTCAATGAACAATAACTTCTATTCAATAAAGAAAATAGGTTGAAACTGTAGAACTGAAACAACTTGCTCGAATGGTGGTAACTATCTCTGAGAAGAGATGTGGCTGATACGTACATATGTTTGAGAAGAATGATTACAATGAGGCTCCGGAGACCTTTTTAACATTACTCATGAATTCCAAAACCCTATACATCCAAAAACCTAACTCTAGGAGATGAAACACCAAAAGTTATGTGGACCCCGATGGGTAAGTTGGTACCTCAACTTCTCAGAGTCGTACCTTTTGCATACGACCTCCATTTTAGGCGTGTGATAGCCCGTTGGAAATTTATTTTCAAGAAATACATATTATGTCACAAAAATATAACTTCATCTAAATTTTGATTGTGTAAAGCCAAAGAAAACATTGTTTAGGGCCCCAAAATTACCCTGGAAGTACAAAAATATGTACTCATATGAAAACTTCCAAAATAAGCCAGTTGGAATAGGTGGGTGGCCACCAATATCCAACTGGATGTTGTGTAGGGCTTCAGGACAGTGTCGGAAATGCATAATCCACAATTACAAAGAAATTTCATCATTACAAAGAAACCTATTGAACTAAAAACTGTCAAGATGAGCCAGTTGGAATAGGTGGGTGGCCACCAATATCCACTTGGATCACCCCTTCACTACATTATTCATCAAGGCTTCCCACTTTCTTCCATAGCTCCAATGCACTCGGTTGTCTAGGAAATCTCACAGTTAGGGACTCTAGGAAATCTCAGCTCCTCCTGGAGCACTCACAACATCCTTCTCAATTCTCTTAAACCATTTCCTCCACAGGAAAATGTGCACAATAGGCACACATTCCGATTTACAAGAACATAGTTGTTATATAGACACACAATAGTTCTACAGGCACGCAACCCATGATTTCTAACATAAACACATCCCAACAATGGCTATTCTCGTAAACATTAAGGTTGGTTCTCTTTCCAACGCCCAACTTCTCTCTTCCTCTCCAAAATCATCATGTAAAAACTCCCTTATGACTACAACATGGTTGCAACTCTTTTCTAGCACCTAGCTCCCCTCTTGCTACCCAAAAAACCACCTCTAAAAATGGTCTTCCTCCTTCCATTTGAATTTCCTTCTTCTCCCTTGCTTGCTTGAATCTCCCTCTTCCTCAAAAGGATTGCTTGAATTTCACTCTTTCCCCATTCTTGCTTGTACTCAACCCATGCTCTCAATAACTCTATGAGGTGATCTCACACACCAACCCTCTTACATATATTCAATGATTGGGATCAGATAAGTCAAAGAAGGATTAGATGGTAATGATACATTAACTTAGGAAAATGACATGGGTTTCCCCTTGGACCCCCCTTTAGCCCCATCTCTTGTGGAATCATATCCCCCCATCGTTAATGTCCCTCTTATATCACAACCATCGATTATTATCTTTATTAATTATTTCAATGTACATAATACATGGTTCGGCCCTTGACCATATTAATCAATACAGGTTCTTCACCCCAAACGTATTGGCTCACTAGCCTAAGTCACATTTATATTATTACATTATAATTCACAAGAATTAAAACTGAGGTTGTTACATCCCTCCCCCTTTATTTTTTCATTTCCCTCGGTGCATAACACCATCAAGTGTAAATTCACATTACAATTACAGGCTCTCCAACCTCTAATCAACATATAAGCTCTCCAATCCAAACATATATACATAGGCACTCTAACCCAAAAACCATAGATACATAAGCACTATGTCCCCAAACATGCATAATGGTTTCACAATTCATCATTCTAGCATCAATTCCAACCAATAATCTTTGTTTGTTAGCAATATGTACCACTTTCCTTTGGGGCTCCAGTTGCAATATGTTTCATAATTTTTCGATTCCCACAACAATTCCAACCAATAAGATCTCATTCCCCTCAACCTGCACAACCCAGGGAAGTGTACCCCATTCTCTTCACTACAATCCCTCAGGTTGTACCACTTCCCTCTAATTCTCTAGCATAATGTCAAATAGGAATTCTATGAGTTGTGGCTCTAGGAAATCCAACTATGATAATGGAATCTCCAATCTTCAAATAGTTATAATTGTGCTTCCTTCCCTACATCATTTATCTCCTTGTGTGCTTCTTCTGATTTTTCCATTGGACTTTACTTATTCCATGTCAACATTCCTTACACAGAATGATACCAAAATGGAACATACTTATCCCCCAAGTTGGGTCACACTTTTTTATGGGATTTTTTCCATGTGACCTTGGGTCATGTCACAACAGAACCTGACCGTATTCAAAAGACAAACCCTACCCTCACACATAGAAATCGGTAATCAAATAAATACTCTTTGAAGAGAGAATATAAGAGGTCACACCTTGTATCCTATCGTTTGATGTCATTCCTCACTCTCGACCTTTGATTTTCTCCTGATCTTTGCTGGTATCAGCCTGCAAAATGAGATCAAGTATATGTTGCCACTAGGTATTATGAAAACAGGTCATACATGTAATAAACAAATTCAAATATGTAAATCAAGTAATCATATACAAATATATTGCACAATATTACAAAAATATGGAGGGAAAGAGAACTCTTTTATTGAAAACAGTATGAGTAGGCAGTTACAAACTGACTCTAACTGTCGGCACTGCCTCGAAGCCAACTGTGAAGGTTCTTCCATTGGTCCTTCAAGCATCAACTCTATAGGATGTCTCTTCCTCGGATGACCCAAAAGGGATAGGAACACACCCTACAGTTGGTCATATATAGGGGAGGAAGGAATGTTGGAAAATGAGTTTCCAGAACAAGGATGCTACTCATAGGATCGGGGAATGAGGGAAGCTTTCAAAAATTCCTGCATAATATTGCACCATGTCCTCCTCACCCATTCCCTCATAGTTGATTTTATACTATACTCAATAGGTTGAGGTGGTTGAATTTCATTGTGTACGGGCCAATGGAAGTTTGGGAATGATCCCAACCGAAAAACCCGCCCAAAAATGTGGAAGATTTTTATTTTTTCATATTTTTTAGGGAATCTGCAAGTTGCAAACTAGAAAGGCATGGAAATCCATGGTTTTCACATGAGTGACTCGTGTATGGAAACAAACATGTTGTTTTTTAGGTGATTTTGATGGAGTATGGGATTTAATTTTGCAATCTAGGGAAAAGGACTAAGCCATCTCACAAATGCAGTTGATGTGGCAATTTGTGGTATAACAGATGCCCCCTAATGTGTGAGGTCGGAAGGGAAACCAATGGCCAAAATACATTATAAATCTAAGAGGGGAGGATGCATTGAAGTAGATCTAATGAAGGTTCATGAACAACTAATCCAAGAATAGAAACCTTCAACAGAGATCAAGTAAGAGTATTCACTTCCTGAGTCGAGCATACCCATGCTTAAGAGTAATGTAAGTATGGCTACCAAATCAAGTACAATGAAGATCCATGGCTTATATGAAAGTATAATTGATGTCCAAGGCCACAAACAATACACAGTGGATCCATGTGATATATATAAAGTAGCAATCATGGCCACGAGGAATACACAGTGGATCCATGCAAAAAGTAGATCATAGCCATGAATGGATACACAATGCAACTATGTCTTGAAATAAAATCAAAGGATATTTGTAACCAATGGAGTGAACAAACTAATCCTCTACAAGTACCAATTTCTAAGGGGTGGTACAATATATGTCGGGTAACAACACAAAAGATGTGATGCTCGTACTTCACCCAAAGTCTTCAAAATGATCTGACGTGGTACGAGTCTACATTATGTGAATAGATGTGTTGGGGTTGAACACAATGAGACAATGTTTTATTACGGGTCATTGATGTATACCATTAACAAACGCAATATGAACCATCGATGATGATAATGGGCATCAAGGTACCATGGTACAATCTAACAAGTGTGAATAAATGAACTAGTGTCCAACACCTGATAGAATCTATTGATCAGGGGACATTGATGTATTCCCACTATCAATAGTGAGGGAACCTTCCATCGATGACTGCAAGCCCCAAGGTACCATAAATAAATCTATATCCTTGTCCCAGAGCATGATGTGTTGAATTCGATAGGGAGAGATATGCTGGAAGGAAGGCATTAAGGCATCCTCCATCATCCAGCATGAGGGGTAGCAAAAGGAAAAACATTTGGAAGGATTGGAACGAATAAATTGTAAGGACCACACCGAGGTACAACTATGGCATGCACCAAATGGAATAACGCACGATAGAGACTCTCTGAATAATAGCCAATAATGGAGACTACTGACAAAGACGAGGAATCCACCAATGGGGTCAGATGGAAACCAAGGTACCACATGAATCCATGTGTGTGATGATTTTTGTTGACATCGAACACAAGGGAAACCACTTAGTCAGCGACCAATTATGGTTTTTCATCTAGTGAGCGCAAGGTCACCTATCAATGATGGAAATAGGCCTAGGGTGCAACTCTAGGTCATACTCTCAGAGAAATGTGTCGAATTCGATAAGAGAAGACTCGCCAGCAAGAATTCAATGGGAACCTTCTATACTAGCACGAGTGAAGTACAAATATACTTGTGAGATTGAGACGTACTTAACTGACACGAGAAGGTTGACTTGAAAGGTCAAAGAATTTTTGCAGAATGGTCGACTCGGTCTGAAACTTCCCTTGAAAAAAAGAATGACACATTATGTGACTTAGGTAGCATGGATTATAAAATGGGATACATTTGTGATACAAGAGGCATCAACAAATTCTCCATATGGTTAGAAGAATAACCAACTAGAGGAGGTTATGCTCAAATACGAGAAAAAGTATCCTAAATCCATACTAAACCCAAAATATTGAGACACTAACTCAAAGATTGTGTTTTGTTCAAGGGCGACAAGATTGCGTCCAACAAAAATATAGATGCTTCCCCCCCTTCTTTTTAGATTTTTTAGTTTTTTTGTCTTTTTCATGTTATTAAAGCCTAGAAAAAAATAAAAGAATGTTAAAGAACAGTGGAGGAAATGGGTGTCTCGAGTAAGAAAACTAGTTCCAAAATGCAAGGAACATACCTATGCTCAATGCAAGGAAGCATGTGTAGGATAAGGGCACTCAGGGGAATGTCTCCTCTAGGGATAAAGGTGTTGAGTCGCAAAGGCATAAATTGCAAGGATAACAACTAGTAGGAATGCATAAGCAAATGGTTCAACAACAGCAAGTTGAAGCCGACATTAGGCCTAGAAGCACGAGAAATTAATATGCAATGTATTTACAACTCAACAAAAGTTTGGAATCCCCGTGGGTAAGTTATCCAGAAAGAGATTGAGAGGAATTCATGAGGCTTCAGTGAAAATACATGGCGGTACTGAACAGGGCTTCCGAGCCTACTAGAACAATTACAACATAGGTGTCAAAAATTTCAGTGAGGTACTAACTAGGACACCCATGAATAGGTAAGCTCTACCATTCATAAACACCACCTTTAAAGAAACTTGAAGGTATGATGTCGTGAACAGATGGGGTGTGCCCTATGGTAGATCTGTGAATGATATGGATGAATTCATCGTGTTGGTAGAATGGGACCTACTCTACATGTCAGTGAAAAAAACACAATACTTGTTAAAAAATCTGAAAAGTGTTGACACAAGTAGCAGCATACATTAGAGGTAGTCCCGTAGGTAATGGCCAGAGAAAGATTGACAATAATATATGTAGCTTCAATGCAAATTCATGGCGGGACTAAACAGAACTCTCGATCCTAATATAAAACTTGCAGCAAGAGCGCTGAAATACAAAGAAGTTATAAACTATGACACCCATGGAAGGCAGGCTCTACCACATTAATTAAGACACTTCTAAACAACAGAGAAGGTTCTGCATCGCAACTTTGCGGGGAAATCTAAACTATATTCCTATTTCAAGATCATTACCCATCATAACAGATCAACATGGAAGAAAAGGTACCAAAGAAAAATGTCTTCAAAGTCTTGTATATAAGACCAAAAATGCTCACAAAGAAGTTAATAAGTCCAATATAAAAACCCCTGATAAAAACAAGTATTATGGGATATAGAACTTGAAAACAAGAAACCCTAAAAATACAATATGTATAGAGCAATGCATAGCCTTACGACTTATGCATCGTAGTGTTCCAGGTAGAGCCCAATGCTAGGCTCAAGCCAAGGATTTTATTTGTAACAAACCAGTAAATATTCCAGTTCAGGAGGAGGTCAAGGATCCATAATAATAGCTTCAAGGATAGCCTCATCTGAAGGAAAATCAACATCCATGAAATCGTGGCTCGACAACACACAAATACCAGGGCTCGAGGTCTTACAAATAGTAATATCGGGCTTAAGAGGAAACGTCAGATTACTCAGGCCAGGAGGAGAAAGAAAATGATTAAATTACCCCATTGGATAAAACACCTAATCAATTATCTAGACCCTGTCTAAAGAAGGCAAACATAATTGTAAAAATACCATCCCAGGAGAAATTGAACATCGAGGATAAGATGCCACATAATTCACATGTGGGGGGGAAGAGTCTACTCGAACACTAGGAACACACAAAGGGGAAAACTGAGTTGAAGTCGAACCAGGATGGTGATTATCAGATGAAATGTGATCAATAGTGACAATGCTTTCATTGTGAGGGAAATGCATCACACGAAAGAGCGTAGACACCACAACATTCATAGCATAAACATAATCACACCCAAGAAGCATATTAAGGTCTAAAAGGCCTGGCACCACTAATAGATTGACTAGAATAGTATTCACACCTAAAATTATAGGCAACTGAGAAAGAATCCCTAGACATTCACTAGGTCTTCTTTCAAAAGCCAACAACTCGGTGGTAGCTGACATAATCTTGGGAGAACCCAATGCTTTCCAAGCAAAGGAGGATAAAATACTTGCATAGGATCCTTCATCTACAACACATCGACGAATGTCTATCAACATAGATTCAACCAGAAATGTTATCTGGAAAGGTGTAGAAGAAGGAAAGGAAAGGCTCCACAAGATCATTCCAATCAAATGAAACCATCCTAGGAAAAGAAGAGTGGGATCAATCGAATATTGCATCGATGAGATCACTCCCTTAGACTAGTCACTCTCCAAGAGAAGAGTGGGGTCGGCCAAAGATTGCATCGGTGAGACCACTTCCTCAACCACTGGTTGAATAGGATGTGAGACAACATGGTCAAGAGATGCATCAACCCCCAAAATTAGAGTGGTATCAGCCAAATATGGGATCGGTATGATCACTTCATCAACCAACGATTGATTATACTATTGGGAAATCAAAGATGACATGGAACTAGAAGGGCCTTCAGACAAGGATCACGCTCTTTATACCATGGAAATAGAAGGGCACAAATGAGTAAGGTGATCTCCTTTGCAAATCTCACAAGGAAACTTGGGATTACGTCCTATATGTCTAGGTGATCCGAAATCGGATCCAGAAGCCTGATAGGGCTTGAAAAATGCTCAAAAATGAAAGTGCTCAGAATTCGACGAAACCAACACCATTGTGTCTATCTCGTCTTGTTGATTCTGACAGTATATTTACTTTGTCAAACGGGCTCCGTATGCGAAATTTATCGCGTTCTGATCGGAAGCCCAAACAGGTAAAAAGTCAAAGGTCAACTGGTCAAAAAGTCAATGTTGATGACATCAGCATGCTGACTGTGCAGGAGATGACGTGGCACTCTCTAGCTGATGGTGATTGGGCAGGTTCGTTGACAAGGCAGACATGTGGCAGGCAACTGGACGAGTCAATAACTGACAAGTGGCATTAATCCGGCGAATGGGGAGATGCCACGTGGCCCAGTCATGGGCAGCCACGTGGCACCCATTCATCAGTTGAAGTGGCATGTTTCAAAAAAAAAAAAAATTGGGGGTCCATGGGATTTGAACCCATGACCACCACCAAGCCCAACACCTCAAGAAATGGTCTTTTGCCAATACACCAAATTATTGCTTATGATATAAAACCTACAATATGAAATATATTGCAAAGTATTGTATGGAGAGGGGCCAGCGCTTAGCCCTTTCGGCTAGCGCTTCGCCATATGAACCCATATGACCCTGTCAAGGGGGCGCGCGCTGGGAAAAAGGGGGCTTATGCCCAAATCTAACTATAAAGTGGGTTTTATAACCAATTTTTGGGTTTTAATGGTAATTAAGCCTATTTTTAATGGTTTTTGGGA
>ML791453.1:310728-346562 GCA_009831015.1 Picea engelmannii
TGATATTTCACTTTGTGATTGTGGTTGTGATCGTGGTTTAATTTTCCGCAAGAATAATAGTAGAAGTGATTATGTATTTAACAGTGGCGTATAATTGTTAGATCAGGAGAATCACAGGAAATACTTAATTTGTATTGAAATTTCTACAATAGCCCCCCATCATTAACGCCCCTCTCTTATCGCAGCTAGCAATTAATATCTTTATTAATTATTTCAATGTATGTAATATGTGGTTTATCCCTCGGCCATATTAATCAATATTGATTCTTCACCCTAAACATATCGTCTCACCAACATAAATCACATTTATAAAATTATAGTATAATTCACAAGGATTAAAACTGGTGTCGTTAAAAGTTGGATGAAAAGTCATTGAAATGCATTTTTTTAGGATATGTTGACAATGAGTTAGGTTATTGGTTGTGGGATCCTCTAAAAAGGAGAGCTATTAGAATTAGGGATGTCATTTTAATGAAGAACAAATTTTTAAAACTATCAACAAAGGTGTGGAGGTGCAAAAATGTGTTGAAATTCGAGAACAACAAGAAAATCAACCACCATTACAAGAAGACATTGTTGGAAATAATGTGCAACCATTGCAACAAAATGAAAATGAGAAACAACAAGAAGAAGAACATGAAGAAAAAAAAATTAATAGTCATTAGGATAATTATCACCACGAAATTTATCAATTCGAGGGTCTACCAGACCACATAGGCTTTCGCAAAGGTACACCCCCTCAAAATATATTTTATTGACTAGTGAATGTGAACCTGTTTGTTTTCAGGAAGCATGTCGAGGAGAAAATAGTATCAAATGGAAAAATGTTATGCAAGAAGAGATAAAATCCTTATATGATAATAAGACGTGGGATTTGGTTGAACGAGCAAAGGAATAAATGTTTTAAAGAACAAGTGGGTGTATCGAATAAATCATAAAGGCAAGGAAAAATCTCTAAATATTTAAAGCAACACTAGTGGTGAAAGGATTTGGGAAATAACAAGGTATTCATTTTACATAAATTTTATGCTTGTTTGTCAAAATGTCATCAATATGAGTAGTACTTGGCCTTGTAGTTGCTCTAGAGTTATAATTGGAGCAATTAAATTTCAAGGCGGCCTTCATGCATGGAGATTTGGAAGAAGATATATATATATATATATGGAGCAACCAGAAGGATTTATTCAAAAAGGTAGAGAAAAATATTTATGCATGTTGAAAAAGACTTTATATGGGTTGAAACAAGCCCCTCGATTCAATGGTATCGGAAATTTGAGTCTTTTATGTTTGATCATGGTTCTAAAAGGCTAAATGCATAATATTGTGTATACATTAAAAGAGATAAAAATGGCAATTTCATTGTCTTATTATTATATGTTGATGACATGTTGATTGTCAAAACAGATAAGTTGGTGATTAACAGGTTAAAAGAAGAATTAAACAATGCCTTCGCAATGAATAATTTATGACCAAGAAGACATGTTTTGGGGATGCAAATTATACATGATAGGAAAAGAAATAATCGTTGGTTGTGACAACAACAATACCTTGTAAAAGTATTGGAAAATTTTAATATGGTTGATGCAAAACCTATAGGTACACCACTTTCTTCTCATCTTAAATTAACAACTAAACAATCCCCCACTAGTATTGAAGCAAAATAATAAATGTTCAAGATTCCATATGCTTCAGCAGTAGGAAGCCTAATGTATGCAAACCCTGACATTGCACATTGAGTGGGAGTAGTAAGTAGGTTTCTTGCAAACACAGGAAAGGAACATTGGAATGCACTTAAATGGATTTTAATATACATTAAAGCCTCAATTTATTATTGTTTGTTTTTTCAAGGTACTAATACCTTGTTGGAGGGATTTACAGATGTTGATATGGCAGGTGACATGGATTCTAGAAAATCCATGATATGCTACATCTATACCTTTGTAGGGGCTATAGTCTCATGGGTATCTAGATTGAAAAAGGTGTTGGTTCTTTATACCATAGAGGTTATGTATATTGCAACAATTAATGCATGCAAGAAAATGCTTTGGATGAGGAGGTTCTCGGAGGAACTAGGTATGTAGCAAGAAAATCATGTATTGAATTGTGATAGCCAAAGTTCAATCCATCTTGCCAAAAATCTCTCCTTCTAATCTTAGACAAAGAACACTAATGTTAGATATCAGTGGATTCACCAAGTGCTAAATGATGGGCTACTACAGTTGGAAAAAATACACACATAAGACAATCTAGTTGATATGTTAACAAATATTTTTCCAAGGGATAAGCAGGAGCTCTGCAGAACCTTGGTCGGCTTGAAGAAAACATGATAAAAGGTGTTTTGGGACTCGATCAGTAGAAAGGAGATAGAAAAAATAGCAACAATATTCATCCAAGCTTTTATTTGGTCTCAAGTAGGAGATTGTTGTATGTGAGACCAAATAAAATAAAATATAATATTTTTTATGACTTCTTCAAACTTCTAGAATGTTACGTTAACCTTGACTCGTGGAATTAGAAAAATGAATTTAGTCTACATTGGTGGTTTTGGACCCATGGTATTAGTCTACCTTCTTCTATGAGAGAATGTGTGTGTGTGTGTACTCTTTCTCACACACAAAATGAGAGAGAACAGGAGTTGAGCTAAAGCTTGATGTATGTATTTTTCTAGTAAATAAAAGTTGTTGATCCTTTCCCATGGTTTTTCCTAATACATTGTTAGTTTTTCCACATAAAATCTATGGTATTTTTCCTTGTTTATTTTTGCCATTTTTATTATATTTAGTGTTTTTATCATGAGATTTGTTTAAGTTTATTATTGACTGCCATTTATTTTCTAACATGACTTCACTTTAATAATCACCATTCCACAAAATTGTGACAATAGAGAAGTTCGAATTTAACTAAGGAAGGTATATCTCAAAAGTATTTATATTTCATTAAAAATGGAGTAGACCAAAGAGATGAAGCAATCCTCAATAAAGCTTATGGTGAAATTAAAAGAGTTTATTAATTAAATTAAAGGTAATATTTTTGGTGTTTGGTTGGGGCTTAATTTCGGATAATCATCATGACCTTCTTCTTCCTATTGGTATTATTATGTTCTGTTGTTTTTGTTCAAGTTGATTGCTTTCTAAAGTTTTGTATTTTCGTGGCTTTGAACATAATTGTTATATGTTTTTAAAGACAAATGATTATTTTAAGAAAGATTAGGGTGAATGATATTTAAGGTAGTGTAGAACCTATATTTTTGGTGCAACAAATTGTTATCCAGGTTCTAGTTGATTAGTTTTGGTAAAGTCTGTATTAGAAGCCATACTTATCTATTGGGTCTCATTGAGTTTTGCACCAAACTGGATTTTGGAGCATATGAGGAAACTTAGTTTCAAATTCTTATGGGTAGGTGATGAGGTAAAGAAATCTTTCCCATGGATCTATTGGAAAAAAATTGTTGCTCCAAAAATTTTGGGTGCATGGGGAATTAAAACATACATGATTTTGCTAGAGCCTTGGTAGCAAAAAATATTTGGAGGTTTATAGAAGGGAAGAGACTACAAAGTAAGGCAGTGGGACAAAAATATATTGAACATGTATTTGTGGAAGAGTGGATTTTATCTCCCATTATCTAGATTTTAACTTTGTACAATTAATTATTGCAAACAAATTCTTAATAAAAACAAAAAAGATACAATGGCACACACACATTACACAAAAAAATTTACCCTGGAAACCCAAACTGAGAAAATCAACAACATGTTTAGAGCCACACCTCTAATATTTTATTCATCATATCTTCATTATTTGCAATACAATATATGTATAGGATCCTGCAGCATCCAAAAACTTAATTCATTGACCCAGATTAGTCAAAAAAACTAATTCCTTAATCAAAATTAGAAAAACCACCAATGAAAACCATGTGTCGAAACAACGCCAAAAATGGACACAAAAAACTGCCAAATTTTTTTTGGGGGGGATACCGCCCTTGAGCCCCCTTACAATGGGAGCCCAACCCCTCCTCCACCCCCCCCAACCCTCTGAAGATCCCATATGATTGTACAGTACATGGGATCAATCTTGCAAAGAATATAACACATACCCAACATTCTCCCACTTGTTGTTTTCTTTGTGTACATGGGGTTGCAAGAATACATAATCAACAATTCAGGGCAGAAATGCCCATAGATCCTCTACACCAAGAAAACTTATGAATTCTCAAATATTTTGTTAATGAATCTGCAACATTCTCCAAAGTGTCCACCTTCATCAACAACACCTTCTTGTCTTCAACCATGTCTCTCACAAAGTGATATTGAACATCAATATGCTTTATCTTTGAATGATTAGTTGGGTTCTTCACTAGGAATATTGCACTCTGACTGTCACAATCTATCCTTACACCGTGTTGTACCAACCCAATATCTAAAAATGATCTTTGTAATCGTATTTCTTCCTTGCTTGCATGAGTGGTTGCCATGTATTCAACTTTTGTAGTTGAGAGTGCCACTACATATTGTCTTTTGCTCATCCAATTTGATTGCTCCTCCAAACAAGTTAAACACATACCCACTTGTAGATATCCTATGGTCCATATCTCCATCCCAATTTCCATCCACAAAGCCATGTATGTCCAACACTCTGTGCAATCATTGTCTTCCTTGGTAGCACAATCCATAACTGGTAGTGCCACACAAATACTTAAAAACCCTCTTTACTATTGTCCAATGCTCCTTCCCTGGTTTTGACATATACCTGCTCAAAAATATCACTACATGTGCAATGTCTAGTCGATTGTAGACCATTACATACATCAAACTACGAATTGCACTCGCATATGGAACATGAGATATGTCCTCTTCCTCTTCTTTTGTCTTGGGATATTGATCTGCATATAACTTTACACCTACTGGAATAGGAACCTGTTACGAGTAAAATCTCTCTATGGCTAGGGGTAAACCAAAATAGAGGGAAATGACTGCAGAAACCAACTATAATCTCAGGTATGCTATATAAACAAATATTCTAGCAAGACAAGATAAAATGCCTACCTCCTCCAGACGTTCGATGAAGTCCACCGTTGAGCACTTGACTCAAAGAAATACACCAGCAACTTGTCCTCAACAACCAAGAAACACAATCATATGGTGATAATGTATAAAGTTATCACATTTAATAGCATAATCCATCAACATTCATAAAAAATATTCCCATGGAATAACAATTCAAATATTTTCAAGATATTAATTGAACGAGAATAGAGTATTTCTATTAAAATGTAATCAGCAGAAGTGACTGAATTACAAACTTCCATGTCGGCACGGTTCGGAACCAAGAAACTAGGTCTCTTCCAGTTGGCCCTCCACCAAAGGCAAGCTCATATAAGAGAGACAATGAAGTTCTCAATCAAGTAGGGAAGATCTTGGGGGTTGAACAATGTGTTCAGACTTGAAAGGACAAAGACATGTAGACTCAATATGAAGTGAATAATTTCTCCAGAGTAACTTTTCTCTCAAAGTTGAATCTTCTCCTCTTTTCCATAGCTCGGATTTGGCCCATTTATAGCCTTCAAGTGGAACTGAAGGGTCAAGTCTAAACATTTCCAGTATATGGAAGGTCAAGGATCATGGATCTCGTGACATGACATGGAAACCCGACACCATTTTTTAATTTTGAGCACAAAACCCGATGTACATGGAATGTACTGGTGCAACCTACGTATACGCATGATGTATAATAGTTAGGGCACGTATATGTGGAAAATTAATGTTTTTAGCTATGGGATTTGCAAAAAGGGACTTCAAGTCTACAAGGTAAATGGAAAAAGGCCTTATGTGCAAGTTTGCATAGGGTGAGGCAAATCTTGCTATAACAGATGCCCCCTAATGTCTGAGGTCAGAGGAATATCTGCAATGGCCAAAATACATTAGAATACCTAGAAGTGGAGTAATGGAGAACCAGTTAGACGAACTAGTTTCTCATGAGAATATTACAATCTGTATTGACTTTGCACACATGGTTTCCCATTTGAATTACACTGTAGATCCATGTGAAAATATACCAAACAGTTGTTCATGGCCATGAGTAGGCAATACAAATGTGGCTACATGCCAAAGGCTGTCATAGTCACGAATAAGGCCCAGTAAAACCAATCTCAAAATCAATCTGAAGATATTTGTATACAATGGAGTACAATCTGATCTCCCATGATCACTGAAGTCACATAGGTACTAGTCCAATGAAATATAGCAACAACTCAGGAAAGATGTGACTATGACCTGATGTCTTCAAGTCTTCTACACGATCCTCTGAAGGTGTAAGTATACATCGTGTGAATAAAGGAGTTGAGGTCGAACACAATGAGACTTTGTTTGATTACCGGCCATTAAGGTATACTGTTAACAAAAGCGAGACAGCCTACCGATAATCAAAGTAGGTATCAAGGCACCGAGTACATTCTTACAAGTGTGAATAAAGGTGTCGGGGTCGAACACTTGAAGAATCCATCGATCAGGAGACATTGATGTATTCCCAACTGTCGATGACGAGCGAACCTGCCACTAATGACTCCAAGCCTCTAGGCACTCATAGGACTTTAGGTCTCGTCTCTAGAATAGATGATTTGAAGTCGATGGAAGGAGACCCATTGAAAGGGGAGAATTCAGTCATCTCTCATCATTCAACACGAGGTACAAAGCAGGAGCTTGATGATTTGGAGGAAATCGGGCGAAGAACATGTTCATGAACCAACGACCCTGTGCGTCTTTCGCGTGTACTAGATGAAAGTGGTACATATAAAAGACCCTTTAAATAGAAGCCAATAAAGAAAATTGTCGACAAAGGCAAGGAAACCACCAATAAGGATAATGGCATCCAAGATATTGCATGAATCCCAATATGTGAATAGATTTCTTGTCGTCGAACGCAACGGAAATTACCCAGTCAACGACCAACGATGAAATGTCGATTTGAAACACACTAAGGGTATGGCCGACATGCAAAGTCAAGAGTTCTGAGGAATGGCCGACACAGGTTGATAGACATCCTTTGAACAAGAGCATGAGACAAATGGAAGAATCTGGAAACATAGACTCAATGATGAAACTTTGAGATGCAGGAGGCATCAACCAAACTCTACATAGATACTGGAAGAGTAACCAATCGGGGTACTAAACTCTTTGTAACGAGCTCAGCTTCCTAAGGTCATGCTAAACCCAAAATTTTGATGACAAGTGAACTCAAAAAATTTGTGCTATGTTCAAAGGCAACACGATTGCGGCCAATATAAGATAATATTCTTTTCTCGCCCGTATTTTTTTATTTTTTCATTGTCAAATGAATGATATGATACAGAGGAGGAAATGAGTGTCGCAAGTAAGCAATATAGTTCTAGAATTAGAACATACCTATGCTCAATGCAAGGAGATGCATGTGGGAGATGGACACTCGAGGAAATGTTTCCTCTTGGGTATTGGGCGGAAAGCTGCAAAGGATATAAACAAGGCTCTGCTTGGGTGATAATGCAAACTACTAAGGTAAAAGGCTTATAACTCAAAAGCAAGAACCAGAAATAGGCTCAATACTGCAAGCGAGAGAATGAGATGAAATTACATCTTAATGCCAAAAAATGTCATTTTCATAACCTTAGTCTACTTGGTTTGAAAAAGGGATAAACTTTCACCAAATAAACATCCTTTCAAATCCAATTTACGAGTGTGAAAGAGACAAATTCACTCGGCAATATTTTCACTTTTTGAAGAGTCGCAAAAGAGCTTAAATCAGACTCGTTGGGAGTCCTCTAGGTATAGGTCAGCATGTTAATGAGTAAGAAATGAGGTTCAAACAAAAATTCATGTATTAGCTATAAGGGACTCCCATTCCTATGGACAAAAATCTCTGCATGGGCATCGAATGAAGCAGGGGATCTAACTAGGGTATCCATGTTTGGTAAGTCTCTACCATACGATAACGACACTTCTGGTTGCATATAGAAGGTTTTGTGTCGCTGTAAAATGGGTTTGTACCTAAGGCATATGAGCTACAGTCATAGGATGATGCAAGTGTGCATGACGGATTGGATACCTATCCTATATGTTGGGTAACGAAAATACATGTCCAAAGTTACAAACGAGTGACATGACACTGAAAACTGCAAGAATCCCTGGATAAAACTACCAAAACCAACTCTATCCACTGTTCTATTTGGGTAAAAATTTGCTATAAATAGTAAAAAAAAAACAATTTTACTATACCATTTGTATTTTTTACCCAAATAGTGGATTTTGGACCAAATTGCCTCTGAGTTTCAACTGTTGATTGCAGGAGCTACGAGCAACAAAATCAACAACCATTTGGACCAGGTAATTCATCTTTCTCTCCTCTTCCTTTTCAATGGATTAAAATTTGTAATTAGGCCTCATTTTTTAAGTTATTTAGGGAGCAACTTCAAAACTGAGGTGTATGTGAGCTACAGTTTATCGGGTTGTGTATATGCATACTTATACGTGACTTTAAAAAAAAAAAAAACGTATAAGTAACCATATACGCGACTGTGTACGCTACAACTCACGTATATGCCCGTGGATAAGGTTTTTTAAATGTTGCTAACTCAAAAATGGGTTTGAATCTTACAGGATGGTGCTATAGTGGAGAGAAAGAGAGCACGGGGAGGTGGATGTTGCAATGGAGAGAGATCGAAGGGCCCAAATGGCCTTAAAAATATGTGGGATATACAAGTTTTGGGCTCTCAAAGGTATGAGGGCTCAAGTGAGACTCCTTCAGTTTCTTATGAACTACTGGAATCGGGATAGTGAGACCTTCAACCTTGATGGAAAACCATTAAGGATTGAAGTTGAGGACATCTATTTCTTAACAATATTGTCACGTCGGGGTGAGGTGGTCAACCTCAAAGATCACAGAGCTGGGAGTGGCATGAATATCAAGGATTACATAGCCACTCATTGCATTGCAGGGACCGAGAAGGTAGCGATCCAACTCCCAATCAGAGCAATCAACAATATGAGTCTCAATATTGTTGTCCTGGTTTTGACACGGATCATAGGGTTGGCCTCTTTGCACCAGGCATCAAGGCCATTTATGTTATATTCAGTGGAGTTCTTGCGACCCACGGTGTATGACTAACGCACCTCACACCTGACCAACATGAAGAGCCAATTGACAGACTGCAAACTGGGTAAAAAGAGGAACTTTTGGTTCTCATCTATCCTTTGTAGTTTTTGCTTTGAGCAGGTTCCGGGCTTGGGCCCTAGAGTTGAGATTATTCTGCGTGGACCTCGTGATCCAGCCATGGCACGGTGGACCGAGGTGATGAGGCGGCAGGGGTGGTAGGGTGCCAACACCCTACAACAATGAATTTTTATTTTGGTCGAGTCGGAAGGTGATGGCTCTAAATGATTATCCCTATGCAGGGATTGACTTAAGAGGAGATCCGGACATGCTGCTACCATCAGGGTCCACCTATAGAGACATAGGTATGTCAAAGTTTTTTAATATTTCATTTTTTTGTATTTTTTAATAGGAAAAAAAAATATTTTTGGATGATGTTAAGTATTAACTAAACATGTATGTGACGCAGACATAGGTCCACGACGATCGGACGAACTTCCACAACATCGGTGAAGGAACCGGGGAGATGAGGCAGCAGAAGGGGATGTAGATAGAGTGCTTCAAAACGTTCAAGGAAACTTGTCTCGTTTGAAGCAGAGGATTTCCATGGTTAAGGTGGAGGATCTGTCGGAGGCTATGCAGCGGTAGGTGGTAGGTGTGTCCTGTGCTTGGGTACAAATATTTCGACATCTCGTAAACGCCATAGTCTGCTATCATGACACTCATCTGGTGCCACATGCGTAGATGTTGTGATTATTATATGATCGGTTGTGTATGTATATTGAGGGTGTTAGCCCCAATTTTGTACTATAACATCATATTTTTTGAAATATATATAAAAACATTGATCTTCGGTTTTACTTATGTTACAATGTTTACATTGATGAAAATATTTTATTTGCTTTAGTTATGTGACAAATGCCAATCTAAAACAAAATTAGCATATGCATCGGATACATAATCAGAACTTCTAGGTATATGATGATAAGTAATAAAATCAAATTGTCGTACCCATAAGAATCGTCAGAGTAGAGTAGGGTCACGCACATGGTAACTTTCGTTCAACTGACATACTATTAACTGGAAGTCCAGGCGAACCTCTAAATATAAAATACCATGCGAAATGGAATCGCACAAAAGTTATATAACGACACTATATTCGGCCACATTATTCGTGGATGGCCCTAGGCATACGTCACCTAAATACACCAGTAGACCCTTGGGTGAGTAAACAACCAAAGTGGCAGAAGCCAAGTTCTGTGTATGATGACTGGCCACATCTGTGAATCCTAAGTAGACTGAAGACTCCTTTGACAACTGCCAACCAAGGGAAAACTCGATAAGCAAGTTGAAGATAAAAATAAAGGGAAAATATATATACATTAAATTACATTAGTATACTAAGAATTACGCCCAAGCTTGGGGCTCAAGCGTAATATCTTTTCAAATAGAGCCCATTCCTAGTCTCAGCCAACATGTTCCCTTCATAATATTCTAATTCATAGGCTCCTTTTTCTAACACACATCGCACAATATAGGGACCATGCCACATGGGTTTGAACTTGCCTGCCCCTAATGGTTCTTTGGCTTGATCATATAGAAGGACTAAGTCACCCTCAGCGTACTTTCGAGGATAGACAGACTTATCATATTGGACCTTGACACATCTTTTATTTGCTTCGATAGTCATAGAGGAATATTGACACTGCTCATCTAGATTCTCTAGGTGTACGAGGCATTTTTCTAAATCGGAAGTGTCAGGTAGGAGCGAAACTATGAATCTGAGAGAAGGGACTTTGCATTCAATAGGTAAGATAGAATCCACATCGTGTACTAACTATAAAGGAGAAAAATCAGTGGAAGTTTTGGTCGAGCTTTGGTATGCCCAAAGTGTTGGATAAATCATGATATGTCAGTCAGATTTGCTTTGGCCGACAATTTTCTGCAAAATGGTCTTGAGAGACTTGTTCACGGCCTCTACTTGTCCATTTTCCTGGGGGTAGTAAGGAGAAGAATGGCCATGCCTAAACCCTAGTTTTGATGCTAGTTCTCTCATCATTTCATTCTGAAAGTGACTGCCACGATTAATGACAATCTCACTTGGGATTCCAAACCTAGCTATAATTTGATTGAATATGAAGAAGGAAGCACTCTTACCATAGGATTTAACTGTAGGCATGCCCTTGACCCACTTAGTAAATTAGTCTATGGCCACAATAATGTGTTGATTCCCCCCAGTCGAAGTTGGGTTTCAATCCACAAAATTCACCCCCCACTTGGTGAAGGGATGGACGGTAACGACTGGATGGAGAGGGGTTGGATGCAAGCGCATTTTTTGAGTGAACACCTGGTAGGGGTGACACTTCTTAACCTCTTTGACACAATATTTAAAGATAGATGGACAAAAATAATTGGCTCACAAAATTTTCGGCATTGTCGCAAGCCCGGATAGATGACCACCACAAGCCCCACCGTGGCAGTCATTTAGAACAGACTCAGCTTCTTCGTGAGTTAAAAATGATGCAACATATTGTCTATTCCTTGACGGTACAAAGTGTCGATGACGATAAGGTAGTTCTTAGCTTGGTATTGTATACGTCGTCAGTCATCTCGCGAGAGATGTTGAGGGAACTTCATCGTTTGAAGATAGAGAACAATATCTCCATACCAGGGGTCTGACGATGAGACAAGGAAAATGTGTTCATCCGCAAATGAATCAACATGAATAACATCCTCATCTAACCGAGGGAAGTCAGATATTAACTCTCCAAAAACTAGTAATGTTTTGGATTTTGTAGAAGCGAAATCGAGATTGAATTTTTGTAGAATGACAATCCATTTATTTTACTTTCCCCCTATGATACGCCCCATAAGGACATATTGAAATGGATTGACATCGACAACCACAATAGTTTTGCAAAGCAATATATAGTGTCCTAATCGTTGGATTGCATGCACGGCAGCCAAAGCTAGTTTTTCAACATGAGAATACTTGAGTTTAGGGCCAACTAAGTTTCGACTAAGATAGTAAATCATGTGCTCACGGAGCTCATCATCCTCCTGAACCAACACCATACCAATCATCTCTTTGGACGCGGTGACATAAAGCAAGTAATCTCTACCGTAGTTTGGAGACTTCAGCAGAGGCATCAATACCAATTCTTTCTTCAAAGCATAGAAGGATTATTGGGCTCGCTCATCCTAGATAAAGGAGTATCCTTCTTCAAGAGACACATGAAACCCTTAGTAATATTTCCATATTTCACTATAAATCGTTGTAAAAAGTTAGCTTTCCCCTGTAAACATTGAAGTTGATGAATAGTGTGTGGGGGAGGCAATCAAAGTATTGCCTCAACCTTTAATGGATCTACCATGATCCCAGACTCAGAGACTAAAAATCCTATAACTCGACCTGACCTAACGCAAAATATGCATTTATGAGGGTTCAACCGGATGTGATAATGGCGACATCTTTCAAAAACTAATCAAAGGTGTTTAGGGTGATCCACTCTCTTACGAGGGTGAGCAGCAAGATCGTCGAGATAGGCTTCGACTATATTTTTGAGATCGTAAAATGTGAAGGTCATAGCACGTTGGAAGGTTGCTACGACGTTCTTAAGGTCGAAAGGCATATTCTGGTATGTGAAAGTACCCCAAGAGAAAATAAATGTCATCTTATGTTGGTCCTCGGGTTTAATCTGAATTTGGTTATACCCTGAAAATTCGTCCATGAAAGAAAAAACTTTGCTTCTTGCACATTCATCAAGGATCTGATCGATGAAGGGTGTTGGGAAGTTGTCTTTGGGATAGGCTTTATTCAGGTCATGAAAATCCATGCATACGTAGATGGTTCCTTGATTTTTATTCACAGGAATGGGATTGGACACCCATTCAGTCAAGGGAACCGGGTAGATAAAGCTAGGATTAAGAAATTTTTCTACCTCTACCTTAATAGAAGGGGCCTTACTAGGATTGATAGCTCTAAGTCTTTTTCAAACAAGATTAGCATCCAGGCAGGTTTTAATCTCATGTTCGACAATTCGAGGGTCGATTCATGCCATCTCTTCATATGACCAAGCGAATACGTTGCAAAATCCTTTGAAGAGCTCAGTGTAGATCAAAATTTCTTCTGGCGAACAATCCGCATTGATGTATACATTTTTAAACTTATGATGGATACGAGAGATATAGATCGTGACAATAGAGAAGATACTCGTCATGTTTCCCTCGACATAAATGTCATGTGTATCAAGAACTACAGCGTGACCAACTATCTTGCTCAAAGTATATCTAAAATAATCTTGTTCGATTCTAGCAAGATCTGGGAGAAAATAAGAGCGATGATGCATATCATCCCAACGCATGTCATAACCATTCATCGCCTCTATGAAATATTCATTCGAGGGTAAAGTCTCATCGAGGCAATCACGTGAACAAGATGTCGAAGTGGCCCACATGGGATCTAGAACAGGATCCTCCTCATCCGTCTGCATGGTAACAGGATCTGGATCGGCGGAAGAGTCAAAAATAGCTTAATACACAATCTATGTTTCTAATAGTGGCATGGCCATTCCAAAATGTGACCGACCTTCACAAGACACAATCGAGAAAGACAAGGTCTAAGGATCATTAAAATAGGAAGTGCGTAGATGAACGAACCTCTATGATGAAGCGGGCCTACTGGACATGGTGTATATATGATGAACTGGTGCCATGAAGTTGAAGGTACCCATAAGGGATGAATACATTCTGACACTGATATTATTAATTTTCGGCTGAGAATCGTCGATCATGGGGATTGAAGGTCCAACATATGCATTGGGGCTAGCGTACACAAAGGACAACTTATCGATCATCATGATCTTCCCATCATGAGGAAAGAAAAGAGTGTGGAAGATGGACGATATGATTGCAGTCATAGCATAATTTCAGTTTCACCCTAGTAACAAGTTATAATCGAGGGGTGCCTCAACCACCTTGACATAAACCTCTATTGTCTTTCCACCTAACTAGACCAGAAAGGGAGGAAGAATACCGTGAGGGAAGAACGAACGACCTTCAAAAGCAGTCAACATGGTCGGAGACTAAGAAAGGGTTGGAGATCTAAGGGCTTTCCAACAGACTAGGGACATCACACATGTTGCAGCGCCTTCATCAACAACAGTACGCTTGATGGTATACTTCGAGTAACCCATGTGGATTTGGAATGCCACATGGTAAGGCAAGCGAGGCTTCACATCTATGACGTCAAACTTAATAACTTTTGAGCCACATGGATCTAGATCTCCTAATGTAGATAGAAAGGAATTCCTCTATGAAGGACACGTCTGGAGTACCTCCAGAGCCGACATCGCACAAGGGGTTTGACCCAGATCCTCAACAATAGAGTAATTTTGGGAGGCTCTAGCATTAAGATTGTGGGTAGAGTGCTTGAGTACTCCTTTCGGAATACGAGGCGGGGCTCTGGTTTTTCAATCTGTAAGGGCATCTCTGGAGGAGGGGGAGACTCTATATTAGGAACAGTCTGTGGAGAACTATAATCGTGAGATCGAGTGGCTATATTAACCTTATATTGAACCATATTGATGCATAAACGGTCATCGTCTTGCATCGGTGGGTTTTGACTCCTACTCGTAACATTTCCATCATTTGAGGAGCTCGAGGCCATGTGTTGATTATGTGGAAAAGAATTATTTATCACAGCGGGCGGTAGAGATAAAAGCCTCGTAGCTTCCACAAGTGTGGGGAATAAGTGGGTAAGGTAGTCGTATGTACAAATATTTTAGGGAAACTTCACCTTCTGCCTTTCTTTCTTGTCCTCACTAGCATTATTATTTGACTTCTCATTATTGCCATTGTCCTTGGGTTTATTAGTATTCTTCCCACCCTTACGGTTATTACCATGTCCTTTCTTTTTATTCCCTCATGGTTGTTGGTTACCATTCGGTTTGGTCGACGATTGCACAAAATTTGCGTCCACTGACTGAGTGGGAGTGGAGGACGCATACGAAGTTGGCCCTCCTACATATTGGTTTAGAGAAAACTCTTTCAAATGGATTGTCACAGAGTCTGTAGATTTCACATTGGCAGAGCCTACAATGCCATCAGCATGAGGCCCGGGCTTTTGTCTAGGGTCATAGCTTGACCTCGATGTGTCTAGAAGAATCTCGTATAACATCCCAGACTGACCATATATAAGATCTAATTGTTTGGGATTTAAAAATTACTTCTTCCTCATATGTAACCTCAGATGTAGAAACATCCTTTGAAATATAAGGTTGTAGAGACTTAAGGAACCACTCTAGCAGGAATTACGGGGGTATGTAGGCCTTGATCAACCTCTTCCGTCTATGCCACTCCTGGATGTGATCTGAGATATGAGTGGCCTTGTCCTAACAGAAGGTAGAGAGAATTTCTATGCCAACATCGTAATGAACAGACAATTGGAAGTGGTTGAGGAAGACTAAAACCATCTGATTAAAAGTTTCGTATGTCCCCCTTGGTAGCTCGATATACCATTTCACTGTGACCCCCATGAGGGTGCGTTGAAACAATATTAACCGAATAGAATCGTCGTTAAGGGAATTCAAAGAGCACCAAAGGTGAAAATTAGTAAAGTGATCACCAGGATCCTCACCAGTTTTACCTTCAAGTTTTGGAATATATGAAGGTAGCTTAGTGGGGACGGGGGGTCATGTCAGATCGTGAAACACAGGGTAATTCATTAACTTAGACAAGTCTGGCATATTGAGTGTGGCCAAGAAAGGGAGACGGGGTTGCGGCATTTGGCCCAAATCTCCCTGGAAATATTATTGTTAAGGAATCGCAACCCATCGAGGGTTCTGGTAAGCACCATGGCCCTGTCCAGAATTGTAAGACCCTCCTCCGAATTGATTCATGACAGGTTGGTTGAGCACCATTCCAGTAGGAATTTTATGATTAGGGTTGTAAAAACTTCCCCCAGCTGGAGTGGCTTCAGGTTGGGGGTTGCCCAAGGTATGAAACTAACCTCCCCCGGGTGTGAATCCAGAGGATAAAGGTGGATTCGTCATGCCAAATGTGTTGGTCATAATCGGTACATAGGAGGTGGGTGTAAAGGATGTATCATGGGCAGTAGCTTGTCTGCCAAGTTGGTTACTCCATCCAGGAGCATTAGAACCAGGATTAGACTCAGGTTGAAAAGGAGGAAGGCCTCCAACTATAGGAGTTGTTAGTGGGACATGAGCACCACCAAACGAGAATGGAGTATGTGGAGGAGCCATGCCCCCAAGTCCAATACTAATATTCAGACTAGTTGTAGGGATGGAGGATGAAAATTGTGATGTGAAATTCGGCATACCATAAGAAAAAGGGCTAGAGGCCATAGGGATGGACCGAATATTGTAGCCCGACGAGTGACAAAGGGACCCAAATTAAATTGTTGTGGATATAGGTTGAGTATTCGCTATAGGATGAACATGAGTAATGATAGGAACCTTCAGCACTACAACCATAGTGGTTGAAGGTGTCGAAGGAGTATCGTTAAATAAAGTGGGTATGGGAGTTGAAGGACTCCCTGTATATTTATGAATCGATTCAGTACTCATCATTGTATGATCACAAGTGTGGTAAGTGCAGGTGTGTGTACCACGTTTGATAATTTTACTCCTTTTAGAAGGAAAAGACTCAAAATGTGGTGGTAATTGTAACAAGTTGTGAGACCTACAGGGAAGCTGGTCTAGCTCCAGGATGACTCAATACTCATGATATAAAAAACAAATCCTAAGGCCAAATAGTAATCAAAGAGAATAGCAAAGTAAAATAAACAAAAGACCAATATGCACACAAATAAGATAAAGTGGTTGAAAGGGGCCTCCCTCCCTAAAGTAGGTATGCCTCGCCCAAGAGGGGTCTGAGACTCCCTACTAAATATCAGAGGTATCAGAATCAGTTATAAGGGCCCTCGTGGGCTTAACAACCAGTCGATCACATCCCCCCAGAGAGGTAATCCTCCATAAATATTTTGTGTTGTATGGCCCTTATCTGACCATGGGTACCTGCAGAATAACCCCTACAAGTAACCTATGAAGTACCTATGTCAAGCAACTAAGAAACCACGATATAATCGATGCACAAGTGAACAGTCATAAGTTAGGTCCACCGTATGGGCAGGGTAGCAAAGCCCGAAACCTCAAAAGCACCACCTCTCACATAGGTAAAGGTACTAGCAATATCCCCATATACGAATAGATCCCCAGAAATATATATGACGCTAAGAAGGTATTGGGGGGATATCCCCTCAACCAACCTCATGTGACCTCGTGTTTAACTCCAGTGTAAGTGGAGCCTCTTGACGTCACCAATTATATAATGGATTTCACCACTCCCTTAGTCAGGCACATATGTTAATTTAATAGCCTTGGAGAAGTTTACTCACAAAATCCTATTCCAAGGCTCTAAATCCTAAGCTAGTTTGTGCACCCTAGAGATAAAATTGTTTCTAATCAATTTTAAATTATCAACATTTCTTTTAGTGCCTTTCTTACTCAAAAATGTTGAAATATTGTAACTGAAAAGAGTATTATGTTTATTTATTGAGTCATTATTAATTAGATAAATCCCCTTGTGTGGATTGATCATGTCAGGCATTGTAATTGACCAAATCCCCTTTTGTGGATTATTCAAACCCTAAATATATTATGCAAATTCAGAAGTCGGCCCCCAGGCAAATTAAAGTGGTTTTAACCACTAAGAAGACAAGTCGGCCCTGCCCAGTGAAGAGACACATTTCCAGCACCTACCAATTTGTATAAATAAAGAAAGCCATTGCCTCATTTGTTCACTCACTCACTCACTCATCAAGTGCGCAAGTCTGGAGAGTTGCAGTTGGGAGAAGAAGGAAGAGAGAGGTGCATTACTCAGTGTTGGATATTCTCTAGTGTTTTGGTTTATTGTCTTTTCATTGTATTGGCTATCTATATTAAGGAAGTTTTGTTGGGTTTTCTCCCCCGTGAGGGTTTCCCAGGATAAATGTTGTGTATATTGTGATTGTGTTTCTATCATTGATCCTACCTATGTTATCGTTATCTAATAAATTGAAAAGAAAAATAATAATAGCTCAAAACTTAACAAAAAAAGGTGTGGTCGTGAAACTAATGATGTTATGACTCAACAAGTAAAATAAATGAATATGAATAATGAAAAGTCCTAACTTAAATTCCCAATAAATGATAATCTTTTCAAAATGCAATTTTCAATTTAGTTCTGCAATTCCTAATAAGATGCAATATTTCTATGCATGTACTAAGATTAATTATAAGAACTCAAAATATCAAATGCCAACTATGAAAAATGCTTAATATTTTTGTATTTTCAATATAAAAGAATGAAAATGCAAGGAATGAACAACAACTTGATATAAAGACTCTATTGTATGTAAACAGAGACAAACCAAGTAGGATATCAAGAAGCAAACACCTAGCCCAAGATGCAAGGACAATCAAATGAAAAGGATGATGAGAAAGGCACGGCCCAAAAATTCAACCAAAGAAAGGTTTCTTATCATTCCACAGACACTTAACAGTCATAATAGACACCCAAGAAGACTCAACAACCATCAAAAATTACCCAGCAACCAAGCAGAAAATGATGACGTACATGATTGTTCAGGAGAAAAGCATGTATATACAGCTCTTGCAGAAGTACAACATGCGTATGTACGTGACTATCAGGTAAAAACCTGCGTATATGTGTTAAAACACAGCCAGTCTAAGGAGAAGGCTAACAAACTCAGACTCAGAATGAATAGTGGTTTTCAAGCGATCAGAGGACAAGAAACTCAATATAAACGAGAGCAATCAAAGGAGAAAAACACTCCAAACCCCAAAAAGAAGATTATATCCCTAGTATGGTCGTCAATTATGTTACAAGTAAAATATCTCTATGGCTAGGGGTAAACCACAACAAACGAAAAATGAATGCAGAAATCAACTCTAATCACATGTATGCTATATAAATAAATATGCTAGCAAGACAAGATAAAAGGCCTACCTCGTCAAGACGTTCGATGAAGTCCACCATTGAGCACTTGACTCAAAGAAATACACCTGCAACTTATCCTCAACAACCAAGAAACGCAATCATATGGTGATAATGTATAAATTTAGCACATTTCATAGCATAATCCATCAACATTCATAAAAAATATGCCCATGGAATAACAATTCAAATATTTGAAAGATATTAATTGGACGAGAAAAGAGTATTTCTATTAAAATGTAATCAGCAGAAGAGAATGAATTACAAACTTTCGTCTCGGCACGGTTCGGAACTGAGAAACTAAGTCCCTTCCAATTGGGCCTCCACCAAAGGCAAGCTCATATAAGAGAGACAATGAAGTTCTCAAACAAGTAGGGAGGAGCTTGGGGGTTGAACAATGTGTTCAAACTTAAAAGGACAAAGGGATACAGACTCAATATGAAGTGAATAATTTCTCCAGAGTAACTTTTCTCTCAAAGTTGAATTCTTCTCCTCTTTTCCATAGATTGGATTGGCCCATTTATAGCCTTCAAGTGGAACTGAAGGGCCGATTCAGAACGTTTCCAGTATATGGAAGTTCAAGGATCATGGATCTCATGATGTGACATGGAAACCTGACACCATTTTTTAATTTTGAGCACAAAACCCGATGTACGCAGGTTGTAGTGGTGTAACCTGCATATACGCATGATGTATAATAGTTAGGGCGTGTATATGTGGAGAAATAATCTTTTTATCTCTGGGATTTGCAAAAAGGGACTTCAAGTCTAAATAGGGAAATGGAAAAAGGCCTTTTGTGCAAGTTTGCATACGGTGAGGAAAATCTTGCTATAACAAATGCCCCCTAATGTGTGAGTTCAGAGGAGTATCTGTGATGGCCGAAATACATTATAATACCTAGAAGTGGAGTAATGGAGACCCAGTTGGACAAACTAGTTTCTCATGAGAATATTACAATCTGTACTGACTTTGCACACATGGCTGCCAATTTGAATTACACTGCAGATCCATGCGAAAATATAACAAATAGTTGTTCATGGCCATGAGTAAGAAATACAAAGGTGGCTACATGCCAAAGGTTGTCATAGTCATGAAAAAGGCCCAGTAAAACCAGTCTCAAATTGATCTCCCATGATCATTGAAGTCACGTAGGTATTGGTCCAATGAAAGATAGAAACAACTCTGGAAAGTTGTGACTATGAACTGATGTCTTCAAGTCTTTTACATGATCCGCCAAAGGTGCATGTCTACATCATGTGAATAAAGGATTTGAGGTAGAACACAATGACACTTCATTTGATTAGAAGACATTAAGGTATACCATTAACAAAAACGAGACAGCCTACCGATAATGAAAGTAGGTATCAAAGCACCGAGTACATTCTTACAAGTGTGAATAAAGGTGTCGAGGTCGAACACTTGAAGAATCCATCGATCAGGAGACATTGATGTATTCCCAATTTTTGATGGCAAGAGAACCTGCCACTAATGATTGCAAGCCTCTAGGTACTCATAGGACTCTAGGTCTCATCTCCAGAATAGATGAGTTGAAGTCGATGGAAGGAGACCCACTGAAAGGAGAGCATCGAGGAATCTCTCATCATTCAGCAAGAGGTACAAAGTAGAAGCTTGATGATTTGGAGGAAATCGGACAAAGAACATGTTCACGAACCAACAACCCTGTGTGTCTTTCACGTGTACTAGATGCAAGCAATACACGAAAAAGACCCTTTGAATAGCAACCAATAAGGAAAATTGTTGACAAAGGTGAGGAAACCACCAATAAGGCTAATGGCATCCAAGACACTGCATGAATCCCAATGTATGAATATATTTCTTGTCATCGAACACAACGGAAACTACCCAGATAGCGACCAATGATGAAATGTCGATTGTTGGGTTCAAGGTTACCTGCCAATGAGGAAAGTAGGACCAGGTTACTCAATAGGACTATAGCCTCATGTGACTCTGAGAAACACTGAGGATGTGGTCGACATGCAAAGTCAAGAGTTTTGAGGAATGGTCGACATAGGTTGATAGACATCCTTTGAACACGAGCATGAGACATATGGAAGACTCAATGATGAAACTTTGAGATGCAGGAGGCATCAATCAAACTCTCCATAGGGACTGGAAGAGTAACCAGTCCGGGGAGTAAACTCTCTGTAACGAGCTCAGCTTCCTAAGGTCACGCTAAACCCAAAATTTTAATGACAAGTGGACTCAAAAATTGTGTGCTCTGTTCAAAGGCAACACGACTTCTGCCAATATAAGATAATATTCCTTTCTCGCCCGTCTTTTTTTGTTTTTTCATAATCAAATGAATGTTATGATACAGAGGAGGAAATGAGTGTCGCAAGTAAGCAATCTAGTTCCATCAGTGGAACATACCTATGCTCAATGCAAGGAGATGCATGCAGGATATGGACACTTGGGAGAATGTTTCCTCTTGGGTATAGGGTGTCAAGCTGCAAAGGATATAAACAAGGCTCTACTTGGTTGATGATGCAAGTTGTTGAGGTAAAAGGTTTATAACGCAAAATCGAGAACCGGTAATAAGCTCAATACTGCAAGCAAGAGAATGAGATGCAATTACAACTTAATGCCAAAAAATGTCCTTTTTTATAACCTTAGTCTACTTGGTTTGAAAAAGGGATAAACGTGCACCAAATAGACGTCCTTTCAAATCCAATTTGCAAGTGTGAAAGAGACAAGTTCACTCGAAAAACTTTTCGCTTTTTGAAGAGTTTGAAAATAGCTTAAATCATACTCATTGGGAGTCCTCTAGGTATAGGTCAGCATGTTTATGAGTAAGAAATGAGGTTAAAACATCAATTCATGTATTATCTATAAGGGACTCCCGGTCCTACGGACAAAAATCTTTGCATGGGCACCGAATGAAGCAGGGGATCTAACTAGGGTACCCATGTTTGGTAAGTCTCTACCATTCGATAACGACACTTCTAGTTGCAGATAGAAGGTTTAGTGTCGCTATAAAATCGGTTCGTACCTAAGGCATACGAGTTGTAGTCATAGGATGATGAAAGTGTGCATGATGGATTGGATACCTATCCTATATGATGGGTAACAAAAATACATGTCCAAAGTTACGAACAGGCAACATGGCATTGAAAACTGCAAGAATCTCTGGATAAAACTACCAAAACTAACTCCATACATTGTTGTATTAGTCCATTAGGCCAAAATATTGTACAAAACTATTCAAAGTGGGTAAAAAATTGCTATAAATGGTAAAAAAAAACCAATTTTACTATATCATTTGTATTTTTTACCCAACTAGTGGATTTTGGACCAAATTGCCTCTGAGTTTCAACCGTTGATTACAGGAGCTACGAGCAATGGAATCGACGATTGTCTGGACCAGGAAATTCATCTTGCTCTCCTATTCCTTTTTAGTGGATTAAAGTTTGTAATTAGGCCTTGTTTTCTAAGATATTTAGGGCGCAACTTCAAAACTGAGGTGTATGCGGGCTACAGTTTATCAAGTCACATATACGCATACTTATACGCGATTGTTTTAAAAAATAGCCAATGTATAAGTAGCCCTATACACGATTGTGTACACTACAACTCACATATATGTCCGTGGATAAGGTTTTTTAAATGTTGCTAACTCAAAAATGGGTTTGAATCTTGCAGGATGGTGCTAGAGTGGAAAGAAAGAGAGCATGAGGAGGTGGATACTACAATGGAGAGAGATCCAAGGGCCCAAATGGCCTTAAAAATATGTGGGCTATACAAGTTTTGGGCTCTCAAAGGTATGAGGGCTCAAGTGAGACTGCTTCAGCTGCTTTTGAACTACTGGGATCCGAATAGTGAGACCTTCAACCTTGATGGACAACCATTAAGGATTGAAGTTGAGGTCATCTATTTCTTGATGGGATTGTCACATCAATGTGAGGTGGTCAACCTCAAAGCATGATATGCCAGTCATATTTTCTCTGGCCAACAGTTTTCTACAAAATGGTCTTGAGAGACTTGTTCACGGCCTCTACTTGTCCATTTTTCTGGGGGTAGTAAGGGGAAGAATGACCATGCCTAAACCCTAGTTTTGATGCTAGTTCTCTCATCATTTCATTCTGAAAGTGATTGCCATGATCACTAATAATCTCACTCGGGATTCTGAACCTGGCTATAATTTGATTGAATATAAAGAAGGCAGCAGTCTTACCATCATATTTAAATGTAGGCATGGCCTTGACCCACTTAGTAAAGTAGTCTACGACCACGATAATGTGTTTATGCCCCCCAGCCAAAGTTGGGTTGCAATTCACAAAATTCATACCCAACTCGGTGAAGGGATCGACGATAACGACTAGATGGAGAGGGGTTGGATGCAAGCGCATTTTCTAAGTGAACACATGGTAGGGGTGACACTTCTTAACTACTTTGACACAATATTTAAAGATAGATGGCCAAATATAATCGTGTCGCAAAATTTTCTAGGTTGTCACAAGCCCAGATAGATGACCACTGCAAGCCCCACCGTGGCAGTCATTTAGAACAGACTCGAATTCTTTATGAGTTAAACAACGATACAACATATTGTCTATTCCTCGGCGATACAGAGTGTCGTTGACGATAAGCTAGTTCTTAGCTTGGTATTGTATACATCGTCGGTCTTCTCACGAGAGATGCTGAGGGAACTTCAACGTTTGAAGATAGAGAACAAAATATCCATAGCATGGGTTTGATGAGGAGACAAGGAAAATGTGTTCATCCACAAATGAATCAACATGAATAACATCCTCATCTAACCGAGGGAAGTCAAATATTAACTCTGTAAAAACTAGTATTTTTTGGATTTCGCAGAGGCGAAATCGAGATCAAATTCCTATATAATGACAATCCATTTATCATACTTCCCCCCTATGATACGCCTCGTAAGGATGTATTGAAATAGATTCACATCGGCAACCAAAGTAGTTTTTTAAAGCAATATATAGTGTCGTAATCATTGGACTGCGTGCACGACAGCCAAAGTTATCTTTTCAACATGAGAATACTTGAGTGGGCCGACTAAGTTTCGACTAAGATAGTAAATGACATGCTCACAGAGCTCATCATCCTCCTAAACCAACACCATACCAATCGTCTCTTCAGACGCAGTGACATTAAGAAAGTATTCTCTATCGTAGTTTGGAGACTTTAGCAGAGGCGTCAATACCAAGGCTTTATTCAAAGAAACGAAGGATTCATGGGCTCGCACATCCCAGATAAAAGGAGTGTCCTTATTCAAAAGACACATGAAACCCTTAGTAATATTGGCAGAGTTCACTATAAACCGTCGTAAAAAATTAGTTTTACTCTATAAACCTTGAAGTTGACGAATAGTGCGTGGGGGAGGCAATCAAAGTATTTCTTCAACCTTTAATGGATCTACCATGATCCCAGACTCAAAGACTAAAAATACTAGAAGTCGACCTGATCTAACACAAAAGATGCATTTATGAGGGTTCAATCGAATACGATAATGGTGACATCTTTCAAAAAATAGTCGAAGGTGTTTAGGGTGATCCACTCTCTTACAACAGTGAGCAACAAGATCGTTGAGATAGGGTTCGACTATATGCTTGAGATTGTGAAATTCCAAGGTCATAGCACGTTGGAAGGTTTCTCTAGCATTCTTAAGGTCGAAATGCATCTTTCAGTATGCGAAAGTACCCCAAGGGAAAATAAATGTTGTCTTATGTTGGTCCTCAGATTTAATCTGAATTTGGTTATACCCTGAAAATCCGTCCATGAAAGAAAAAACTTTTCTTCCCTCACACTCATTGAGGATCTGATCGATGAAGGGTGTTGGGAAATTGTTTTTGGGATAGGTTGTATTTAGGTCACGAAAATCCATGCATACACGGATGGTTCCTTGCTTTTTATTCACAGAAATGGGATTGGACAACCATTCATTCAAGGGAACCGGGTAGATAAAGCTAGCATTAAGCAATTTTTATACCTCTTCCTTAATAACATGGGCCTTCCTAGGATTGACAACTCTAAGTCGTTGTTGAATAGGCTTATCATCTGGGTAGGTTTAATCTCATGTTCGATAATTTGAGGGTTGATTCCTAGCATCTCTTTATATGACCAAGCGAATACGTCGCAGAATTATTTGAAGAGCTCGGTGTAGATCATAATTTCTTCTGGCAAACAATCTGCACCGATGTATACATTTTCAACTTTACCATGGATATGAGAGATATCGATCGTGATGGTAAGGGATATACTCGCCATGTTTCCCTCGGCATAAATGTCATGTGTATCAAGTGGAACTACTAAGTGACCGACTATCTCGCTCAAAGTAGATCTAAAATCATCTTATTCAGTTCTAGCAAGCTCTAGGAGAAAATAAGAGCGATGATGCATATCATCCCAAGGCCTGTCAAAACCATTCATGGCCTATATGATAGTTTCATCTGAAGTTAAAGTCTCATCGAGGCAGTCACATGAACAAGACGACGAAGTGGCCCACACGGGCTCTAGAACATGATCCTCCTCATCCATCTGCGAGGTAACAGTATTTGGATCGGCGGAAGAGTCAAGAACAGCTTGATATAGAATATTTGTTGTCGATAGTGGCATGGCCATTCTATAATATGAATGACCTTCACAAGACACGGTCGAGGAAGGTAGGGTCCAAGGATCGTTAAAACAGGAAGTGCGGAAAGGAACAGACCTCTCTGATGAAGCGGGCTTACTGGACATGGCGTATATATGATGAACCAGTGCCATGAAGTTGAAGATACCCATAAGGGATGAATACATTCTGACACCGATATTCTCAATTTTTGGCTGAGAATTGTCGATCATGGGGATCGAAGTTCCAATAGATGCATTGGGGCTAGTGTACGCAAAGGAAAATTCATCGATCGTCACGATCTTCCCATCGTGAGGAAAGCAAAGAGTGTGGAAGACGGACGATACGATTTCATTCATACCATAAGTCCAGTTGCATCCTAGTAACAAGTTATAATCGAGGGGTGCATCAACCACCTCGACATCCACCTCTATCGTCTTCCCAACTAACTGGACCAGAAAGGCAGGAAGAATACAGTGAGGGCAGAAGGAATGACCGTCAAAAGTAGTCAACATGGTCGGAGACTAAGAAAGGGTCAGAGAGCCGAGGGATTTCCAATAGACCAGGGACATCACACATGTTGCACTGCCTTCATCAACAATAGTACGCTTGATGGTATACATCGAGTAACCCACATGGATTTGTAATGCCAGATGGTAAGGCAAGAGAGGCTTCACTTCTGTGACGTCAAAATTGATAACTTTTGAGCCACATGGATCTAGAGCTCCTAACGCAGATAGAAAGGCATTCCTCTATGAAGGACACATCTGGAGTACCTCTAGAGCCGAAATTGCACAAGGGGTTTCACCCAGATCCTCAACAATAGAGTAATTATGAGTGGTTCTAGCATTAGTATTGTGGGTAGAGCAATTGAGTACTTCTTTCAAAATACGAGGCGAGGGCTCTGGTTTTTCAATTTGTAAGGCCGTCTTTGGAGGAGGGGGAGACTCTAGACCAGGAACAGTCTGTGAAGAATTGTAATCATGAGATCGAGTGGCTATATTAACCTCATATTTAACCACATTGATGCATAAACGGTCACCGTCTTACATCAGTGGGTTTTGACTCCCACTAGCCACATTTTTGGCATTTGAGGAGCTTGAGGCCATGTGTTTATTATGTGGAAAATGATTAGTCATCACAGCAGGCGGTAGAGATAAAAGCCTCGTAGCTTCCGCAAGTTTGAGGCATAACTGGGTAAGGTGATCATATGTACAAAGCTTGTAGGAAAACTTCACCTTCCGCCTTTATTTCTTGCCCTCACCAACATTATTATTTGACTTCTCATTATTAACCTTTTCCTTCGGTTTATTATCATTCTTCCCACCCTTACAGTTATTACCACGTCCTTTATTTTGATTCCCTCCTGGTTGTTGGTTACCATTCGGGTCAGTTGAAGATTTCATAGAATGTACATCCTTCGACTGAGTGAGAGTGGAGGACACAGACGAAGTTGGCCCTCCTATAGACTGGTTTAGAGAGAACTCTTTCAAATGGCGTGTCACCGAGTCTACAAATTTCACATTGGCAAAGCCTACAATGCCATCATCATGAGGCCCAGGATTTTTTCTAGGGTCATAATTTGACCTAGATGCATCTGAAATAATCTCGTATAACATCCCAGACTGAGCATATATAAGATCTAACTATTGGGATTTAAAAATCACATATTCATCAGATGTAACCCCGGATGTAGAAACATCCTTCGAAATATAAGGTTGTATAGACTTAAGGAACCACTCTAACAGGAATTACGGGGGTATGTAGGCCTTGATCAACCTCTTTCATCTACACCACTCCTGGATGTGATCTGAGATATGAGTGGCCTTGTCCTGACGAAAGGTCGACAGAATATCTATGACAACATTGTAAGGAACTAGAAATTTGAAGTGGTTGAGGAAGACTAAAACCATCTGATTAAAAGTTACGCATGTCCCCCTTGGTAGATCGATATACCATTTCGCGGCGACCCCCGTGAGGATGTGTTGAAACAATATTAACCAAATAGAATCTTCGTTAAGGGAATTCGAAGAGCACCAAAGGTGAAAAGTAGTAACGTGATCACCAGGATCCTCACCAGTTTTACCCTAGAATTTTGGAATATCCGAAGGCATATTAGTTAGGATGGGTGGGCATGTCGGATCATGACACACGGGTTCATTCATTAAATTAGACAAGTCTGGAAGATTGAGTGTGGATAGAAAAGGGAGACGGGGTTGTGGCATCTGGCCCCAAGCTCCCCGGAAAGATTGTTGTTGGGGAATCAAAGCCCATCCATGGTTCTAGTAAGCACCATGGCCTTGTACAAGATTGTAAGACCCTCCTATGAACTGATCCATGAGGGGTTGGTCGGGCACCATTGCAGTAGGAATGTTATGATGAGGGTTGTAAAAACTGCCCCAAGTCGGAGTGGCTCCAGGTTGTGGTTTGCCCAAGGTATGAAACTAACCTCCCTCGGGTGTGAATTCGGAGGATAAGGGTGGATTCGTCATGCCAAACGTGTTGTTCAGAACCGGTACAGAGGAGGTGGGTGTAAAGGATAGATCGTGAGAAGTAGCTCGTCTGTCGGGTTTGTTACTCCATCCAGGAGCATTAGAACCAAGATTAGACCCAGGGTGAAAAGGAGGAAGGCCTCCAACTGTAGGAGTCGTTTGTGGGACATGAGCACCACCAAACGAGAATGGAGTATGTGGAGGAGCCATGCCCCCAAGTCCAATACTAGTATTCAGACTAGTCATAGGGATGGAGGATCAAAATTGCGATGTGAACTTCAGCATACCATAAGAAAAAGGGTTAGAGGCCATAGGGATGGACTGAATATTGTATCTCAGCGAGTGACAAAGGGACCCAAAAGGTGTAGTGGGTATAGGTTGAGTATTCACTATAGGACGAACAAGAGTGATGATAGGAACCTCCGGCACTACAACCATAGTGGTTGAAGGTGTCGAAGGAGTATAGTTAACTATAGTGGGTATGGGAGTTGAAGGACTCCCCATATATTTCTAACTTGATTCAGTACTCATCCTTGTATGATCATAAGTCTGGTAAGTGGAGGTGTGTGTACCACGTTTGATGACTTTACACCTTTTAGAAGGCAAAGACTCAAAATGCGGTGGTAATTGTAACAAGCGGCGAGACCTACGGGGAAGTTGGTCTGGCTCCACGATGACTCAAGACTCGTGATATAAAAAACAAATCCTAAGGCCAAATAGTAATCAAAGAGCACACCAAAGTAAAATAAACAAAAGGCCAATATGCACACAAACAGGATAATGTCGTTGAAAGGGGCCTCCCAACCTAAAGTAGGTATGCCTCGCCCAAGAGGGGCCTGAGACTCCCTACTAAATATCGAAGGTATCAGAATCAGTTATAAGGGCCCTCGTGGTATTAACAACCAGTCGGTCAGATCCCCTTGGAGAGGTAATCCTCCATAAAGGTTGTGTGTTATCCAACCCTTATCTGACCCAGGGTACCTGCAGAATAACCCCTCCAAGTAACCTATGTGGTATCTATGTCAAGCAACTAAGCAACCACGATATAACCAATGCGCAGGTGAACATTCGTAAGTCGGGTCCACCGTATGGGCAGGGTAGCAAAGCCCGAAACCTCTAAAGCACTGCATCTCACAGAGGTAAAGGTACTAGAAATATCCCCATATACGAATAGATCCCCAAAAATATATTTGACACTAAGAAGGTATTGGGGGGATATCCCCTCAACCAACCTCACGTGACCTCATGTTTAACTCTGGTGTAAGCGAAGCCTCCTGACGTCACCAATTATACAATGGATTTCACCACTCCCTTAATCAGACACATATGTTGATTTAATATCCTTTGAGAAGTTTACTCACAAAATCCTATTCCAAGGCTCTAAATCCTAAGCTAGTTTGTGCACCCTAGAAAATAAATTGTTTCTAATCAATTTTAAATTATCAGCATTGCTTTTAGTGGCCTTGCTTACTCAAAAAAGGTGTGGTCGTAAAACTAATGATTTTATGACTCAGCAAGTAAAATAAATGAATATGAATAAAATGCAGAGTCCTAACTTCAATTCCCAATAAATGATAAGCTTTTCAAAATGCAATTTTCATTTTAGTTCTGCAATTCCAAATAAGATGCAATCTTTCTATACATGTGCTAAGATTAATGATAAGAACTCAAAATATCAAATGCCAAAAATGCAATATTTTTGTATTTTCAATATAAAAGAATGAAAATGCAAGGATTGAACAACAACTTTATATAAAGACTCTATTGTATGTAAACAAAGACAAACCATGTAGGATATCAAGAAGCAAACACCCATCCCAAGATGCAAGGACAATCAAATGAAAAGGATGATGAGAAAGGCACGACACAAAAATTCAACCAAAGAAAGGTTTCCTATCATTCCATAGACACTTAACAGACATAACAGAGACCTAAGAAGACTCAACAACCATCAAAATGTACCCAGCAACCAAGAAAAAAAGGATGATGTACGCGATTTTTCAGGAGAAAATCACGTATATATGCCTCTTGCAGAAGGACAGTACGTGTATGTACGTGATTGTCAGGTAAAACCCTGTGTATATGTGTTAAAACACATCTAGGCTAAGGAGAAGGCTAAGAAACTCAAACTCATAATGAAGAGAGGTTGTCAAGCGATCAGACGACAAGAAACTCAATACAAATGAGAGAAATAAAAGGAGAAAAAAAATCCAAACCCCCAAAAGAAGATTATATCCCCAGTATGGTCGCCAATTATTTTACAAGGAAAATCTCTTTATGGCTAGGGGTAAACCACAACAGACGGAAATGACTGTTGAAATCAACTCTAATATCATGTATGTTATATAAACAAATATGCTAGCAAGACAAGATAAAAGGCCTACCTCGTCCAGACATTCGATGAAGTCCATCGTTGAGCACTTGACTCAAAGAAATACACCTACAACCTGTCCTCAACAACCAAGAAACGTAAGCATATGGTGATAATGTATAAAGTTAGCACATTTAATAGCATAATCCATCAACATTCATAACAAATGTTCCCATGGAATAACAATTCAAATATTTGCAAGATATTAATTGGACGAGAAAAGAGTATTTATATAAAAATGTAATCAACATAAGTGAATGAATTACAAACTTGTGTGTTGGCATGGTTGGGAACCGAGAAACTAAGTCCCTTCCAGCTGGGCCTCCACCACTTCAATCCTCCACCAAAGGAAATCTCATATAAGAGAGACAATGAAGTTTTCAATCAAGTAGGGAAGGGCTTGGGAGCTGAATAATGTGTTTAGACTTAAAAGGACAAAGGGATGCAGACTCAATATGAAGTGAATAATTTCTCCAGAGTAACTCTGCTCTCAAAGTTGAATTCTTCTCCTCTTTTCCATAGCTCATATTTGGCCCGTTTATATCCTTCAAGTGGAATTGAAAATCCGAGTCGGAACATTTCTAGTATATGGAAGGTCAAGGATCATGGATCTCGTGACGTGACATGGAAGCCCGACACCTTTTTTTAATTTTGAGCACAAAACCCAATGTACGTGGGTTGTAGTGGTGAAACCTGTGTATACACATGTTGTATAATAGTTAGGGCACGTATATGTGGAAAAATAATGTTTTTATCTCTCGGATTTGCAAAAAGGGACTTCAAGTCTACATAGGGAAATTGAAAAGGGACTTTTGTGCAAGTTTGCATAAGGTGAGGCAAATCTTGCTATAACAGAACCTTGACTGGCTTACATTCCTACATATTAAACCTCTACAATATTGTCTCGACATTTTCTTCTGATTTAACTAGAGTTTCATGTTTTCCCAGTCTCTTTTAATTTCCATTTCCAAAATGAAATTTCCAACACCAAGATCCTTCATGTCAAATTTAGAGGACAACTGAGTTTTCACATCTTAGATAATCTCCTTGTTGTTTCCTATCAACAACATATCATCCACATACAAGACCAAATAAATAAGATGATCACCAATTAATTTGAAATACACACAGTGATCTTCTTTGCTCCTTTTGAAGCCAAGTCACAACATATGAGTATCAAATTTTTTATACCACATCCTTGGTGATTTCTTTAACCCATACAAGGACTTTTTCAACTTGCATACCAACTCCTTCTTTCCCTTCACAGTGAAGCCTTTAGGCTACTTCATGTAGATTTATTCTTCCAGATCCCCATGTAGAAATGTTGTCTTCACATCCATATTTTCTACTTCAAAATCAAATGTAGCAACAACAGATAAAAAAAATCCAATAGAAGTTAACATGGCAACATGAGAAAAAAAATCTCACCAAAGTCAATTCCCTCAACCTGGGAATAACCTTTTGCTACTAATCGAACTTTGTATTTCTCTATTTTTACTTTTTCATTCGGCTTCTTTTTAAACACTCATTTGTTGCCAATGGGATTTCTTCCCGTCATCATATCCAATAGATCCCAATCCCCATTCTTATCAAAGGTTGTCATGTCTTCAACCATGGCCTTTTTCCAGAGTTTTCCATCCTTTGAATCCACTTCCTCCCTAACAGTTCTAGGATCATCTTCAATAATATACAAAGCAAAATTTGAAAGAAAATCAAGTGGAGTATACCTTTTTGGTTTCCTTCTTTCCTGAAACGATCTCCTCAAAACTGGAGTATGAGGATCTTCTTCTTTTGATTCATGTTCTTCTATAGAGATTGATTCATCACCCTTCAACTCAAACTCTATTTTCTCTGGTTCTTCCTTCCTTGATAAGACTTCCTATTTGAAAACATATTTGATTTCTCTAAACACTACATCTCGACTATACACTACCTTCTTATTTTATGGCTTCCAAAGCTTATAACCTTTCAAACCATCTTTATAACCAATAAAGATACACTTTTCAGCCTTTTTATCTAGCTTACTCTTATTTTCCTTTGGAATGTGAACATAGGCCTCACGGCCAAATACCATGAGATGTGTGAGAGAGGGTTTCTTACCAGTCCATACCTCATGTGGATTCTTTTCATCCAATTCTTATGAGGGTGATCGATTGACCAGGTAACATGCAATACCCATTGCCTCTGCCCAAAAATTTTGTCCTAATCTGGCACCATTGAGCATGCACCTAGATTTTTCCATCAACGTCATGTTCATCCTTTCTGTAACTCCATTCTCTTGAGGTGTATATGGAGTATCCTTCTACCTTTCTATACCTCAGTTCTTATAGAATTCTTCGAATTCATTTCTGTGGTACTCTCCACCATTATCTGTCCTCAACACCTTAATTCTTTTCTATGTTTGATTCTCCACAAGAGTCTTATACTCTTTAAACCTATCAAAGACTTCATATTTATTGTTGAGGAAATATATCCAAGTATTCCTCAAGAAGTCATCTATAAATGAGACATAGTACACATGTTTTCCTAGTTATGGAACCGACACAGGTCCAAACACCTCATTGTGCACCAACTGTAAAATTATCTCTACCCTAGTTGCACTAGAGGGAAATATTACCTGATTATGCTTCCCATATTCACAATGTTCACAGAAATAAAAATCTAGAGAACAGTTAGACATACCTTCAACCATACCTTTACGGTGTAATAGTTGGAATCCCTTCTCTCTGATATTCCCTAGTCTTTGATGCCACAACATAACATTTTCTCCAGAGATTGTATGAGTTGTTTCTTCTTCAACTCCAATCTCAGAAACAATGGAACTATTACAACCATCACTAATAGTGCTTCCTTGCAGCTTATACATAGTTCCAAACCAAACTCCCTTCAACAACACCATTGCTCCTCCAACCATCCTGCCAGTTTCTATTTCAAACACTATTTTTACCCTTACATCATCCATTTTGATTACAAAAACCAAATTTCTGGCCAATCTTGGGATGTGCAAAACACCAAGTAGTGTTCTAATCCTTCCATCCATGAGCTTCAACTTGAATTTTCCTCGTCCCATGATTTTGGTTGTTGATTCATCACCTAGGAAAACATCACCTCCATCATACTTTCCATATTCACATAACCACTCCATGTGGGGAGTCATATGAAAATATGCTCATGAGTCAACTAGCCATGCCTCATGATCTACATGTGTTCTTGATGAATCCAAGTACAGATCCCCTCCTTCTTCAAAGGAGGTTTTTGCTTCTATAGAAGGAGCATATTCATATCCATTCCCTCTCTCAATGCTTTTGGATCTACATTACTTCTTTTAGTGACATTCTTTTCCATATCTCCAGCATACCTTTACAAACTTTCCAGAAGATTTATATCTACCCTTAGATTTAGATCTCCCACTTGAGGACTTAGATCTATTTCTTTCTTAGGAGCATCCTCTTGCAAATAATGCATATGTGTTATGTCCTTCTATATTCTTCCTTCTCATATCCTCCAACAATAAGAATAAGACCACATGATCGAAAATTAAAGTAGTTGTATTACTACATGTGGCCACAACCAGACTATCCCACGAGTCTGGTAAAGAACACAATAAACTGATACACTTATCTTCATCTGAAATTTTAATATAAGCATATAATAATTGGTTTACCATAGTATTGAAGGCATTCATATGTTCTGTCATCGAGTCTCCATATTTCATCCTTAGGTTATAAAACTTCTTTTGCAGGAACAATTTGTTTACCAGGGACTTATATGGATACAAATTCCCCAACTTACCCCATAATTCCTTAGTTGTAGCTTCCCCTGACACATTCAACAATATTGAATCTGAGAGACACAACCAGATTGTGCTCTTCACCTTCCAATCCAAATTTTTCCAGACTTTTGTTGATGTTCTTGTAGGTGCAGTACCTGGATCCACAGTGATCCACTGATCTTTGTCCACCAACAAATCTTCCATCTTGAGCTTCCACAACTCAAAACTTTGCCCATTAAATTTCTTTATCTCTATTTTCGAACTGCTCACCATTTATTTTCACCTAAAGAATCAATACCACAAATATCCCACTGTAACAAGGCTTATCACAAACCCGATCCAAACCCTTAGACACAAAGGAATCCCCCTGAAGCCAATAATTGATCTGATACCAAATGTAGATTTTAACCTTGTACAATTAATTACAAAAAACAGAGTCTTAATAAAAACAAAAAAGATACAATGGCACAAACACATGACAGATATTTTTACCCTAGAAACCCAAACCGAGAAAAGCAACAACCTATTTAGAGACACACCTCTAATCTTCTATTCATCATATCCTCATTGTTTACAATACAATATACATATAGGATCCCACGGCATGTAAACCCCTAATCCATTGACCCAGATTAGTCAACAACCCTAATTCCTTAACCGAAATTAGAAAAACCATATCATTGTACAGTACACGGGACCAATATTAAAAATAATATAACACATAACCAACACATTAACCCTATCATAATGTGTCAGTAATATAGAAAGCAATTTTCATGGCCTTTCCATTGATTAGGAAGTGGCTAGTGTAGAAGATTGGGGATCAAAGCAGAGTAACTCTAGGGGAAGACCCTTGGGTAGGGTGTGATGAATTTTACAGTCTTCCTAGGAACATGGTGAACTCCCTTATAGAGAGAGGTTTTATCTACTTATACCAAGTAGTTGACCCTGAGTCTACTATAATATGGACACGGGGATGGTTCACAGTTGATAGGATTGGTGGTTTCAACGATGAGGCTCAATATTGGGAAATTTATGTTACTACTCTATAGATCATTCATGCCCAAATAAATGATAAGGATAATGAATTTGTTTGGTCTTAGAACCCTAATGGTTGTAGGTATACCCCCAAATTGGGGTACAAGGTTCTTAGGGAAGGGGAGGAGACTCAGTTTTGGAATGGTGGTTCTCAATTGTTTGAAAATTCAAGTGTCCCCTAAAATCAAGAATATTCATGTGGTTCACTCTCAAAGACATAATTTATACTTGGGATCATCTACAAACAAAAGTTTGGTCTGGTCCAGGAAGGTGCTCCCTCTACAAGTCATGTGAGGAAACTCTTAATCATTTGTTTATATTCTTCTCATATGTTGGTACGGTTTAAATGGAGGTTGTGAGAATTATTTGAAAAAAATATATATGGGGTGGGTTTAATGTGAATGAATGTCTAAAGGGTTGGTGCAAGAT
>ML791453.1:346952-394855 GCA_009831015.1 Picea engelmannii
TATCAAATTTTCAACTAGCTTGGGGGTGAGCACAAATAACAAGGCATAACTTATGCCTTTAAATTTTTTACTAACTATTGTTGAATAGATAATGATACATAGGTTACAAGTTATGGGGGATTCTATGGTGGTGATAAAACGGTCCAAAAGAACAAGTTCTATTCAAAACATTTTGCTCAAACCTATATATGAGGAGCTTCTAGTTATCAAATCAAACATCATAGAAACAAATTCTTACCATGTCTACAAAGAATGACACTTGCTAGTAGATAGGCTATCCAAAGCAGGCCTTCAAAGAGCCACTGGATCTTGGCATATTTGGGCGCTAAAAGATGGTGTTTTAGTTGAATTTGACTATATGACTTTTATTTAAATACAACTCATTACAACAAAGGATGAGAACAAAGGATATATTTATATATTTGTTATATATCTTTGTTTGATGTTTATTAGATTGTAAAGCATGAAATGGCACTAGATTCTTTAGTGTTACTTTTGGTATAAGTCAATGACAGGTTAGATAGAGAACCGAATAAATTAGAGATAGAGTATATATTTTTGAACATTTGTGATCCTAAAGATGTTGAGGAAGTTGAAAAATTACTTTTTTTGAAACTATTTTAAATGTTATTAAACATTTACAAAATGTAATTTTGTTACACTTAATAAAATTATTAAAAGAAATTATATGTAGAATATTTTTTAAATATATTTTCTTTCATTTGGTCATGTAAACCATACAAGCTTACTTTTACTTTATAATTATTAAAAGAAATTATATGTAGAATATTTTTTAAATATATTTTCTTTCATTTGGTCATTTAAACCATACAAGCTTACTTTTACTTTATAATGTTTTTAATTAATCTTTAAAAATGTGTGTAACTCACTTTTACATGAAAACAACATATATTTATATTTTATTATAAGTGGAAAGTTTAACGCTCGAACAACATTAAAAGCATTTTACATAGCTTGGATTAGTTGTTTGTTTATGAATGCAACGAAAGGTTTTCCAAACAATTGATGAGAGAGCAACGAAGCTGCAAGTACCTTCCAATGTTAATATGCATTTTTGGATATGTAACAAGTGTTAAAGTGCTCAGCAACATTTGTTGAAGTAATAAAGATACCACGTGTTAAAGTGTTCGGGAACATTAGTTGAAGTAATAAAGATATCGCTTGATCTAGAATTCTTATGAAAAAGGTGTTGTGTTCAATTCATATGTCAAATCCTTAGCTTGGTTCAGTTAGTGAGAAAGCTTCCCTCATATCCATTTCAAAGTTCATTAATTAAAAAGGGTCATTTATTAATAACCATAAACAAGCCAATGTTGTGGGTTATCTACAGCATGATGAACACCTTGAAACGACATGAAGCGGATCACCCAAACTAAATGAAGGCTAAGGATGCCCATGGTCCACATCAATTTTGTAAGACAAAGTCGTGAAACATTATGCACTCAACAATATATTCTGGGATATATACGTTCCATCTTGGGTGTATATATTAGCATCCCATATCCAGGGTATATATTAGCATCCCATATCCAGGGTATATATTCCAAACTTTTAAAGCAATCAATGCAGCATGGTGAAGTACTTATTGATTTCTCTAACTAAATATTGAAATTATTGTTATGATTTTATCTGTTCACAATGGAAATGACAATAGCAGTTGTTTTGATGAGAGTGCGTTGATGATCCAGTAGTAATGGCAATGTTATCATAGTGACATAAACAAACATTCTTGATTTATCATGCAGTGGTTTTATTTCTGGCAGTTTCTTGCTTTTTTATTTTTCAATAATAGTATATGAAGCACAAATTGAAAGTCATATGAGAAGATCATGACGGCTAGAGAGATATTCTAAATCATTGACACAAACTCACCCACCTACTTTCCACTGCTGAGACATTGATTGATCGATCTTATATGATTAATTGGTAAAGCCAGATTGTGGGAAGTCTTGCAAGTTTTCAGGAATATAAATTCTTAATGTTTAACGGATTTTTGAATTAATTAATATCACCAATATGCAAAATGGGTTTGTTATTATATTTATAAAACGTCGAACCTATATCATGCAACAATTGTACAAGTTGAGGGGGAAGTGCCATGTGTAAAAGACACATCGGTTTTATCACTCAGTTTAAGTGCAACATCCATGCATCAGCTACATTCTCATCATGTAACATTCATTGAAGTAATAAAGATATCATGTGTTAAAGTTCTCGGGAACATTGGTTGAAGTAACAAAGATGTCCCTTCATACCACCTCACCATACTAAATAAAATAGACCATGGTTGACGGATCAACGGGGAAACAAAGAGATCAAATGGAATTACGGGAAGGAACCATATGAATAGTAAGGATATATAGAGTTTAGTAAAAGCGTTGGTTATCCATTCATTTGTTGGATCGGCCCACTACATAGAAGTCATCTATATGGATAAGAATATTGATCAGTGTTCCCTGCATACCTCTTGGATAAGAACTAGGATGACCTAGAATTCTTATGAAAAGTGTCGAGGAAAGAGTTAGGTGTCGCGTTCAATTCATATGCCAAATCCTCAGCTTGGTTCAGTGAGTTAGAAAGTTTCCCTCATATCCAAGAACTGGACTAACCTAGAATATTATGAAAAGTGTCAAGGAAAAAGTTAGGTGCCACGTTCAATTCATATGTCAAATACTCAGCTCGGTTTAGTGATTGAGAAAATTGCCTTCATATCCATTTCAATGTTCATTGATTAACAAGGCTTGTGAGTCCATGTCTTGCAGAAAATAATAATCAAAAAGTGGGTTTGTTATTATATTTATAAAGTGATGAACCCATAGCATGCAACACTTGTACAAGTCGAAGGGAAGTGACATGCAACACGTGTACAAGTGGAAGGGAAGTGCCATGTGTAAAAGCCACATCGGTTTTATCAATCAATTTACGTGCAGTTTCCATGCACCAGCTACAAATTCATCATGCAAAATTCTTGGGATGTGTAGCATCTAGAATCAAGAATAGAGAGGTGTTTCTTAGATGAGTTGGTTGGTGCTCTAAATAATGAGGGACTCGAACCAGGAATTGGTGTGATACCAGAGACAAGGGAGGATTAATAGAACAATAAATCAAAAATGCTCTTGGGCGCCACCCAAAAAGTCCCCCTTGAATAGTGTATCATATCAACGACAAAGAAGTAAGATCCGCTTGGCGCACTCATTATACCAGTAGATTCATGGTTAGATCTGTTAAATTTAGAGTTGTTATTAATTTCTTTTCAATTTACTAGACAAGATCACTGAGAGAAACAGGATCACAAGGTACACAACATTTTATCCTGGGAAACCCTCAAAGGGGAGAAAACCCAACAAAAACTTCCTTAATATAGATTGCCAATACAATGCCAAGATAAAAGACCAAACTACCAAGAATATCCAAGACTGAGCAATGCGCCTCTCTCTCCTTCTTCTTGCAACTGCAGCTACCTCCAAAAGATGTACACTTGTTGATTGAATGAGTGAGTGAGAGAATGAGGCATCATCCTCTCTTATTTAAACTATATGATAAGCACTAGGGTTATGTATTTTCACCAAGCAGGGCCGACTTCTTCAATTAGTGGTTAAAACCACTATAATTATCCCTAGGGGGCGACTTTACAAAAAACACCATATAACTATGGTTTCACCAATCAACAAAAGGGGATTTGGTCTTATACAAAGCCCGACATGACCAATCCACAAAAGGGGATTTGGTCTATTAAGATAATAACTCAATTATAATTAGAATATTCTTCGCAGTTATAATATTTCAACATTCCCCCTTAACAAGAAGGGTATTCTACTGACATAGGCCAATATAAAATCATCGGGAGAGAGAGAGAGTGAGGGAAGCAACATCATCAACATCTGGAACACTGACTGGAACATCTATAAATCATCGAAATTTTTTCTCATCATCAATAACATCATCTTTCACAGCATGGAGTTGGAGTAGCATCATCATCATCTGCATCAATTAGCATAATTCTAAGGCAACAACATCATCAACAACATCATTAACAGCATGAGGTTAGTACAATATCATCAACAACAACACGAGGTTGATACATCATCATCAATCAACAACACAAGGTTGATACATCATTAACAACAACAACACGAGGCTGAAACAACAATAGCATGAGGCTGAAACAACAACATCATTAGCATGAGGTTGAGTAACAACATCATCATCATATAGCAACATAATGAGGCATGTGCAACAACAACATTTTGTGGTACTCTGACAGACCGTCCTTACCAGACTTTAGGGATCCTCCCAAGAATCAAAAGATTCCCTAGGATATAAAATCCTAACGGAGCTACCATGTGGTACTCTGACAGAGCATCCTTACAGAACCTTCGGGATCTGCCCAAGAATCATAAGATTCCCTACGATATAAAATCATAACGGAGCTACCACTATTGACCATAGTTGGCATATACATGCACGGGTACTCTGACAGGTCATCCTTACCGAACCTTTGGGATCTATCCAGGGATGATCTGTCCCCTAGGATATAAAATCCTAATTGAGCTGCCCGTCATTGGTAAAGATACCATAGTATCATCAACATCACTCCCCCTTTCGAGGGAGGTCCTTTCGAACTATACCAAGCTTGTCTCGAAAGCATTCAAACTTCACACGAGACAGAGGCTTGGTCAACACATCTGCATCCTGCTCATCTGTGCCAACATATTGGAGCTTTATAGATCCTCTATGCACCATATCACGAATGTATTGACATCGGATTTCTATGTGCTTTGACTTATCATGGAACATTGGGTTCTCTGTCATCTTTATGCAACTCTGGTTATCACATAGAATCACGGTGGCTTCCATCTCCAAATCGAATAGACCTGTCAACAACTTCTGAATACATATGGCTTCACAATTGATAGAACATGATGCAATGTATTTTGCTTCTGTCATGTTGAGAGCAATACTGGATTGCTTCCTGCTCAGCCATGAAGTCATGGCTGACCCTAGACTGAAACAACATCCTGAAGTGCTCTTTCTATCAGAAACACTTCCATCCCAATCTGAATCAGTATAACCAATCAGTCTGAAGTCATGATCTCCAGTATAACAGAGACAATATTCCAACATACCCTTTGTTAATATTTTTGGTGTAACTACGAAATGTATTCTTGTATATTTGTTTTAGTCAAACCCTTAAAATTTTATTATAATTATATTGTACAAGTCCGCTCAACATAAATTATTATATTATTGGTATTTTACTTATTATGGGTTAGTTAGGTGAAGATTCATGTCTCTTCATGAGACATTGTTGTGTATAAATAGAGGATAGGTTACTCTCATTTGGACACACACTCACACACTTCTCTTGTGCATATTGGAGCGCATAAGAAGGTCCAGTGCACAAGTCTTGGAGACTAGTTCTTTTGGTGTTTTGGTATGGGTCTTTCTTAGAGAGCTATAGTGCATCATTGTACTGGTTGAAGGAATCTATATTGAGGATTTTGGTTGTTGGGTTTTCTCCCCCACGAGGGTTTGCCAAGATAATGTTTGTGTTCTATTGTATCTGTGATTGTGTATCTTTCAGTGATCCTACTACTAATTGCAATTGTGTAGCTAGAAAATTTAAAATTTCAACATGGTATCATAGCAGGCCTGAATAGAAGCCAATTGTGGATCTAGAAGCCTAAAAGGGACTTGTTTTCAGTCTAGAGACAGTTGTCGGACAAACCAAGACCATTAGAAGGCATGATTACTACTGGAACAAATATCGATGAGAAACTAGATGGAGTTGATAACTTCAGGGCCTGAAAGTACATATTAACTCTCCTTCTTGAAGAACATGAACTAGATAAGTTCATTATAGAAGAGGTTCAAGAACCACAAGGAGATTAATCTAAGGCAAAATATAAGAAGGACATGGTGAGAGAAAAAAGCATTATTGCAGACTCCATTAAGGACCACCTTATCCATCATATATCATCATTATCTTCTCCAAAGAAAATGATGGACACCTTAACTCGTATGTTTGAGGGAAGCAACATAAATCAAAGAATGACTCTCATATCTAAGTTGAAGAATGTAAAAATGCAGAACTCAGAAACCATTCACTCCTACTTCTCAAGAGTGAATCAAATCAAGGAGCAGATAGAAGCCATTGGTGACTCAGTAGAAGGAGAAGGGATGGTGATGACTACCTTGAATGTCCTCCCAAGGTCATGGGATGCATTCATTCAAGGAATTTGTTCAAGAAATAAGATTCCCAAGTTCAGTAAGATTTGGGAAGATTGTAACCAGGAAGAAGCTAGGACAGCTACAAGAGAAGAAAATATGGGAGATGACGATCAATCCCTAGTCGCCCACACTAGGAAAGGAAAGAATAAGACGAAGCATTATTTACCTAAGAAGTTTAATATGGGTCAAAGAGACAACTCAAATATCATATGTTATTGTTGTCGGGAATTGAGACACTTTGTTAGGGATTTCCCCCTCATTATGGAAAACTAAGAATAAGAAAGGAAGTAAGAGGCATCGAGCTCACACAGTTGAAGATGATGAGCCTCCCAAGAAGGTTGCAAAGCAATATGAATCAAGTGATGAGGATTATGTTCTTATCTCAGCCCTCATAGGCACTGTTACTCATGGAAGTGGCACTTGGTTGATAGACAGTGGTGCTTCCAAGCACATGACATGATATGAAGACTCATTATCTAAACTTATTCATAAGTATTCACCTCGCAAGGTGAAATTGGGTGATGACTATCACTATCCAATCAAAGGTGTTGGAGAAGCTTCCTACAAGTTAAACTTAGGAAAGCCAACGAAGATGAAGGAAGTTCTCTATGTTCCATGTTTAAAAAAAGAATTTTCTCTCAATTTCAGCATTGGACAAGAAAGGATTTAGAGTAGCATTTATTGATGGTCAAATTCTTATATGTTCCAGAGGGAAGAACCTTGATGATTCAGTAGTGATTGGAGTTGAAGAAGGAGGACTCTACAAATTAAAAGGACATTCAAACTCCGCAATGGTTCATGATATTGTGAATCCCAGTGAATTATGGCATAGGATATTTGCTCACCTACATTACAAAGATCTTTTGGTTGTGAGAAAAATGGTGACAGGTCTTCCAGAAATCCAAACAGAACCAGATGGTGTGTGCAAAGGATGTGCACAAGGAAAGAACGTGAAGTGCTCCTTTCCCAATAGCGATAGAAGAGCCAAAGGAGTTTTAGACATCGTGCATTCATACGTATGTGGACCGATGTCGGCAGCTTCACTAAGTGGGTATGTATATTATGTATCTTTCATTGATGATTACTCACGTAAAACTTGGATTTATTTGTTAAAAGCAAAGAATGAATTTTTTGGCAAATTCAAAGAGTTCAAGGCTCTGGTAGAAAACTTGATAGAGCAGAAGATAAAGACCTTGTGATCAGAAAATGGAGGTGAATTCACCTCAGAAGAATTCAAGGAGTATTGCAAGGAAGTTGGGATGAAGAGGGGCATTTCTACTCCATATAACCCTCAACATAATGGAATAGTTGAAAGGAAGAACTGGACAATCATGGAAGCAGTAAAGGCCACGATCCATGATCAATATCTTCCTATGGATCTATGGGAAGAAGCAGGGAAAACGGCAATGTACGTGTAGAATAAAAGTCCCCATAAGGTGCTTGAAAACAAGACACCCAAGGAAATGTTTTCAGGAGAGAAGCTAGAAGTCATCCATTTTAGAATATTTGGTTTCCTTGTATTTGTTCACGTCCCCAAGGAAAAGAGGACAAAGTTGGACCCTTCTGGACGGAAGGGAATATTTGTTGGTTACAATGACACATTGAAGGCTTACAAGATATACATTCCCGATCACCAGAAAGTGGAGATCGGTCGAGATGTAACCTTCGATGAGAATGCAGCTTTCAATAAATCTAAACAGATCCATGCAGAAGAGGCACATGAAGAAGAGAATGAAGTTCTTAAATTTCTAGACACAGTTGAACCAGAGGAAGTCATTCCAGAGGATCATGACATGGTAGAACCTCAGAAACCAGTCGAGATACCTTCTCGCAAGAGAAGACCAGCTTGGGCACAAGAGATTATCAAAGATGCAGAAAGAATTGGTTCCTCGGAGAAATCGTTCAAGGAAAGTAAGAAGATCAAGTTGTATTCCAGCTATGTGGCATGCTTGTGTGACATAATGGATGCAGAACCTTATGTTATGAAGAGGTTACAGATAATCAAATATGGAAAGATGTCATGGCAGAGGAATACTAGTCCATTATGCGGAATGATGCCTAGGATGTGGTTCCCAGACCAAAGGAAAAATTTGTGGTGAGTTTGAAATGGATCTACAAGACAAAACACACAGCTGATGGAAATATTGAAAAATATAAGGCAATATTTGTGGCCCGAGGTTTCTCTCAAAAGGAAGGGATTGACTATGAAGAAACTTTTGCTCCCATAGCAAGATATACCTAGATTAGAACTATACTTTCATTGGCCGCTATGATGAAATGGAAGGTGCACCAGATGGATGTAAAGACAGCCTTCTTGAATGGTGAAATAAAAGAGGAAGTTTATGTGGAGCAACCACTTGGATTCAAGACACATGACAAGGAGACTCATGTGTGCAGATTAAAGAAGGATTTATATGGATTGAAGTAGGCACCCAGAGCATGGTATGGTAGGATTGAAAATTTTCTGATGAGCTTGGGTTTTACCAAGAGCAGTGCAGATCCTAACCTTTACTTTAAGGTTGAGGATGGTGAACCGGTGATTCTATTGTTGTATGTAGATGACCTATTTCTAACAGGTGTGGAAAATCTCATCATTGAATGTAAGAGAAAATTGGCTGCAGAATTCGAGATGAAAGATTTAGGAATGATGCACTACTTCTTGGGACTAGAAGTTTGGTAGAGATCAGATGGGATTTTCCTAAATCAAGGAAAGTATGTTGTGAAAATATTGAAGAGGTTCGAGATGTTGGACTATAAGGCCATTGTTACCCTGGTGATATCAAATCTTAAGTTGTTGCAGGATACAACTTCAGATATTGTAGATTCTACCTTATACAGGCAGATAGTGGGTTCGTTGATGTATTTGACAAACACAAGACCGAATATATGTTTTGTTGTGAACACCCCGAGTCAACATTTTGAGCAGCCCAAACAGGTTCACTTGGTTGCAGCAAAGCATGTGTTGAGGTACCTTAAGGGTACTCTAAATCATGGTCTCTGGTATAGATCTGACCATGAGTTTGGATTGTATGGATACTCAGATTCATATTGGGTCGGTAGTATTCCTGACCGGAAGAGCACTTCTGGATACTATTTCAGTCTTGGCTCCAGTATGGTCTCGTGGAGAAGAAGAAAACAATCATGTGTGGCACTCATTACGGTTGAAGCTAAGTATGTGGCAGCATGTGCAGCGAGCAGAGAAGCAGTATGGCTTTGGAAGTCATTGTCTGGGTTAGTTGGTCTCGGATTGGAGATGACCTGCATTTGGTGTGACAACCAGATTTGCATGAAGTTGTCAGAGAACCCGATGTTCCATGACAGGTCAAAGCACATTGAGATCAAATACTACTATATCGGGGATATGGTACAGAGGGGAGCAGTGAGGCTCCAGTTTGTGACTACCAAGGATCAGGTTGCAGATGTGTTCACCAAGACATTTTCAAGGACGAAGTTTGAGTACTTCAGGAACAAGCTTGGTGTGGTCCCTCTTTAGAGGGAGGGACAAATGGAAAAATATCATACAGCATGAAAAAGGGTTGGCACTAAGATAACAGTGCACATGATCAGGTATTGATGCATTGCATGGAGTAGATGTCCTAGGGACATGTTGTAGCTATTGAGAGCTACCCACAGACCTTGCTTGCATGGGGTGAAGTCATGTTTCATTATGGATATCTGAGGGTTGGCTCTGAAACAAGACTGCACATGATCAACTATTGATGCATCGCAGGGAGTGGATGTCTTGGGGACATGTTGTAGCTATTGAGAGATACCCACAGACCTTGGTTGCATGGGGTGAATTCATGTTACACTATGGATATCTGAGGATGTATAGATTCGCATGTTCAACAGTCAATGGATGTGACCTTGTGTGATATCATACTTGGAGTATGTGTCTGGAAAAAATACCTTCCTAGTTAAGAGGGAGTGTTAATATTTTTGGTGTAACTATGGAACATATTCTTGTTTATTTGTTTTAGTCAAACATTTAAAAGGTTATTATAATTATATTGTACAAGTCCACTCAACAGAAATTATTATATTATTGGCATTTTACTTATTATGGGTTAGTTAGGTGAAGAGTCATGTCTCTTTAGGAGACATTGTTGTGTATAAATAGAGGATAGGTTCCTCTCATTTGGACACACGCTCACACACTTCTCTTGTGCATCTTGGAGTGCATAAGAAGGTCCAGTGCACAAGTCTTGGAGACTGGTTCTTTTGGTGTTTTGGTCTTGGTCTTTCTTGGAGAGTTATAGTGCATCATTGTACTAGTTGAAGGAATCTATATTGAGGATTTTGATTGCTAGTTTTTCTCCCCCACGAGGGTTTCCCAGGATAATATTTGTGTTCTATTGGATCTGTGATTGCATATCTTTCAGTGATCCTACTACAGTTTCTATTGGGTTAAGTAATTTTAATTGTATAACTAGAAAATTTAAAATTTCAGCACCCTTAAGGTATCTCATCACGTGATTTGCAGCTACAAGGTGAACATGTCTGGGCTCTACCAGATACTGCCTCAAGGTGTTCACAGCAAAGCATATGTATGGCATGGTATTCGTTAGATACATCAATGAACCAATAATTTGTTTGTACAGAGTAGCATCAACCAATTTTGACGAAGTATCAACCAGGAGCTTCAACTTTGTTTCCATGGGTGTGTTCATGGCTTTACATTCCAACATATCAAACCTCTTCAGTAATTCAACTGCATAATTCCCTTGGTTAAGGAATATCTTCTTTGGTCTCTTCCAAACTTCAAGACCTAAGAACTAATGCATTAGGCCTAGGTCTTTCATCTGAAACTCTGCAGCGAGCTTCTTCTTACAATATGTGATGAGATTTTCTTCTCCCATCAAGAATAAATCATCTACATATAGTAGTAATATCATGGGCTCATCATTCATAACCTTGAAGTAAAGGTTAGAATCATTTTTACTCTTGGTAAAGCCCAAGCTCATCAAGAAGCTATCAATTCTGCCATACCAAGCTCTAGGAGCTTGCTTCAACTCGTACAGAGATTTCCTTAATCTGCAGACATGAGTCTTTCTATCTTCAACTTCAAACCCTTGGGGTTGTTCTATATACACTTCTTCTTCAATAACACCATTTAAGAAGGTTTTTTTCACATCAATATGGTGTAACTTCCACTTCATCTTGGCTGCAAGAGCTATGATGGTTCAGATGGAAGTGTATCTGGCTACAGGAGAAAACATCTCTTCATAATCAATGCCTTCCTTTTGAGAAAAGCTACAAATCTTGTTGTATGTTTTTCAATACTTTCGTCTGCAGCATGTTTTATCTTATATATCCATTTGGAAGATACCACATCTTTGTTCTTCAGTCTGAGAACTATTTCCCATACATCATTCTTTATAATGGATTGGTATTCTTATGCCATGGCATCCACCCATTCTTTCTTCTGAATGGCTTCTTCAAATCAAGTAGGTTCATTTTCTATGAGATCACACATCAAGGCCATATAATTGGAGAATGGCTTAGGTTTCTTGCTTTGTCTCATAGTTCCTTCAGGGGCACCATACTTCTCTCCATCTTGAATAAGTTCCCTTTCCCAAGTTGGATTTCTCTTGTGAGAGATCGTCATCTAGGGAGGTTCTTGAGATTCTATCATATCTTGCTCTTCTGGAATCTCATCATCGGGGGTAACTGTGACTTCCTTCATTGGTTCTGCAACTTTGGGAGCTACAGGGTTTTCTTCATATACTTCTTCAAGCTGGAATCTCCTTGATCTCATGAGTGTTGCATCTTCATCAAAGGTTAAATCTCTGCTTATCTCAATATGATGGTAACCTGGTATGTAAATTATGAAGGCCTTAGAGACCTCAAAGTATCCAACAAATATTACATTCTTTCTTGAAGGGTCCAACTTAGTTCTCCTTTCTTTTGGAATGTGTACAAACACTGGACAACCAAACATCTTAAGATTGCTTACTTATGGCTTCTTTCTGGAGAAAATTTCTTCGGGGGTTTTGAATCCAAGTGCACTATGGGATAATATGTTTTGAACATAGATTGTTGTTCTTGTTGCTTCGGCCCATAAGTGCATTGGAAGATCTTGATCATGGATCATAGTCTTCATTGCTTCCATTAGTTTTCTATTCTTTCTTTCTACTACACCATTTTGCTAAGGATTATAGTGAGTGGTGAGCTCCCTCTTAATCCCAGCATCTCTGCAAAAGATTAAAAATTATTTTGAGGTGTATTATCCTCCATTACCTAACCTGAGTATCTTGATTTTTATTTCGGAGATATTTTCTATCAAAGCTTTGAATTCCTTGAATTTTCCCAATACTTCATCTTTTGATTTCAAGAAATAAACCCAAGTCTTGCGAGAATAATCATCAATAAATGACACATAGTATACATACCCACTAAGAGATGTTGATGGCATTGGACCACATATATCTGAGTGGATGAGCTCTAATATTCCTTCTTATTTACTGTCGCTCTTTGGGAAAGGATTATTTATGTTCTTTCCTTGTGCACATCCCTTGCACACACCTTCATGATCAATCTTGAATTCTGGTAGACATGTAACTACCTTGCTTACATATGGTAAGGATTTGTAGTTGATGTGAGCTAGTCTTATATGTCAAAGTTCACATGGACTCTCAGTGGAGTGAGTCAAGGTTGCATCTGAGTGACCTTTTAACTTATACAAGCCACCTTCTTTTGTTCCAATGACAATTTCATCTTCTATGGTTTTTCCTTTAGGCCACATAATAACTTCACCATCTATGAAGGAAACCCCGAAACCTTTCTTATCTAAAGCTAAGATAGAAAGTAAGTTCATTGTCAAACCTGGTACATATAGTACATCCTTCATTTTCATCGGGGTCCCTGAATCAAGTTTGTAGGTGGATTCTCCCACTCCTTTGATAGGGTACCGGTAATCATCTTCGAGTGTAACTTTCTGGGGAAAGTTTTTTTTTGTAAGGCTAGAGAGAATGTCTATATGACCTGTCATGTTCTTAGAAGCACCACTATTTATGAGCCAAGTATCTTCTCTAGGTGTCATGGATCCTGAGAGAGAAGAGAATAAAACATAGTCTTCAATCTTTTCTTTAATCATCTTTGTGGGTGGCGCATCATCTTCAACTGCATGGGCATGATGTCTTTTGTTATTCCTCTTCTTGTATTATTCCCTTATTTTAGGACAATTCTTAGCAATGTGTCTCATCTTATCACAATGATAGCATTGATAAGAGGAGAAATCTTTTTCTCTTCTTTGACCCTTCTGATATTTATGGAATCTCCTTGGAGGGTGAGATTATTAATGGAAGTGGGTGAATCTCTTTGGGGAGTGATATTCCTTATGAAGTTGGGTCTCTTTTTTGAAATGGGACCTTTTATTTCTTCCTTTAGCATGAGAATCTAGGGCTTGATAGTCATCCCTTAATAGTATTTCTTCTCGGTTGGCTACTCTTGCTTCTTCTTGAACACATTCTTCCCAAAGACTGTCAAATTGGATTTTCTCCTTTCTTTCACAGATAGTTTAGATGAAGGCATATCAAGGTCTTGTGAGACCATTAAGAGTTGTCATTATGAGTTCATCTTCATCTAGGTTGTCTCCAATTGCTTCTAGTTGTTCCTTGAATTGAGAAACCCCAAAGAAATAGTCATGAACGGTTTCTCCTTTCTGCATCTTTGTATTCTTGAGTTGGGTTCTCAGATTCATCTTCCGGATGATATTCCTTCCTTCATAAATTCTGGTTAGGGCATCAAACATCTCTTTTGGAGTATTCTTAGAAGACACTTGAGGGATCAAGTGGTCTTTAATAGAGTCTACAATGATTCTTTTGGCCCTAATCATATCCTTCTGGTACTTTGCTTTGGCTGCATCTTCTTCGGGTTCCGGTACATTTTCCTCTATGAATTTTACAAGGTCATTCTCTTCAAGAATGAGTGAAATCCTATATTTCCAGGCAAGAAAGTTTTCCACACCTTCTAACTTGTCAACAAACTTGGTGCTTGCAGACATCTTGACTTGGAGCTGGGAAAATGACCAAAAAATGAAAGTGCTCAGAAAATGAATATGAACTTACCAGGAGGTGCGTTAGGCTGAGGCGAGTAGGAAGAAGATGTCAGATTTCAAAAATTTCAAGTTATACCCCTTGAAAATGGACCTACGCAAATATGGACTCATACTTCTAGTACTGGTTCTAGTTTCTTAGTTTTCTAGTTTCCTGGTTTTCTGGTTTTTCGGTACCAGTGAAAACTAGGGTTTCACTTTTTGGAGGCTCTAGCCACTAAAAAAGGTGTGCGGTGTGCTCAAGCAACCAATGAGTTTGCTATTCTAGGGCGCACTTTCCTAGATGGTTTTTAGTCAGAAATTCCCTTCTAATAAAAATCCCTAATTTTCTTGTACGACAACAATGACATTTTTTATTACCCAGTGAAAGGTGCTCTATTCAATTCAGCTCTAAAACCGTGTTAAATTTAGAGATGATATTAAGTTCTTTTCAATTTACTAGACAATAATAGCATAAACAGGATCATTGAGAGAAACACAATCACAAGGTACACAACCTTTTATCTTGGGAAACCCTCATGGTGGAGAAAACCCGGCAAAAACATCCTTAATATAGATTGCCAATACAATGCCAAGATAAAACACCAAACCACCAAGAATATCCAAGACTGAGAAGTGCGTCTCTCTCTCCTTATTCTTGCAACTACGGCTACCTCCAAAAGATGTGCACTTGTTGAGTGAATGAGTGAGTGAGAGAATGAGGCATCATCCTCTCTTTTTTAACCACTTCTTCAACTAGTGGTTAAAACCACTTTAATTATCCCTAGGGGTCGACTTTACAAACAACACCATATAACTTTGATTTGACCAATCCACAAAAGGGGATTTGGTATTATACAAAGTCTGACATGATCAATCCACAAAAGGGGATTTGATCTATACGATAATAACTCAATTATAATTAGAATATTCTTCGTAGTTACAATATTTCAACAAGATCAAATTGATTTATGTGCTCTTTTTTTATTGGTAAACATAGGTCAATCAACCATCATCAAGCTAGAATGATGTCATGTGTAGGCTTTAGGCGTTGCAGGAATGTGGTCCTCAGTCACCTTAAGGGCTTGATATTCATGTTATTACTTGCATTCTTTGGCATTCCCTTTGCGGAAAGAACAATCGTATACGTAGTTGCAGAGTTGAGATGACATAGATATACTTTGAATAATGATGGGTCAATCTCTAAATGGAGGTATGGTGATGATAAGCCCTTATTATAAGCCCCTACATTAAGGACACTTAAGGGGAAGACCTAGATAATCTCTGCAAGCCTAAAGGTGATCTTGAGTAAGATCTTTTGATGATGATAAGGTAAAAATAGAAAAAAGTGCAGTGCACAAAATTAATGAAAATGATTGGTCAACAAGAGAAACTGAAGGGACTCAGCTAAGCTCTTAGTATTTCTTATCCCTCTTCTTACATACATGTCATCTTGGATTCATTACGCGATATTAAATCAAAGGACACAGAAAAAACAATAAAAGTGAATGGCACTAATTGGAAAAGTCGGCTATTTGAAACGTTGTTCTGGATTTATAGTGGCTTCCCTTCGCTCTGTTGTCCTTCACCCCCAATCAACATTGGTAGTTTCCTTTATTCCTTGGAAACTCTTGCAATATGGATGGATTTTATATTTTATAAAGAGATGTTATGGATGGTAGAGATTGTCAAACTACACAAAGGAGGAGTAGAGGTGTTAAATCCAACCAAGAAACCCCAACCAAGCAAGATTCCTAGGAATTTTTTTGATAAAAGTAAGTCTGGATTTTTCTTTCAAGCCATGTTTGTAATCGTAAATTTGATATTTTATGTTGCTTTGCATACTGTTGCTTCTACATGTTCTTCAAAATGAAGCAATTGTTTAATATGTGAGTTGTAAAATATGCTCAGTTTCTTCTCTTGTTTGCCCCTTATTCCTTTGGTGGGCATTTCTTGTGCTTCGTTTTCAGCATGCCATAACTATGGTGATTTTATCTCTCGGGTCTCTTTCCTTGGTAATCCCAGTGCTCCATTTTCAGTATTCCATAGCTATGGTACTATGGTGATTTTAGCTCGATTTTTTGTCCCTAGTATTCCCAGTGTTGGGAGCAACTCACAAAATTCCAATAGCAGCCACGGAAGAAAATTCAATAGTAGTACAACAAACCTTACAGGTTTCATTCGAGCCCCACCCTATGATGTTATAATTAAGGGTAGAAAAAAGCAATGATTGGGTTGTTGTTAGGTAAACTACTATAATGTGTACTTTTTTGTTAGTGCCCACCTCTCCCAACCTCAATCCTAAGGCGAGTTGGCACTCCCTCTATCTACCAAATAATGAGAATTTTAATCGACCTTAATCCTCGATAGTTGGTGAGTTAACACCTTTATTGCTCCACCTAAGCAACTAGCCCCGATATTTCCTTGACTTTCCCTTGCTTTGCTTTCATATCACGAGGTGGAGGGACCAAGGGGGTAAGTGGAATGGTTGTATGAGTGCACTCTACTTGGATGCATGCAAGTAGCCACGACTACAACAACCATAGACTGCAGGGTCCCTTGACTGCAGTTCTAGGGTGAAAAGGTCTGTCAAGGTTAGAGTCAAGGTCAGAGAATCATAGACTGCAATATCCCTTAACTACAGTGCCACGATAGGCCAATGAATAATTTAGAAAGTAATTATTTTTAAATTGATTTAAAATTCTGACAAATATGGAAAAATAATTGGCATACACCATGGAATTATGTCTCATCCAAGGTCTCTTAAACCAATTAAAAAAATGCTACAAAAAAATTGAAAATTGTAAAAATAGGTTTTTATTTTGAGAATATTAAAATTAATTACATATTTTATCAAACTTAGTAAATATTTAGTAAATGCTTTGCAAAATAGACTGAGAAATATCAATTTGAGGGTTAGTTTACATCTTACCGATTACTATATTACCTTCTTTGACAAGTACTAATAACATGATTTATACCAAAATTTATCGATCTATCTTCGTTGGAGATATCATTTTAGCGTCAATTGACACTTACCCCCTTTGCCTAATACAATGTTGAAATATAGTACACCGTGATTTGACATGTATTTCTCCTTTTAATAACAAGTCAGATGCAATCTTGTTTAGAAAGGTCCCTATTGTGTTGTTTTTATCTTCATATTCATCTTTGACATTCATTTACATTGAATTTTGATTCAAAATCCTAAAGAAATGGGAATGTAAATATATCAGCAACTAAAACACAACTTGTACTTGTTTGACTATATGGTTGAGAGGATCTTCCCAATTATGTCATATTATTCTTAGTATGTGGTTAACCATGATCATTTGAAAAGGATCATAAGGGTTCACTACAATCCTATGGAGTTTGGTTGCATGGTGAAATTCCCTTCTTCATTGGTAGGAAGATCAGCGAAAAAATATGTTTTTATCTATTGTAGACAAATTCACACTATAGTTATTGCATGGAAATTAAAGTGATTGTCCATGGAGCTTTCACATAGATTGTAGAGGAAAGGAAAGATTGCATCTAACAATATATCCAAACTACCCTATCTTTTGTAGAGCCACCCTTGTGTCTATAGGTTTATAATCCCCCACATTAATGTTTTTTCTTAGCAAAGTAAGATTTTTATTCAAAACATATTATGCAATTGTAGTTAGGATGCCCCTCAATAAACATAATCTACCAAATTATGTGAAATGTTGAACCTTTTTAGCTAAATCCATCTTGTATAGTTTAGTAACTTTATCCATGGTTTAGCCTCCAACCATCCTTGATGACAAGTTTCAAATATACCTCTCTCAGAATTAACAATATCAAATTCAGTGCCTCATTGACAAAAATTAGTAGTGGAAAGCAAGAGTGCAATTTTTGGATCAACAATTCATATCTAAATAGTAGCATTGAAACTAGTTTACCCAGTGAATGGTAAGGGGATCAATAGGGAAATGGCCAACTAACCAAGGTTCAATTTCCTTGGAGTCACATATGAGCACTTATGGCTAGGGACAACTTCAAGGATATTTTAATGAAACCATATTTTTTAAATGAAAGTTGGTTATGTTCAATAGCTTTCCTTATATTGATGTTTTTCTTTATCTTCTTGCAAGTTGTAATGTTTCTCAAATTTAAAAAGATGTTCTTCTAAAATAATTATTTTATAAAAATATTAGAGCCCTAAGATATTATTTCCAAAAATACATAAGTTTAATCTTTGGTTATGATTTTATAAAAATATTTGAGTCCTCAGATATTATTTCCAAAAATGCATAAGTTTAATCTTGGTTATGAATTATTATTTGAGAAATCATATCCTAAACCAGGTGGTTTTGTGAGTCAATCATACTTTAGCAATGCTTGTTCTATCAATTTGCATGCACATATAAACAAATATTGCTAGATTGCTTTTGAGTTAGTCTGACCCAATTTTGAATGCATTATCCATCTTCACTTAATGGTTTGAAGGCTTTGTATTTTTTGCCATGGGTTAGATTTTTTGGACATAGTTTGCAATGGTCATTATGTAACTGTGGTCCTTACTGACTTAAGGCTTGCATTCTAGAAGTAGCTTCATGGAGAGTGTGCAAACAATAAAAGGACATTAATATTAATGAATCTTGAATCATTGATCATCTCATATAAATAACAATGCTTTACATACAATTTGCATTAACGTGTAAATAAATATTGATAAATTTTGGCTTTGTGACCAGACTTGAAAAGAAATAGAGTAGAATTTTGTGATGTTTTATCTCATGATCAAATAACGACTATGTATAGATCAATGATCATTGAATTGGTATGTGACTCAAACTTTTCATGATCATACTAACCTCAGTCTCTAAGACATCCTACAAATCAACAACCAACAATTTCTTATGATTGTTTTAAATACTAAAGTGATAATCCCCAAAGTGAACCATAATGGAGGTCATGTCCATCTAACATAAACTAAACCCAACTAATCCAGTTATCCCCATGGTAAATGTCTCCAAAAGACAATCTTATTTGATTCATACTACCATGGGTTACTAGTTATGATGTGTCAAACTTTGGCAAACGTCTACCCCACCTATGTCGTTGATTCTTCTATGATCTTCATGGAAACATCCTCAAGCATGGAAAGAATCAAGGGGTATTGTATCTAAAGGAAAAATGTAGTTTCCATTCAAGGTGTTTTCCCAAACAACATTTAAACTAATAGATCTAGAACAACACTTCGTCAAAGACTACTTAATGACAAGACAATCTAAGGATTCTACCAAAAATATAAATCTACATAGTATGTCTTCTTCAAACCCATTGATGTGTACATAAGATTTGTGGTATGTGGATAGGCCTTTAGTCTCTAGGAGTTGAATAAAAATTTATTTCACTCACCATAATATAATATGTAGAAATAAGGCCCAAGTTCTTTTCATCATCAGCCAATACTTTCAAATATTTTTTTTCATCGTCAGCGAATACTTTCAAATATTTTGATGCATGCAAAATGTTAAAACGCTTTGCCATATGAACAATGTGACCAGGATGCCCCCCAAAAAAAATCATGCTTCTGGTTTGATAGAACAATAGTTGTCCCTTCTCTAATCAAAGGTATTCTAACTTACAAGTTTGCATCTTGACAACTTGAGATCTATTAGACCTCCAATCTTTTGGGAAAATGTGGCATGGGATCACCAAGATAAGTGGTATTTGACTTCTCAATACTAGATTATTTTTGTTTCTTTGAAGACTGAAGTTTGGTTGTGGATGATATTAGATAGGAGGGATAATTTTGTCTTTAGGAGCTACTTGGTGGAAACTCAAGATTTCTCAAAATATTCTTATAGTTGCAAACTTTTATCTAGACAACATCGTTTAACACATTTTGGAAGACTATATTGATAAATGAGCGTATTGATAGTGTTAATAGTCTGATATCACTTTGTGACACATTCTTTTTTTCAAAGAAAACCTCATGGAAAAATCCGAAAGATGCTTCCCCAAATTTATGGGTGGAATCCCTAGTAAACATGTTAGTGTAGAATATTGTACTTAATGCAAGGGATTCGAACCGTGCATTTGTTGGCACATAAGTATCCAAATGCTCAACAGCATTGGTGACAACTAGTTGAGTTGAGCCCATGGGCTCTCCATGACACAAGAGCCCATGACACATTCTATCTCATGACTATACTACATATGTTTTTACACCTTGAGGTATCCTACCGATTGATATTTTGTCATTCATAATTTTAATTTTTTTATTTTTTTTTAAATAGTTTGCATTTCATTATTACCTTTCCATATTTTGCGATTTATTTTGTTACTTTGGGATGTTCTTATAAACAACTATAGGGTTAAATGAATCTGCACTCTTTTGGGGTTAGTTATGTTTTAAAAGGAAATTTTAGGTTTATTTTCTAACATGGTTGGAGAATGTTTTGTATAGTTCAATAATTTATAGGATTGGTTGATCAAGTGGGAAAGAGTTTTAAGTAGTTTCAATTTGTTTTTGCAAGAGGGCTAGTGGAGGAAGAGGATTTATTAGCAGTGTAAGAGAGACTAAAGTTCAACTCCATCGTCACAAGTTCAAGCTTTGTTCAAGTATTTAGAACATTGTAACATATATTTTTCAACACCAAAGCCTTTTATTAGAGATGCCCATTAGAATGGAAGTGCTACATATGGAATAGAGATCAATTTTGTAAAGAAAGAAACAAGAATTACAACCCAATATATTATTTTCCATATTAAGGGTTGGCAATATTTCTTCCTATCTCTTGTAAGCACAAATTTTCTACTTTTTCAAGCTAAAAAAAAACAAAACAAAAAATCATATTCATATAATGATTAGTATACATGTTTCGGTCCGTGGAGGGACTTTCAAAAACCATATTGGTGACCAAAAATTCATTGACTGCCTTTCTTTACTATATTACCTATCCATGCCAAGTACTTATCTATTCCAACATATTACATTCTTAGATCCAAAAAAAGACTTTAAAGCTTATCTTCACATTCATTGTCCCTTGTCTGATTTAGAAGTGAAATAAATTGTCATCGCAAATTTGACCTTCGAAGAATTCTTACATAATAAAAGAACCAGGATCCAACTCCAACACTTCTTTGGAAAGATTGTCTGCTATGGCACACAAATCTTCTACTTGCTAACCCTTTCCTTGGATTGACTAGAGCAACAAACATAGTGTCAATTTGCTATATTATCTTTGGATCTTATCTCGAAAAGGATATTGAAATGTAAGAACATCTCTTTAATGAGTGGGTAGTGGATGTGCCTAAATGGCTTGTTATGACTGAGAGACCCTTTGATTTCTAGTTTTACATATGGTTATCTTGAAATTTGATTTTCTCTTCTTAACTGCTCTGGTACATTGATTAATATGGTGACTGCTCTGGTACATTGATTAATATGGTGTTCAAATCTTCATGGCAAGTGTGATCTTTAGTAATCATTAGTATGCACAAATTTTGCAATATGACCAACAATAATAAATTTGTTCATGTTCAAAATGACACAAAAGCCATATTTAGATGTCTCTATTGTTTTATGTGAGTAGTTGTGCATCTAGAATTATGTGCCAAAAAGATTTTTTGGTTACACATGTAATACAATCTAATTTGCTCTATATTCATAGGAGAGTTAGCTAAGGAATTAAAATCCAAGTCAGATTTAAACAAACTATTTGATTCATGAATTAATGAAGTAAACAATAACGTTTTTTAATATAGGAATAATGGCTCAAGACTAAATATAATGGTAAAATTTTACATGTGTTTTTAGTGAAAGCCTAATTATCAAATACTTAGTAGAAGGACCACTAAAAATTTATAACAAATGTACAATCTACCACAAATCAATTATCAAATACTTAGTAGAAGGACCACTAAAAATTTATAACAAATGTACAATCTACCATAAATGTAGCGTATGCTTATTGCCATAAGTATTCACGTAAATATTGAAAAGTTGGTGAGATTTCTAATTCATGTGAATTTTAATTCATGTGAATTTGACAAGCATCTTCGTTGTGAATGTTCATTAAAGTACAAGTTTTATTTTTTATTTCTTTTAAATAAAAGGTTTATGGGAGACATATAGAAATTTTCTTTTTATTTTTTTTTTATAGTGTAGTCTAAACGTTCTATCTTTTGGCAGTTTTTTGTAATTTTTTTTTGTTTATTTTTTCTGGAATTTTGGTGAGGAATGGTTGGATCTGCAGATTTGAGTGGCTAAGTTTGTATAATCCAAGTGTTTCTGGGTTTTTCTGGAACTTTGGTGAGGAATGGTTGGATCTGCAGATTTGAGTGGCTAAGTTTGTATAATCCAAGTGTCTCTGGGTTTTTCAGCATGCTGAATCCATTTATGCATTCAGAAATACAATTTAAACAATATAAAATAGTGATTTTGTCCAGATTTACATTACATCACCAAATTCCAACCAAAAAACCCAAAAAATAAAATGTTTAATCAACACCCTTCTTTATTGTTTTGCATTACTTACAGTGTTTATTATTTCTTTATTTCTTAGTTCACTTCAACCATTCAAAGATAGCCATATAAGAAGAGAAAACATTTCCAAGAGAGACTAGTATGTGTTTATCGAATTATATGCAAACCCTTGCAAGGTCAATTGCTTGACGCTTTTTATGCTGACTATGTGGAGCTGCCTTAATGAGATAAAAAACTTAGGACCAAAGTTATTATCCAAACCATGCGTAATATAGACATTATACATTGCATGAGAAAGCCATGGGTTGTCAAGTGTTTTATGTGCCTATGGTTTAGCCTATATGTAGACATCTCTATAAGCAAGCTTATGACTAAGTTTTGCATAAAGTTTAAGTGTTGTGGGAAGAAAGGTGGTATGTCTACTTGTAAGCGAGTCTATTAGAGACAAATCGATTGGAAAGGATTTGGGTATTCATGGGATGGATTTCCAATTATTTAAAGTAATCAGTTGTACAATGTGTACATTTGACTTCTACAATGAATTACATAGGATGGTCGTGATACAAATGTTAACTACATGTGAAGTTTTGTATATATATATGGCATTGCAAAGGTGTTTAGGCATGTTTCTATGGATGCAAGGTTTTCTATGAGTCTTATACATGGTATCTCCTAAGTTATGAGGAGATTAAAGAAAACAAAAATGGATTGAAAATGGAAAGCTTTTATGAATCCTAGGATGAGGTGGCCTATCACATCTTGGAGTATATTACATGTGTAGGTAGGTTGAGCATGTTGTATTCCTAACACTTTAGATTCATTCATCAATTAAATAATTTATTTCATTAGAAGTTTGAGGATCTCATTAGCAACCATATAGCTCTATTATCTAACATAGAGCTAATGACCATCCTAGAGGAGAAACAAAGCAGGCTGATTGCCCATTTTGACGAATATAAAATCAAAATTTCAAGGGAAGGTGCACTTTGAGCTTCCCAAGCCAAACGAAGTGGAATTCTTCTTTATCTTTAGAGGATAGAGCCTCACTCCTCTCAAAGTTTACAAGATGCATGTTTAGGGCTCAACTATGCAAGAAATCTTTGAGGAGAATCAAGCTCAAATGGATTGGGCTAAGGTTCAATCCTCCTCTCCTGCTACATCCCACTCCTACAAGAGAGCTAGATGAGGAAAGGGAGAAGGAGGAATGGAAGAGAATAGAATATGATGCATGGTATCATGAAAAGGGTTCCATTACCCATTTTGTGCCCTATGGCCTCATGCAAGCATGTGGGGAACAACAAGAATGAGGTATCAAAAGAGGCAAGGTGGACAACAGGATGTATAGGTAGCATTTTTTATTGCACAAGGGTGATGATGGACCTCCAAATTGTGGAACTTTGAGGCCCATTTTGTAGATAATTTGGCCCTTTCATATGAACTAAGACCTGCTATGCTCATGAAAGAATATGATTAATATAAACTTCTTTGGATTTGTGCATTGATTATTGTGAAATGATTAAATGTTGATTAGGTGATATGGCTTGGTTTAGTTTGTGATTTTGATGAACTTATTCATTCTTAAGGTTGTACTAATCATTTTCTCAAGTAGGTCTAATACTAAGGATGGTATTCATCAAATTGCACTTGAGACAAAAGGGGGAACATGCCCCCTCTTCAACCTCTAAATGAGCCAAGCATTTAATTACTCAAGGCACTCAACCAACAATATTTTAACTCGATTTTCTAGTTGAGGGAGTTCGAAATAAGGAGAGAATTTGATCCTTGAAACAAGGATCCCTAATTTTGGGGATCCTAGAGACAAGTGCCCTTCAATCAAGTATTGATTGAAGGGATTATTTATGAGTCTTTTGGTATAAATAGTAGCTAGGAGCTAGTAGAAAAAGTTAGTCCTTTCATTTTACCATTAAGATTTCATTTTAACTAGTGCATTCAAATTGTTCAAGTACATTTTGTTGTTATGAAGTGATTTCCTAAATGAAGAATTTGGGTTTCCAGATTTCAAGTACTTAGTGGCTTTATTTAGGTTCCTTGTATAGACCTTGATTAGGGCCCACTTGAGGCTATACAAGCAACCTTTTTTGTTGTCATTTTTCATGTATGTAGTAGTTTCTAGTTAGCTTTATCATTGTTGTTTTGTTATGTACTATTTTTTCAAGTGGTTCATAGTTTCCTATAGTAGTTTTCATGCATGTTATTTCAATAGGTTAAGTTGCTTCATGTCATTTCACTATTAGATTATTTAATTCTATTTTTACATCAATTTTAGGTCTATATTCCAGCAAGTTCATTTACTTTATGGCATTTCATTTCCAGTTGATTTAATTCTACACATTCGCTTTATGTTTATTGTGTTGCAACATTCTTTTTCATGCTTGGTATATCATGTTATTTCATGACTTCTAAAATGATTATTTATTGGCATACTTGGCTTATTGGGTAGTATTATGTATGTTGTCTTCTTTCCCTATAGAACAACAACAATCACTCTCATTAATGCTCGTTATGCTCTCGACTTGGGGTATAAAGGGTTCCAACCAGCAGCCTTTGAGGTTGAAGGAACAAAGTATAAGAGGTTGAGATTGGGTATCCTCCTTGCTATTAGATTATTTCATGCATTCCTAGTATTAACATCATTCACTCCTAGTGGATAGGCAACCATAAATAGGGTCTTGCAGTCCACCTATGTAACATGATGATGAAGAGGATTTTTATCTTATGACACATGCACTTATTGTCTACCAAGATCTTTGTTTGACCAACCCTATAGCACCCAACATAGTGACTTATATAGCCTCCTCTTCTTCTTTTAAGCAAGGGAGTGAAGGTCATGAGAAAAAATATTGGAGGAAAGGGACAACAATACTCAAGCTAGACTTATTTTTTTACATCAAATTGTACTAGTGTAGTTTGCACATACAATGCAAAATACCTCATCAAATTAGTACATTCCTGGGTTGATAAATTAAATTCAAGCTGAGGAGTTCAACAATCTTGTTACCATTCTTTGGCCCATCAATAGTATGTGATATTTTTAACCAATTGGTTGAATTCTTTTTCTGGACCAAGAGGAATTTCCATAGGTACTATGAGAGACACTCACATTGTATTGTGTTATTTTAATGTTTGAAATATGGTTTTCCGAGATTCATGAAGAGTTGTCCTCTTATCATCCACCCTTTCTTCCAACCTTTAATTGTTTTCTTTCAAATCTTTGTGACCTAGGGAATGATTAAGGAAAATATTTCACAAGGGACTCTTTCTTTTACTATAGGATCTACATCACAATTAAATGTAAACACACTAACCTCCAATGAATAGCCTTCTTCAAGTATAAGTTCACTAAACAAAAAATGGCATTGAGCATTCAATGTAGAATCTATGCATTTTTCATTTTTAATCCTTGTTTGAAGGTATTCTAAGCCAAAAGCATTCTCTAATATGCCATCCATCAACCCTAGTGGTGTGACTTCAAAAGCATGATGCTTATCCCAATATTCTTTGTTTGCGTGAAATAAAACACTACTTTCGTCAATTTTGAATGTTTGGTCCAGTGGGTTGGCTTAAATGGTTGAGTGTTGTGCATTACAAGAAACAAAACACAAGGTCAAATCTACAAGCTAGTTTCCTCTACAGATATTATTCATCCTCACTTGATGTCCCCGCTAGGTTAGGTTGCCAAAAATGGAACAAATTGGTTTAGCCTGGGTATCATCCTTGCAATGAGGAGAAGTATGTGGACAGTTTCCCCATGTTGTGCATTCCATCAAAGAAAAAAATGAATATCTCATCAAAATTTGCATTGTTCACCTCAAGTGAACTAACCTACTTCCTAGTGTCTTACCTTATTTATAAGCACACAACAAACTCTTCATAATTAGGCGCAAACTTTTGTTCAAGCTCCACAACCAAGTGGCTAAGAGTTACATTGGTGTTGTGGCAAGTATCCATGCAAATATTGTATAGTTAATTTCCCAAAGAAAGTTGTCTTGGAAATTCATTTCAACCTTCAAATTCATTATTATCTCTCCAACAATCTTCACATACACTTTTGATTGTAAGGATTTTGCAAGATAGGCATGCTTATGGTTTCTTCCTTTTGGTAAATCCAAGAGAAGAATACCTACATCTTCCAAAAAGATAGTGTGTTTGTTATTCTCAATATTGGGCTTTGTGTTAATGAAAGCCTCATTGCTATTGTAACTAAAATGCATGTAGTTGGTGCACATGCTTCTTCAACAAAACTACTAACACTACAAATTGCTTGCTTCATCATGGGAGTTTTAGTTGTTTTTAAACCCCTAATGATGAGATTGGGTTTGGTTTCATGCATTCATCCTACACTAGGTAGACAATTAACTTTGATTCTTCTCTTACTTTTTCTCAACTTTATCTTATTGTTAATCATGCAATTTTATTTAGCTTAAAGGAAAAGGTATAGGAAGAACATAGAGAATGTTATTTACGCATGTGAGTATTAATAATATATATCTTGTTGTAAAAAAAATGCCTTATATATGATTATGCAAATTGAATAAGATAATAAAAGCAAAATTTTCCATATTTTCAGCGATTAGAATATAACATTTAAGGACAAGAAAACTAAGAGGTGTGTTTTGAAGTCATTTTTGTAAACTTGGGTGTTTTTATCTAGTCTCCAAACTTGATAAATATATATGGTAGACAGACACCTAATTTTGAAGGCTGCTACACATTGAAAGGCAATGCACAATTATAACTTGTTTTATGGAGTCTATATATGCAGATAAACGTCCTTATACCAATTTTGCAAAGAAAAATGGTATATCCATCTTAAAATTTTGGTGCTAACACATCAAAGGAATCTGTGTATAGTATTTACTATTCACTATATAAGTGAAGTGTATGATATATCAATTGTATTATTTACATTTTTAGATATGATTTGAGCTTGTGGAGTATCCATTGTATTTATTAAGTTGTGGATGTTTGGATGCCACTCTTTTGGATTAATTTTATTGTGTATTTAATTTAGTAGATTCTTTAGAATGTAGATGTTCATATGTTTATGTAGGTTATTTATGCTCTAAAAATGTTACTACCAAGGGCAATATCTTGAATTTGTATTATAATTTGTCTAGATTATGAGAGCTTTTTAGTTATACCTCCAATTCTAACTCCAATTTGACTACGAAGCAATAACTTATCTTTATTTTTATTTTTTTTTGTTTATGTAACTTTAAAATTGATTCCAATATTTACATTAAAACCCATATTTGAAATTTTGAGTTTTTCCTTTGAAAAATAATTTCCTTAATAATGTATAATTTGTTTGTTGGCTTTACTTTTTTTGCTATGGCAGTTGCATTTGAATTGGGGTAAGTTTATACAGTCAAGTTTTGAGTCTTCACCTCTAATTTTTCCCTTAAAAAATCGCATTTTTTATGGTTGTGCCTATACTTCGAACTTAATTCTTTATAGCTGATTGGTCTTGTGCATTGGCCATTTGAATTGGGGTAAGTTTGATAAAATGTGAGAGTAGAGTATAATATACAAAATAATCAATTATATAATATCTGAATATATTTGGACTCTATTATATAGAGTGCATAGGTTGTTATCAGATCTAACTTATTCTAAAGATAAATGGAGAGGTTGAGATAATATCTCAATAACACACTAAACATGGATTTCACAAATCCAACTCTCAAACAACCTCCTAAGAATAAGATCATCATGCAACTCACAAGTAGAGATCGACTCTACTTCTCAATACATTAGATAAGTAGGAATTATATATTCCAACACTCTCCCTTAATGACTACTTATCTAAATATCTATGTGGTCATATCTTTATCACGGTGGGTTTCAAACTTTCTTTTGCTTCCTCTTGTACCTGCGTCTCATTATTGACGTACATATAAAAAAAAATCATCTATCAGAATACATGGGTCATCAGCCACTGTAATTGTCAACCGTTAACCGTCAATTCTCTAGGAATCATTTTCAGCTACACGGTTCATTCAACCATTCTTCCTCATACCTCCCCCTTCATCACATTTTCATTGTGCCTTTTATATCTTTGATTGGTCTCATGATTCTTTCTTCTATAACAATCTTTAGCAAGATGTCCGAGTTTGTCACAATATTCACATTCAATATTTTGCTTAACATAAGAATCATGATGTGCCATACCTTTCTGCTTTGCTTGAAACATGCCTCTGTTCTTGTCCCACAGTTTACCTTTGTATGATCTTTTACCTCTTGCAATCAATGCCAAATCGGAACCACTTGAGCCCTGATCATAAATTTTCATTCTCTCTCCCTCTTGAAGAAAAATTACGGCCAATTCATCAGAAGTAGGGGGTGTTTGTCTAACCAAAAAAAATGCTGAAATAAAGACTTTAAACCTTTCAAAGTGATAGTTACTAAATCACTACAGTCAAGTTTTGATTCTTCACCTCTAATTTTTCCCTTAAAATTTTTTTGTTGAAACTGAGGAATCTTGCATGAACCATGACATGCTCTAAATTAGGGGCTTAATTCTTTATGGCTGTGCCTGTACTTCGAACTTAATTCTTTATCGCTGACTGGCCTTGTGCATTGGCCTTGTTTATGCTGATATTTTTCCTTGGTCGCATAAGCGAGAGAGCACACATATTCAATGTACAGATTTGAGTACCGCCATAAATCAGGTAGTGCAGGGTTCTCAAGCTCCTCCATCTCTCGCAGAACAAGCTGTTGGGCGCTATTACTTCGGTGGTTGCCAGTGTTCAATATGTGCAATATCGGTTTGATCTATTCGCCAATTTTTTGACCAGGCCCGTGCCTCCATTATGGATCTTGAAAAATGCCATCCGAGATCAATGAAAAACACTTAAAGGAACAAGAAATTGAACATCTTGATTTGAAAATAATACGTGTGTACAGGATTTCACAGTTTTGGGATTGAAAATTACCACCATCCAACAAAAAACAAATAATTGTGTGGCTGAGCATCGATCCATAAAACATAAAATGAAACATCGAAACCCTTTTCCCACCTTCGCGTGAAAAGGCGCACCTTGGAGGCATCGAAAATGATGATGAGAGGATGAAAAAAATAACTTTCCGTGACTGGAATCAACCCGCTGACACTTTGTGAATGATAAGGTGTTCAATCCCATGGCCGGTTATATGCAGCTAGGTTTCGTACTGATAATGTTTTCTCTAATCACAAATGCCTTATTTAGAGCCGCCTTGACAAATCACAATTCTTCTACCCAGTTAGGGAAATACGAGAAGATCATTGGTCTGCAACAAGAAAGGCCCAATATGCGGTGTTGTTGGCATTGCATATTGGTGTGGGTTTGTGAATGCTCAACGCACAGGTGTGTGGAACTTACCAAGATTGGTTTAAAGGTGTGGAACTAACCAAGATTGATATCTGTAAAGTGGGCAATGGAGGAAGCGACCTTCTGTTTGGAGGCAAGGGCGACGCAGTGACCAGGTGACAAGACAATTACCCGATGGTAATAAGTACTTACCAGCAAAGATGAGGGAGAGAACAGAAGGGATTGATTCATCTATCTATTTGGATTGGGATGTCTCTATATGTAAATATACATACTTATCTGTAATATCTATATCTATGTACCCATATTCATTTAGATAAAATAGAACTAGATCTTATAGAATATATCTATTTGGGTTGGGATCTCTCCATATGTACATACTTATCTGTAAATATCTATGTATCCATATTCATTTAGATAAAATAGAACTAGATCTTATAAAATCGATAAATAGAAATGGATATATGGATATCGAAATCTAGCCAAATTAAATATATATGTATCCATATCTATTTAGATAAAATAGAACTAGATCATCTTATCATGATTATCTCTAAATGTCTATATACCCATATTCATTTAGATAAAATAGAACTAGATCATCTTTCCACAACTATCTCTAAATATCTATGTACCCATATCCATTTAGATAAAATAAAAATAGATCTAATAGAATAGATAGATGGAAATGGATACATGGATATTGACATCTTGCCAAAACCAAATTTGACACAGGGTTTTGTCATTTTTTCAAATACAAACTAGTTTGGGGATGAAATGTTATGTAAATATATATCAATAATGTAGAAGTAATTAGTATAAAAATATATTTATATAGAATAAATACAATAAAAATAAATATTTATAATAAAATAAAGACAATATTAATAAATAATCAAGATACTCATTCAATTATGTTTATGTATAAGGAGATAACCCTCTCAAAGTGGTTTCCAAGGTTGTTATCTTATTAATATAATTATTACATTTTATTAATGCATGTTCCTATTATTTTGGATATCTTATTCATTTATGGAGATTAGGGTCTTAACAATTGATATCAAAGCTTTCGATTTTCAGTGTCACTTTGTTATGATTTTTTTTAATTTATGAGCCAAAGTCTTACGGTTAAAGGTTGACTACGACATCCCAACCAACAAACCAAGACCATTTTTTGTGGATATATCATGGATACCAATTATGATGAATTAAGGAATAAACTCATTAATACTCTCAATAGGGTATTTGACAAAATATATATATACAAGAAACATAATAAAAACAAACCTCCTTTGGAAGAAGAACCACCACATGTAAAGGTTTATGATGCATCTAATCTACAAGTTTTAACATGTAATGAAGTTTATTTGAATTCCAATGCTTTGTATGGTGTGAGTCTAAGCACATGTTATACACACAATGTTCAGAAAGCTATTGACTTTTAAGTATGGGCTCAATTGGATATAAGTGATGGTTCTGAGTTTGATTATGATGTTGAAAACATAGAAGCAGATGTTATCCAACATAATAAATTAGAAGAATAAGATGCAACAACTTCGCCTAGATTGTGGGAAATTAAGCAAGAAATTATTCATGTCAATCACTCATGTGTTTAAGATAACATCAATATATCTTTGGTTGATTATGCATTGCGGTATTTGGATGGTGTTCCTTTGAGTCACATGCAAGAAGAGAAGCTTCAAAACCTGATATCATCATTGCATATAAATAATTTGCCTCAATTAACAGAAAGACTTGGTACCAACAAGTGCCAGTCCAATTGTGGACATTTACATATAGTGCAAGAGACTTAGGAAGAAATTGTGTCAATGATGATGAATATACTAATATAGAACTGTGGTGGAGACATGAGCATCTATGGCGCAATAGAGAAACATATCATAGACAATATCAACACAAATACACCTTCAAATATTGAAAATATGTGTAAGTTCAAATTTATGTATTATGATGTCCTTTATCATTTACTAAATAGATGGGAAGAACTATATCTAAAGCTTTGAATTTATTTGGTGGAATTTCCATGAGGAACAAACAATCAGCACAAATAGTTGAAAAATGTGGAAAAAGAATTCTCAATGATTAAAGGTGTTAAGTTTTTCTCTTATAAGAAGTTGAAATTGGAAATAAAGGATTTTCATCTAGACAACAAGATTGGAATAGGAGGATTCGACTCTGTGTACAAGGAATTTTTGAATGATGGCATGCTCATGGTTATAAATAATCTTTCTACTAAATCAAATCAAGGTGTTTGTGAGTTTTTAATTAAGATATCTCTTATCTTTTATGTCAAATATGCAAAACTCATTAAGATAGATAGGTGTTTTGTAGAAGAAAATTAGCGAATTTTGACCTATGGCTAGATGGGCAAGAATAGCATTGCTCAAGCCTTACTTGGTTCAAATAAAACTGCAATAAATGTAAGTTGGCCAACAAGCTCCAAAATTTGTATTGGGATTGCACATGGTCTTGCATAGATTCATGTGGAAGTTAAGCCATATATTGTCCATAGAGATACTAAAGCAATATACTTTTCGATGAAGATTTCAATCATAAGATTGTAGATGTTGGTCTAGTTAAACTTTTGGTTATTTGGCTCTAGAATATAACATTACTCATATCAACACACGTGATTCTAGAACAATTGGTTATTTGGCTCTAGAATATGCCATGAGTGGAAAATTGACAAAGAAATTAGATGTTTATAGTTTTGGAGTACTTATGCTTGAAATTATTACTGGCAGAAGCAACAAAGACTCATGCTATCCAGTAGAACAACAATTTCTTTTGCAAATGACTTAGCAACTACATGAGGTAGAACAGTGGTTAGATTGCAGGAAAAAATCATTACCAAAAGTAATACATCCAGTATCCTCAAACTACATGCACTATAACATTTGGCCCAATTTTTGACGACGTTCCGACGAATATTTGCCATAATTCTGACAAATAGGATTCAGAATGTTCGTTGTTGTTGTTTCGTCGCACGTGTGACAAACATAACCAATCGTCATTCGTCTGACGTGCAAATATGCCACATGGCAGTTGCAAAGAGATTTAAGTTGTCAACCTTTCATTGCAAAATAGTGTCGCAACAATGGCGATCATATATAGTTGTCGCGTGTTCGATGCAAATGAATGCCATGTGGCATTTTCTGGGAAAGTTTCATCTGCCAATTATCTTTCGGTCATGCGAAAAAATGGCATGAAAATCCTATCATAGTGTTGATTCACATGTCGTCGGAATTGTGACGTTATGGCGAGTCGAATCCATCGAAGAAGCGATGATGGGGACAACACATTTCGTCAAAGTGGAGATGCTACGGCGGGAAAACTCCATCATCATTGTAAAGCTATGGCGGGAAAAGACCATCGGCTTTGTGATGAAGGACAGGAACAATTTGTCACAGAGTCGACGCACTCCAGAAATTGGTCGTTGGAGCCGCGACAGAGGGATCATTTTTCGTTGGATTTGCAACAATGAAAATGGGCATTAGCATTTCGACGAGTGGAGAATAAAGTGAAAAAAAAAATCAAATTGATCTTGTAGACTGGACACGTGGAGCAGGTAGATGTGTTAGACTAAGAAGTCGAAGAAGTTGAGCCAGATGTAGATGACAGTGTTCTTGATATCTAATGATATAGATGATTATGATTAGGGTTTATACTGTTGTATAAAACCCTAATTCAAGCTTTTTAGAGCCTCCAAATCTAAAAATGCACACTCACACTTAAGAAATACATGTTTTGATTTTAAATTGGAATTTTTTCCCTTGTGCAAAATGCACGCTAGGCTTGACAAAAATGCACGCTCGGGTGTTAACACACCTGCAATTTGAGTGATTCAAGTTTCTAAGGGTGTATAATTTTACATCTTTCTACATATTTATATTTTCATTTGCAAACATAAAAGTAGTTGTTGTGTAAAAGAGGCAAAATCTACCTTGTAAATTGAAAGACCAAAACAATAGAAAGTGACCTAATGGAAATGCACGCCTATGCTTCTGTATATCTCCAAATTTAGTGATCTAAATTTTGGGGTGAAGTTAATAACATTATAAATCTATATATATCATTCGAAGTGCATTTCCAAATGAATAAGGTCTTCTACCTTGAACCAAGATTCAAGACTTTTTGTAAAATGGAGGGTAAAATTGTCTTACTGTAAGATGCACACCTAAGACTCATATGACCTACAAGTTGAGTGGTTAAAGTTGTGGAGTTTGTATTTTATCATTTTACACATGTTCATACCTTTATTTGTGCATTTTGAAATCAAAAACCCTATGTTGTGCATAAAGGCTTAAAACTGCCTTGTAAATGCATAAAAATGCATGAAACCAAGGCATGATGAAAAATGCACGACCTAGGAAGAAAACTCCATGTATGGTCTTGGTAATTTACAAGTTACAAGACTGTGGATATGTTGTAAACCCTAAAGACTGTATACTAGGGTGATTTGTGCCTAGAATTTAGTAAAGGGTTGAAATATACATTGGTTTAGGATTACATGCATCAATAAATATGTGGTGTTACATTTATAACTGTGAATTGCTTTAATAGTTACTTGAAGTTATTCTCAAAGTATAACCATCCAAAATATGACATCGCAAAGCCTATATATCTACATATATAAGAAAACGTAGATTGTGATAATGAATCAGAAAATTATTCAACTTATTGTTCTTGAACAATCTTGGTGTCTCCAAGATTCTGAACAATCTTATACATCAAAAAAGCAATAGCAAGGTACATGACCACAGTCAACAAAGGCTAAAAACAAAGTTTTTTTCTGATATTGAATATACATAATTTATCATGTATACCAAATTATGTATACCAAAACCTTTTGCAAGATATTCTACTATCAAAAGATTTCAAAAAATTTTACCTCAGAAATATAATGATACAACATAATGGAAACTTTAGGTTTGGTATCTCATTATTTTCTGGTAATAACCTTGTAAGAAATACTTTCTTTTGTTCCATTTGCAGGAATTAAATAAATTTTCCATTTCTTCTTCATCAATTTTATACAAGCAACAGGGGACCAAGACATGCCTCGAATTTGTCTTTATACAGAGAAAATGAAACAATGTATACCACCAGTGGGTCACACACATAATAGAAAACCATCTTCTTTGACAAGATATTCATTCCCCAAAAATGATTTTAAACTCATGTTTGTTTCCTATTGTGCATAAAAAAAAACGGAAAAGAGATGTAGTATACAGGGTATCAAATCTAAACTAAGGAGTGAATGATAGGGAAAACTTGAAGTGAATGGAACTTAAACAAAGCCATTGTAAACCATTTAATATTGAACAAACAACTACATGAACTACATTCTCTATCTACATCAAGAACAAGGCTACATACCGAAGACATTATGGAGTCGATCCCTCCTTGGATGCACAGGTGGGGTCGATCTCTACTTTGACACACAGTTGGGGTCGGTCTCTCCTTGTACAGGTCTACTCCTCTACATATGCTCCTTACTCGTTGGTGGCATCGATCTAATGCAAATGTCAGTGAGTTGCTCCTCTGTGCACTCTTCGTATTGATGGGTGGGGTCAATCCAATGCAAATTTCAGTGGGTTGATCCTATGTGCACTCTCCTTACTAGTAGGTGGGGCTAATAAATGCAGTAGTTAGCAGGTTTGGAGTGGGTTTATTTGGTCGAGGGCTTGGCTCCATAGTGTGTTTTTTATGTTTTAATTTTGTTTTTTATCTTTTATTTTTTTTATTTTTTATTTATTTTTTTTGTTTGTTTGTTTATAATATGATTTATATTTAAATTTGTATATAATATGTGTTATATAGTTATATATAACCCCCTTAACCCATAAACCCCCCTAACCCCCAAGCCACTAAAGCCCCTAACCCCTCAATCCCTAACTCCTAACCTCTGAGCCTAAACCATGTCCACCAAAAAATATTTTATGTGGTAAACCTTGTAATGGCTACCATATGACACTTGTGGCTCAAATATGTAAGTTTTAAACCTATGAAGTACAGCAATGCATATAGATTCTTAAGCAAAATAGAAATTAATCAATGGCTCATTCACATAGTACACAGAGATTTATACCGGAAACCCTCAACCGGGAAAACCTTTATTATTTCATTATATAAAATTTCACCATTCACCATAAAATATATACAAAGTTATTAGGTATTCCATAGATACCAAAACCCTAATCCCTTAATCCGGGATTAATTTAGAAAACCGTTAAAAATAGCAAAAACCGCCCAAAAAAAAAATTTGGGGCGTTGCCCCAAATGTTGCGTGTAACCAAGGGGGGGCATACCTGCCCCCCCCCTAGGAAAGAACCCGGTGCACACGACACAAAGAGCACTACTACGAGGGATCGTCACACGCAGTTGTCGAATCCGACACACCCACACACACACATGCAAATAATATAACACATACCCAACAAAATATTCCATTTAGGGCCTAGGTAGTGATTTTGGAGCATGCACATGGTTCCTATGGTGGATGAGGGTGGAGGGTTAGAAAGCTTCCAAGATTACTAGGTATAGGGTTAAAAAAATTTAGTAGATTATCAATATTGACTGATAGTTAAAATCAATCAACACATGCTCAAAATAGGTTAGGAGGTTATAGGTTGGTGGGTTATGAGAGAAATCAAGGTCAATCTCTTCTAACCAACCAATGATACATATAAGAAAATGGAATAAAACTTAACAATTCATAATTAACCCATATAAGAAAATAATTTAAAGAGAATAAATCATAGAAAATATATAATCACATACCTCAACCTACATTTCAACAATTCAATATCATTGATCTTCTTCTTCGTCCAACTCCACATATGTATCATCCAATTCAGAATCGACATTGAAAGGATTAGGCATAGCAACATCATCATCAGTGTCATTTTTTATAATTTCATCATCGATGACTATCAAGAACATTGCCATCTACATCTAACTCAATTTATTCATCTTCTTCGTCTAACACAACTACTTTCTCCTTTGCATCATCTTTTCTTCGATATCATATTCTTCTGCTACATTATACTTTACAAGCCTTCCTATTGGATCATATATAACAATGTATTACCAACCCACTTTACCTAGAACCTCTGAGTAAAAGACCTACTCACATTGGGTTGGAAGAACATAAGGATCAGTACCCAAATCAACATTCCTTGTATTAACCATGGTAAATCCATTAGCATGCTCAATAATAGTTCTTTCAGGATCACGTTCATTCATATGTAACCTATACCATTTGACCTCGAACATGACTAATTTAAAGGATTTTAAAGTCACAGTCAAGTATATCATCCAAATACCCATAGTATCTATTTTCATATACCTTTAGGTGTATTTCTGTTCTATAGGAAACATTAGTGACCTGAAATACTGCAGTTATCCCACAATCAAAGGTTTTATTCTTGTCATCCAACTTTTTTATGAGAAATTTACAGTCGTTGCACCACATAGCTTTGTGGTGTTTCAACTTCAATTGTCCAAAACGTAAAAAATGCATTGTCAATTAATAAACATATTTAGACTTAGTAAATATTTTAAGAAAATAACATACCACATACATTAATATAATGGAAAATAAGTAAAAAAAATGTGGGTGAATATATTTGTATGTTTATCATTTAAACTATATGATAAATCAATTTTCCTCTGTGTAAGATTGGTATCTTGATTACGATGAGCTTCTTTAACCAATGTAGCCACCCCTTCCCATGATAACCTACCATAACAATGTATAAATCGTTCTATCCATACCTTCATCCAATCAATATTGTTTGTGATGTACAAATGTAGTGCATCCCTCTCAACTAGCTATATGAAAAAATAACAATTCATCAATAATTAGGTATCATGGAAAAGCTTAATAATTGATGGAAGAATAAAAATTAAATAGGTACAATACAATTAAAAATGAACAGTAAAAAATATTATAGATCTCTACCATCTAATTATCTTTCACTTTTCTCATTCCACATTTCCTCAACAGGACCTCCCCTTCAAATTTGTTGATGGAGTTGACATCCCAAATGAGAGGCACATTCATAGTTTATGGTAATTGAGGAAGATACTAAGTAATATACACCAAGGATTGATATACCATATATCCCTCCACTGTAGAACCCTCATGATGTGCTATTTTTCTAACAAAAACCTTCAATGATTTCAAATTCCTCTCCACCATCCACATTGACCTTGTGTGTACAAGTCCACACATTTCAATCTCATTAAGTTGGTGTATGACGTAGTGTTCTTGTGCATTGAAAAATATCGGAGGTAGGTAATTTTTCATTTCACACATTAGTTGAGGAAGTTCTCTCCTCCAATACGTTATATCTTCTTTATGCATTTCTTTAGATGAAAAACACCTACACATTATGCAAGCAAATCACATGTTTAAGTATATGCATTGCAAGTAAAACTCATGTCAACAAGTTCTGCAACTAATATTTTGCATAGAAATCGTTACTTACCTTATGTATTTCCCAAGATCATATATGACTTGTTTTATGTTGTTGTCAAAATTGTGTGGAAGAGATAGAGGTAGAACATACTGTAACAAAAAAGGAATCATTATAAACATTAGAGGTCATAACATACTGTAACAAAAAAATACCAAAAAGGTGTATACCAATATATAAATATAACAAAATAATTACCTTAATGAAGGTATGCAAGTCATGAGTTTTTACCCCACCAAATTCACCTTTCTTCATTAAGAAATTATTTATGTTTGAAGCAAATCCCATGGGAAAATTGATTTTCCTAATGACCTCTTTTACAATATTGCTTTGTTGTTTTGTAAATAACCATGGAAGATCACTATCTCGATGTCCATCGCTATTTGAATGAATCACATTTTTCATTACATGATTGGCTTCCTTAATGTGACTACAAATTTTAACAATTTATTCTTTGTCACTCCTTCCATCTAAGATTCTCCATAATGTTTTTGTTACATTCTTCCCAATATACATTGTATCAAACAAATGATTTATTTGTAGGTGCTCATACCAGAGAAACCTATTGAATTGTATAGGGTAACTTTTCATTTCTCATGGAAACCCATTAATTCCTTGATGACATTTATGAAAAATAAATGACATTAAAACAATAATTGTTAAATACAGTTAAAAAAAATCAATACAAATTAAAATTGTAAAATATTAATATATATGATACATAGACCAATTGTTTACCTTGACGATTTCTATTATATTCCAACTTCCATAGGTAAGGTGTCATTATTCGTGGTTTTATTACAGTCTCTTCTTTCAAATTGAAAATATGTTTTTCGGTAGTTCGATACCTATGGTTCTTAGGGAGGAAGTGTTTATACTCATCAAACACCTATTTTCCTAAACTTCTTGAACGATGAGATTTCATCATAGGAACACATATTGGACATGCAAATTTACCCTTTGTTTGAAGGCCTACAACATATGGATTAATGCCAGTATCAATTATATATCATGGAATTATTTAAAAAACATGCATGGTATTTTCATAAAATTATATACTATTAAAGTGTAGTAGCACATTACATACCACAAAAATTTGTTATCCCTGGCTCATCATGAATTGTCCATGTAAGTATTCCATGGAATTGAAATTGTTTTTTCCTATTGGTCTAGAGATATCATACATGGTGATTCCATCTCATAACTTTAGTAGCTCATGATAAGAGGTTCAATATATACATTCATATATTTAACATGGTACTTACCTAATTGGTTGAAAATACACATAATTACTACTTTGTGTGTATATAAATATAGAAAATAAATTATGCAACAAACAAGACAAATGAAATGTTACATTCGAAAAATCATTGTAAACAAATACTTGGAACAATCATTGTCAACATTGTGTGCTCCCACTTTATTGACATCCAAGGAGGAAGGTTATTGTTTATAACAAAAATAGGCCACACGTGACCTCTCCAAATGGATGGAAATCATCAGCTGCCAATGAAATCCTAACATTTCGAGGTTCTTCTTTAAAAATTGGTCATATTTCTGTGATGTTCCTAAATGCATAACCATCTACAGGAATTCTAAGAACATCATCTTCACTTATGTTCCATGCATGGTAATCCATAAATTATGCTATGCTTTGGCACCTGAACAGTCGTTGCAAACATGGAATTATGGGAATATGACGAAGAACCTTGCGAGGCACGTGTTTTTTTACTTGATCGGTTTGATATCTACTGATTTGACATTGCAAGCATTTTGTTTCTGATGCATATTGTCAATAATGTATAATATTACCATTATGACATGCATCAATAGCTTGATACTCCATTCCAATATCTTTCATAATGGCAAATAATTCTTGGTATGTGCGAGGTAAACTATTTGATGATGGTAAGAGAAATTCACCTAACAATTTACAACACAAAATATAACTAGTTAATGTAAAGAATATTAATCGTAAACTTTGCATCCTTAATTTACACATTAATTAATACTAAAAATAGAGAAAAAAAAAATTAGACCTTTTATGTATATGTGACAAATTATATTACATACTTTAGCATCTGGGTGAGACAAGTGTTTGAAAAACCATTCAATACCTTCAAGTTCACCAACAAAAATATAGCAGAGATAATATTTGTCCTCAAGTCTTCATAAAGGGGTTGTTGTGATTTCTCAATCAGAGGTACATCATGAATATCATCAAAATTGTCATCCATTGGAACAAATGTCTCTTGGATCAATCTATTTATACCATCATTCTCAATTGTATTATCAATGTCATATTCTTCCATAGGACTAACTTGATCTCTAATATTCGCTCCATCTTCCTAAACATGTACAACAGGATTTCTACTACTACTTAGCACATTCCCAACATCGCAATTAGGATGCCCTTTATTTACTATTACAAACAATCAAATAATATTAGTGTATGTAACAAATATTAAAAGGATAGAAAGTTCCACAAATACAATCAAAACAAAACATACAATGAGTAACTTACCAAGGGACAATATTCATTCCCCCCTTAAGTATTCCCAAACTATCTACAATGTCTTTCAGTTGTTGTTATTAAAATTCTTCTTCTATTGAAGCCCCTGCATTGAGTGCAAGGGCAATAACATTTCCTATCACCCTTTGCATTCAATGTCACAAATAAGCTTTGAAGAGTCCTATCATTTTCCTCTGGATTAATGTTATATTGCATTGTAATTAACTATTACAACAAAATCCAATGAATCAAAATAAGTATAATATATGAATATATTCAAACAATTTCACACATGTAAATGCATTTCTATAGGCCAAAAAACATAATACACATAATAGAGAGGAAGAGGAGCTATGACCCCATGTGAGAGGAAGAGGAAAGGGAAACATTTTTTTGTTTTCCATTTCTTCAAACGGTCAAGGAACATCCTTCCAATAGTTGTAACCATTTTGTTAAATGGTTGGCATGCATTTGCCAACCTTTTGCACCATGTCAAAATGCAATATTCTTTAAATTAGAGAAAGGGAAAAACCTTGAGATGTCACCCTAGTATACATTTTTTAGGGTTTACAGCATATCCACAATCTTGTAACTTGTAACTTGTAAATTACAAACACCATGCATGTATTTTCTTCCTAGGGCATGCATTTTCATCATGCCTTGTTTCCATGATTTTTTATGTATTTTTCCCTTTATGCATTTTTTTGTATTTACAAGGCAGTTTTTAGCCTCTATCCACATAATAGGGTTTTTGGTTTGAAAATAAACAACCAAAAGTATTAAAATATGTGAAATGACCAAATACAAACTCCACAATTTGAATCACTCAATTTGGACGTCATATGAATCATAGGCATGCATTTTACAGTAAGACAGTTTTACCTTCCATTTTACAGAAGGTCTTCAATCTTGGTTCAAGGTAGAAGTCATCTTTCATTTGAAACTTCACTTAGGGTGATACAAATAGATTTATAATGTTGTTATATTTTCCCCAAATCTTTTATAACTAAATTTGGAGCTATATAGAAGCATGGACGTGCATTTTCATTAGGTCACTTTCTATTGTTTTGGTCTTTCAATTTACAAGGTAGATTTTGCCTCTTTTACACAGTAGCCACATTTATGTTTGAAAATTAAAATAAAAATATGTACACAGATGTAAGTTATCTAATACACCCTCATCAACTTGAATCACTCAAATTGAAGGCAGTTTAAGACTTGGGCATACATTTTTGTGAAGCCTGGCATGTAATTTGCACAAGGGCGGAAATTATAGTTTAAAAGAAAAACATGCATTTATTAAGTGTGAGTGTGCATTTTTAGATGTGGAGGATCTAAAAAACTTGAATTAGGTTTTTATGCAACAATAGAAACCCAAATCCTATCGTTTTATGCAACAATATAAACATTGATATCATCATATTTCGAGAACATTGTCATCTACATATGGCTCAACTTCTTCGAATTCTTCATCTAACAAATTTACCTACTCCTATGCATCATCTTCTCCTTCAATATCATATTGGTCTATATATGTCGTACATAGTTATTCCATCCCATAACTTCAGTACCCGTCGATAAGAGACTCAATATATAAACTATTATCTTTAACTTGGTACTTTATACCTAATTGATTGAAAATACACATAATTACTATTGTGTGTGTGTAAAACAAATTATGCAAGAAAAAATACAAATGAAATTTACTTCCTCTCTTAGAAGAGGAATGGATAAGAAAGGATATTAAACTTTCAAACAATGTCTCAATAATGTGGAATTCAATTCTGCAATCCTTCCATTATTTTCCAAATGGTTAGCATGAAAAATCAGTAATGGAAAAAAAAAAGGAGGATTGAATGGGTGGGAAATTTTAACATACCCATCCTACAATAAGGAATAAAATATTTATGACTTAGGCTTTCATTTTTTAGGACATAGTGGGAATTTTCGGACAAAAAACCTTTTGTTGTGCATAAAGGGTAAAACTTGTCTTGTAAAACAAAGAGGTCAAATTGTTAAAACTGGCCTTGTTAAAATGCACTCTGGAATGAGAGAAATGCACACCCAATGGTGAAATTAGTATGATTATATCGTGGATATATAAGTTTATGAAACATCCATTCCTTGAGATAAATTATGCACACCCTAAAAGGGAAAAATGCATGAAAGTAGGGAAAATAAAAAAATGCACACCCTAGGAAGAAAAATGCATGTCTTGTGTTGGTAATTGTATGTTGACCTTGTGAAATTACATGAAAACAGAGTATTGAGGAAAATGCATGTCCTGTTAGGGAAAATTGTACACCTCAAGTTGAAATTACACACTGAGCGCGTGGAATTGCATGCTTACATAGTAAGATATGCACACCTTGTTAATGACAAATGCACGCTTGCACTATAACATTGCATGTCCTTGACATGGTTTGCATCCCTATGGTGGCCTAAAATGTAAATGGGATTTCCTTAGCCCATATGAATGGTTTTCATAGGAAGATGAATGAAAATGGATGTTGATCCATTGTGTATGATTGATGCTACTATGTCATATCTCAACCTTGAACCCTTGTTTGACAAGTTGTTTGGAAACATGCTTATGTAGTTAACCTTGTATGTTGAGTTATTACTCAAGTCCTAGAATATTAGAAACTTGAAGTACTTGTAAGACTCCCACACCTATGATTGATTTCAAATGCATGCAAGATATCTTACTTAGCTATGTAAATTGAGATTGAGTGTGTGTGTTTGTATTATATTCAACAACTTTTGTAATTTTTCTTTCAAAATTACTCTCTAACACATTATCACGATTATTTTTTTTATTTTCCAAGTTACAATGCCTAGGGAAAACCCTGGAGTTTTCCCCCTCATTTCAAGGATGGTACTCTGGGTAAACCTTAAAATATTTAGGGCACAAGGTCGATCAACAACAAGGCTTGAATCCATTTTAATAATATACTCATTATGAGCTCAAACATGTCACTTGCAAGAATTGAACTCGAGTGGGGAGGATAACTACATTCCTCCCAACCACCCAAGCTACACACAATTGACACATGCACGCAATCAATGTTGACACTATTTTTCAAATTCAAATCGCAACCCTTGATATTCCAAGTGTTTAAGAAACTTTAACCAGGATGGAAAGTTTTCATTAATTCTCAAAAATCCCAAGTCCATTCTTAAAAAATGCTACAAATCTACTTGAGTGTGCTTATAAAAATGCATGACAAGTTTTATAAAATTGTTATTTTCAATAAATTATATCTTATCTGTAAAGATTGATTTAGTTTTCTTAATAAAATTGTTCTATAGAAAAATATACCAATATAACCCAAAATCATTTTTAAAAAAGTCAATTGCCTGCCAAGGGTTTCCTCAGCATGAGCATGCATTCCCCAGCTTCCATTCCTTAGCGTCAGTGTGCATTCCTCGACGTCCATTCCTCAGCGTTAGCATACATTCCTCAACCTACATTGAATAATATTGTGTCCATGATTTCAGCTTTGAACCCATACAACCATGGACGCAACTGAAACAGGAGCATCCTCTACCATGGGTGCAGTTGTTGAAATAGGGGGCTCCCAAGATGAAAATTTCACAGTCAACAAATTCCATAAGTGTGTTTATGCATGGAGAGATACAAAGAATTTCCCAACATGTATGATAAATATCTTGTGAAGAGTAGAGGTTCTTGACTTTATGTTTGGACCCTTAAATTTCGAAAATGAGGAGATAGATGACACCATAACTAATTATGATGATATAACTATGGAATTGAAACTATTTGGGCAAAGGGTTTACCTAGGAGATAATTTTATTGAAAGAGCAACAAAAATTCCATGCAGAGGAGGAGCAACATTCAACTCCAAAAAAAAAAACAAGGTAGAAAAGATTAAGATGGCTAGTAAAATATGTGGGAAAAATTTATATGTTCCCAAGAATGGTTTAAGAATGTTAAATGTTCCCTAGAGACTGTATAAGTCTTTGATTCAACTTGTCCTTAGGAAAATTATGAATCATCATAAGAGTGACATTTCTGATGAGTGCATGAGGCTGGTTATTTATTTGGTTGAAGAGAGGGTTGTAGATATCTCTCATCTATTGGCTAAAAAATTACATTATGCCCTTTAAGAAAGTAAAAAAAAAAAAAGAACTTAAGTTCAGTTTCCCAAGCACATTGCAAAAAATTATTGATTTATATAGACCTGGTGTTCAAACAAGCCCTCTTAAAAATTACATTAGGAGATCAAAAACAAAGAAAACCATTGAGGAATTACTTGAACAAACTCCAATTGATGGTGTGGAAATTTGTTCTGATACAGTTTCCCAAGATGAAGTTAATGTTGTCATGGCTTTAAGAGACCTACATGAATATATGAATGAATTTGAGGAGCAAGGAGGTATGGAGAATTATATGGAAACAGAAAATGATGAATTTTATGATCCTTTATACAATATAATTGATAGAATTCCTCCTAAAATGGAAATACTTGAGTATAATGTCCCTATTATGGGCATTGATTCTACCTCTCCAACTTTAACTGTGCATAGTCCAACATACCATTTTTATGAAAAAATCATTTTCTCAATATTTGATAGAGTGATGCATTACAAACATGTTGCAATGGATGATTTTTCCTCTCTAAATAGCTCGAAGGAAAAGTGCCAACTAAATGACAAGGATATTATTGAATGCATGAAGAGGATTGCAGATCTGCAATTAGCAATTTTGCAGTAAGCACAAGAATTAAATAGAACGGTAAACAACAAAGATCGTGTTATTAATGGATTAAATAGTGAGGTATCTATAATTCAAAATGAATCTCTGAGTGAGATTGATAGTCCCAAGATAGTAAGGCTATATATGAAAACACTATTAGAAAATTTGAGGACTTAAGAAGAAGATCAAAGGTTTTGAATATACCTCCATTGCAAATTGCATGTAATCCAATTGTGGATTAATTAAATAAGACGTTGAAGGACAAAGAGACAGTTATTGAAATTTTAAAGGTTGAATTTGAAAATAAAGTGAAAGAGGAACATGAGAAGCAAAAATCACAGGTTGAAGAATATAACAACACAGTGACCATTTTAAGGAAACAAATTGTTACGCAGGGTAATAAGTTGAAAGAGAGACGTATCACAATTGCCAGTGCAAAAGCGAAGATTAGAGAACTTCAAAAAGAAATAGAAAGGCATAGTAAAGAAGGTGGAAAGGATCATCATAAAGCTAAAAGTCAAGGTATGGGTAAGGGAAAAGGTAAAATTCAAGGCAGTCCATCAAAAGAGAAGATTACAGAACTTGAAAAGGAAATAGTTATAGTAAAGAAGGTGGCAAGGGTCGGGATAAAGGTAAAAGTTGGGCTATGGGTAAGGGTAAAGGTAAAAGTCATGAGGGTGGTCCAGCAAAAAAAATTCCTTCAATTGACTTGGAAAAGTCCCTACAAAGACAAGATAAGAGGTATTGGGAAGTTCTCTCATTAAGTAGTGCTCTAACTGATCTCTATGCCCCATCACCAATGATTGAAACATTGAAGACTAACATAGATGAGAGAGAAAAATATTAAAGAAATCAATAATGAACTCTTGCAGAACCGAAAGGCACGACATTTGGGGTGTGACATGGAGATACAAAACTTGAAATCCCAAGTTGTTGATTTGCAGCAGAAATTATAGAGTACCGCAGTTGAGGCGGTGCCAATTTTGTCTACTATATTGGAGAAACAATATTTGAGGGAACAACAGCTTGAGAATGAAGAATAAAAACTCAAGGGTCAATGGGTTGAATTTCGATCCCAATTGAAATCAGAAAAGCAATAACTTGAAAGGAATAAATAGGAACATTTAGAGAAGTATAAGAAGAATGTGGAAATGTTGAAAAAGCAAGCAGAAGATAAAAAGAAATTGCAAGAGACATTGCAAAATTATGCAAAGAAAGTTAAAGATCTAGAGAAACAATTACAACATGTGTTTCTTACAGCTCCAGAATAATCAGAATTCTCTACAAAAGTTGCAAAGAGAGGCTCTATTGATTTTTCTTCATCTCAAGAGCAGGGCTTGCAAAAACCTCCCAAGCATCCTAGAGTAGTTACACGATAGAATTTTTTTATAGATAGTGTAATCTATGTAAATATATTTAAAGATGTAATATATATCATTTTTTCATCCATTTATTGAAAAAATATTTTATTTTATGCAGTTAATGAATTCAAGGCCATTTACAGTGTTCGTTTTATTTTTTGTTAACGTACATTTTTTATTGATAGAAAATTAATTCTACTCCATTGATAGTTCTCATTCTATTTGGTATTAATGGACATATGTGATTGTTAATTGATCATTTTTCCTCTTAAAAAATTGTATTTTGATTATTGTTAGAAAAGAAAATTATATTTTAAAATTGCATGCCAATTGATAAAATAGCTCGTTGCTGCTTGAAATTGAAATCTGGTAACAGGTTGAAATATATAGTAGTTTGTGGTTATAAACATGTATGACTATGTATAGTTACATATCAAAGAATGTAATACTTTAAAAATTACTCGAGGTTGAGTTATACACATATACACAACCATTCTCATCTTTTTTGCAAAATGTTTGAGTAAAACATAAGTATTTTTATGTACTTGACATGTTGATATAACAATGGTAATTGTGTAGATTTATCTTGTTGTTATTAATATGAAACCTATATGTATTAAGTATGAATATGTCTTGAAAAGAAATAAGTGTGCATGCAAATTAATATAAATACACAAGCTACAAATGCAACATTTTCCCAATTTCCTCCACAATGGTAATTTTC
>ML791453.1:394980-431585 GCA_009831015.1 Picea engelmannii
TTAATATACATACATAGTCTTAAACCCTAATATGCAAGCAATCTTGCATAAATACCCTATTGGGTATGTTCATATACAGCAACAGTCCACAAACACAATATTTCACTTATGGAATCATTAATCTATCATCTATCACTATAAATCATTTCAGAGTTGTATATGTAATGATACATATAAGTTCATGTATGTAACCCAAAACCAAAATTTATATTTCACCCTACACCAAATTATGGGGACAAAACAACATATATGCAGCCTGCATTTTTCCCTAACAGGGTGTGCATTTTCCTCAATGCCCTGTTTTCTTGAAATTTCATAATGACAGTGTGCATAATGTGCATAATTCATCTAAAGATATGAATTTTCCCTAACATCGTGATTTCATGAAGATATAATCCAAATCATAACACAAGGATTTCATTTTTCACTCCAGGGTATGTTCAAACATTATATATAACAATAGTCCATGACCACAATATTTCACTTGTGGAATCATTAATCTATCATCTATCACTATAAAGAATTTGAGAGTCGTATATGTAACAATACATATTAGTTCATGCATGTAACCCCAAACCAAAATGTATATTTCACCCTACACCAAATTCTAGGGACACAATAACATATATATATCCTGCATTTTTCCCTAACAGGGAGTGCATTTTTCTCAACGACCTATTTTCATGAAATTTCGTAAGAACGGTGTGCATAATGTGCATAATTCATATAAAGATATTAATGTTCCCTAACATTATGATTTCAAAAAGCTATCATGCAAATCCTAACACAAGGCTTGCATTTTACAACATGCCCTGTTTTCTTGCAAAAAACACATAATTTCCATTTTTGAGCATGCATTTCTGAAGGAACACATATCTCATATAAACAAATGCATTACTCAATGTCCTATATATCCGTCATCTCATCATAAAAAATTCACCACTTGACATGCATTTATCTTAAGTTGGCACGCATTTTAAGAATGTTAATTCGAGTAATTTTCCCTCTTTATCCTACAAGACATTTTTTTGTCTTTTTGCATAGCAAGGATTTTAAGCTTCCAATTGCACAAACAAAGGTATAGATAGATGTACAAATTTTCTACAACCTTATAATTTGTAATATTTCCTATAAAATTGACATAGTCATTGTGTAAGAATTTTTTTGGTTTTTTTGCACATCAAAGGGTTTTATTTCTCTAAATTCACAAGCAAAGGTATATGCATATGTAAAAAGATAAATTATAAACTCTCGAGCAACTTGAATCAATCAATCTAGAGGTGAGAAAACTCTATATTTTCTATGATTTATTCTCTTTAAAAAAAATTCGTATATGGGTTAGTTATGTGTTGTTAATTTATATGCCAGTTTATAGGTATCATTGGTTGGTTAGAAGTCATTGACCTTGATTTCTATCATAACCCACCATCCTTTGATTCATCAAAAGGTCATGAATCTTTGTGCATAGAAATCATCATTTTTAGAGTGTAAATGCACTCCTAATTGTACAAACATGTTAAAAATATTGTAATCATCAATTTACAACTTAAATATTAAATTATGGAGGCTTATCCATTTTTAAGTGTGAACTTTCCTATAGCAAACTTTAACAAATTGGCCCTTCGGTTTTACCAGGCAATTTTTAGCCTTTATGCACATCAGGTAGTTTTTTGTCTGAAACTGCCAATATAAGGCTATATGCAGGTTTAAATTCACAAATTACACCTTCTTCAAGTTGAACCACTCAATTTGGGTCACAATTGATACTAGGGCGTGCATTTTACTCTAAGGCAATTTTGACTTCAGATTTATATGAAATCCCAAATCTAGGTGCATAAAATTGACCTCTCATGTTCTTAAATTTCACTTTATATGACAGGTAAATATGAAATTAGATATCTTTATATTAAAAATTATCAAACAATTTTAGGTGCTACAGGGAAGCTTGGGCGTGCATTTTGATTTGGTTACCTAGTACATTTTTGACCTTCCAATTTACAAGGCAAACTTTGACTCTTTTGCACAACAACCGTTTTTAAAATTACAATTGCAAAATCAACAACTTTAACAGGTCTACTATGATAAACCACACCCCCATATACTTGCACAACTCAAACCTAAGGTATAATAAAACCTTGAATTACTTTTTACAAACAAGTTGTGCATTTCTAGGGTTTTACTAGGCATCTCTTGCCTATGTTTGCACAACAGAGTCTTTGATGACTGCAAATGAAAAACTAAGTAATAAGCTTATGTAAAATGACTCAAAAAATATTTTAAAATTTGAACCACTCAAATTGAACTAGTTTTGAGACTTGGGCATGCATTTTAAGTGTAGCTCGGCATGAATTTTGCACCAACGAAAATATTACACCAACGAAAAATTCTCCCTCTTTGTCCTACAGGAAATTTTTTGGTTTTTTTTCACAACAAAGGGTTTTAAGTTTCCAATTGAAAAAATAAAGGTATAGACAAATGTACAAATTTTATAATGAGCCCCACATATCTTCCTCTAGCATCAATGAATTTAAACTCCCAACCCCCAAGCAATCTACTTATATCTCTAACTATTTTATCCCCATTTGACATTGTCTCTTATAGGAGAAGGATAACAGGTTTATTTACATCAATAACCCTTTTCAAGGCTAATTTATTTAATGGGATGGTTGATCCCCAAGAATTAAAGGTTAGATATATCCTAAGGAACCCTTAATAAGGGCATTGTCCACTCTAAGGACCCCTTCCATTGTCAATTATTTACCAAACATAACCTCATTTGTAGATTTGTTTTGAGTGAAATAAATATGTAACTCACTCAACCCCCTAAACCCTACTTAGGTTGGTGGGATGAAAAAGTATTCCTTCCCCTACACTTTTGATCTCGTATCTTCTGACCACAAGTAGGAACTTTGCTCGCAAGGAGCATTCATCAGATTTCTATGAAATCTAAATCAGTCTAAGGTCTTTGAGCATTACCCTTCTCCATAACCTCATTCCTATGTGTCTTATGTGTGGACTCCTCCATGTCATCAATACCGATGGGAAAGTTTATGTGTGTACTACCGTGGCAATGACATGTCCTCAGACGCGACACTCTTCCATGGTAACCCTTCAGCGGTGTTATCGCACATATTGTAGGTTGGGAAAAGCCCGACCCAATCCACAAATGTGTGACAACTATGAGAGTATCTACCAGCTGACACCTTAGATGGACACTCTCCTCACTTTAGTGATGATGAAAATCACCACATAGGGGGAATCCCGGTAGACCTAGGGGGATTTAGAAGAAAAGTGGTATAATGGAAGATGAAACCCCTATAGGTCAAAGTAAGAATTGGAAAATGGCTTGGGTAAGAATCTTGTTGGTTAGGGTAGGTTTCCAAAGTGAAGTGTATCTGCAAGAGAGTGTTATACATGCCCGAGACAAGACAAAATATGGATATATAAGCCTAATAATCAAGTGTACAAACAAGTGAAGCTTGTTGTCCTATATTGAAGTAGTAAAAAAGAATATATATCTGCAATTAAATGATAACAGTAACTGAAAAATGTATCACTAAAAGTCAAGCAAATGATGCAAGAGACTAACTAACAATGACTAGTTTAACTCAAGTGTAATAGAGAAATACTTTAATGATGATAAAGGGTTGTTAGAAGATGTTTTCAAAGGATTATTGTGACATCCAAGTGGTTGTAACAAAAATTTTCTATAGAATCAAATTCTCCTCAAATAAATCAGCAAACAACTTTCCCAACAAATAGCCAATACCAAGTAGATTAACAATGGCAACTTGTAAGCAAATTGCATTGGTAGATTAGTGAGTAAAGTAAGAGTTTAAGACTGTTTAGTTGAATACCTAATGGTTGTAGCACAAATTTATTATAGCATCAAGAGATACTTGGAAAAACTAGACGCCCTAGTGGATCAAGCAAGCTAAAAGCATGTAAAATTGATTCCACTTTAGACAATTGACATATCTCAAAAAATCACACATATTAATGCAAGTATTTTATTTATCCAATGCAATTTTCAGATTAGTGCTTTAAATCTATTCGGTAAATGGATTCTTGGTTATAAGGGTTGGATCCACAACATCTCTAGGGGTGTAATCCCTTTTACTCCCTAGAGCATGCAAAACCAACAAAGGTATATCTAGGAGGGTGTAATCCCTTTTACTCCTCCTAGAAACATTGTAAAAAATGACTTATCAAATAGAAAATAAGATGGACCTTGGTGGAGGGTGTATGCCCTTATAATCCTCTAAGGTTTTTAGACAAGAATATAATGAAACAAGAAGAAAATACCAACAAGTGCAGAAATTTCCTTCCCAATTTCACAAGACAGCAAGATAAACCCTAGCTTTACTAATAAAATTCCATCCACATGCAAGAAGAAAAGTCTCCAATAGGTGCACACCACCTTAGCTCCAAAATATACCAATATAAGCATCCCAAAAAATGTTGCACAAGAGAGAGATAGTCCAAATGTCCAAAGAGGGAAAAAATTTCAGCCAAGTAGTCTTCTCAAGTGAGAGAGCTATGATAAAAATGAAATGAATTTGATCTTTATTTATACAAGACCTCTAAAAAGTGTTTGTCCACATAATATTAGGGTAAACCACAAAACAATGGGACTGACCCCCTTATTTTTTCCCCTTCACAACACAAATTTTATTTTTACACAAAGAAACCCTAAAAACATGACGCCATGCCCTAATTGGGTGACGTCTTGGCACTTTTGGCAAGTCGTTGAGCTTTGAGAGGAAGTTGTTGGGCCTCCAAATTCCATCCCTTCATGCCCTAATGACTATTCTCCATCAAGCATGCCAATATCCATCAAATCATCACTACCGTCGTCAAACCCTAGCCCAAAAGATAACGTCAATCCCTAGAGAAAAACGTTTTGACCTTTCTAGGTCAAACATTGGGCCAATAAGGGATAGGTATCCTCTTTCAAGGGGTGTTATATTGACTCCAAAGGAAACACCCATCATATGTCATCTCTCAAGTGTGTGGGTCACGACATCCAACCTGTGGGCTTCCTTCCCCAATGAAGGCCCAAGTTAGACTTGTTCCTCCAAATCTTCCATCAGACGAGGTCCTGCAAAGACAAATGAGTGTGCCCTACAAGGGTCTCAATTCAAATGTATCATGGAAAATATAATCACATTTAAAATAAGAGCCACCTAAACATGTGCATAAAAACTACATTATCAAATTAAACAAGTGTTCAAAGACCCTATGCAATTTTCCAAGTTTAGGTATGGGAGGGTTGTCAAGGTGACCTATTGGGTGAGTCATTCCTCAGGTCAAGGGTTGTTTCCTAGGTGGACCCTCTCTAATATATGTACTGAAAATGGAGTGGATAGGGGTAATACTTTTTGGCATGGGGTTCATGACATACAAGGGTTTGTATTGTCTCCTTTATATGTGCCTTTGTAGAGGGTTTGTTGCACCTTCGTTTTCAATGCATTTTTTTCCAAGCCCATTTATTTTCCATTAATTAATTAAAGTCCAGAACATTTGGGTACTCCAATTGGGTAACATAGGACTTGAAGGAGTATCACAATGTCACTTGAAGCTAGAGGTACACAAAATGCCATATGGGTAAACCAAAGGGTGTACCGCATTTGTGTATATTCCTCAACAAGTGGGACACTTATATATGTGAAATTTGTTTTTTCAAGTCTTCAATTTTTTTAAGAGAAACGTTTCATTTTTATCGAGACCTATTTGGGAGATAATATAGAAGGTATTATTCTGGATTTTATCTTTTTCCAGCTACATTCCCTTTGGGCCTTCAGCCCCTTCTTCCCATGAAATGAGGTAGAATCCATTCTTGGATCATTACACCCGAAAATCCCAAAAGATAAGGAGACAAACGGGATGAAATGTGAAAAATTGTAAGTATGATTGAGAATGGTACAATCACTTGTCAAGGAGACCTCCCAGTATAAAATCCAGCTCCAAGGGTGACCACTTACTAAGGCACAATGTCAACCACCAAGGTGAAATAGGGAAAAAAGCATAATTTCCAAGTGGTGTTATATAATCAAAAGCAGCTTTAACTACAACATATTCAAATGTCTCAAGTATTAAAGTGATACTTACCACAATACCTAACTTGTACCTCATGGAGCAAGACCCATTGTCTTCTGAAAATAGGCTCATGTGGTGGATGACATCATGACAAACCGGAGAAGTATGGTGGTGAATAGGGTCTCTGTGTGTGTAAGTGGACATCACAGACCGATCTATCTCTTGGTACTTCATGTTTGCAACCTAAGGGCCTTGAGACATTATCTCCTTAGTTATCCATAGAAATGGGGGATAACATGAGGAATGCCACTACGCAACCAAGGAGATAGACTGTCCTAGATGGACGGTCCTCACTTACTCAGATCAGGCTAGATCGATGGCTAGTGGTGACTCGAGGTTCTCCCTCATCGGGAAGACAGACTAGACAACCTCCAATCTATTTCTCGATCCATTTTTTTCAATAGTCTCACTCTCGAAAAACCCAACGGTCAGGTACTAGTAAAATCAACGATCCTAACTCAATTGAAACCTTCAAACCATGTGATGGCTAAAGGCCTCGCTCATTCTCCTCCAAACACTCGATAGGTGAGGTCTATTGCAAGATCTACGGCTGAGATATCATCGTACTGACTCTTAAGCAGATCAACGATCCCTACCCACTTGGGCTTCCACCATCGAGAAATAATCATGTTTCACAACCTAGTGGTTCTCCCGAACAGTTCTTTTAGAACTAGAATCTTCCAACGGATTCGATGTTCATTAATCCTCCACATCTACTGATTATGGATCTATCGGATCTCATATCCACTCTCTGGTTAACCGAGTCTACCACTTCAACGGGGTTCTTCCTTCAGGCTGAACCCCCATCAGACCCAATGGCTCAGATCTCACCGGTTGAATCGTTGGCAGATCTACAGCTCTTACCACGCTCATATTTTTTTCATTGGGTTTATTTTCATTAGAAGTTCCTTCCACTCATTTCCCATGGATATTTTTGAACTCCACCTTTCCAATAGTATTATCAGCTTAACGCCTGATATATCTATGGTCCATATTCCGTCATCCTACCCTCCCAGTAGATCTACGGCTCTCATCGCCTCAAAACTTTCCCATCGAAAATTTCCCCTTGACTTTGTTTCTGAGTTTTCTCAAAGGATTCTCCTTCTGATAGGATTTTTCTGAAGTTGATATCTCCAACGAATGGTCGGCATGGATTATCCACACTGGATCAACAATTGATGTTGCTTCTAGGGTTTAAACGGGGATTCGAAAGGGTTAAGGAGTGTTTCAAGGCATACCAACCTAAGGCCTTCCTTAGCACTGTTTGTAAGGTTTTAAAACTAACAAACACACACACACACACACCAGACTTAGGCCCACTTCCTCAATACACAGGCGGTGATTCACCATGGGCCCCATAGAGAATATTTTCATATCTTGCAAGCTTTCCATTCAAAGGCTTCAGGAAATACAATATTACAGGTTTCAACTGACCTCCCATACACATTCATTTCAGATAATCAATCTATATTTTAGAAGAGGTAACATTGCACCATTAAAAATCATATTGTAAACATTCAATCAACATATTAAGCCACCATTGATAACAAAATGCAATTCATATTCCTTAATAAGAATTTACTAGATAGATTGAGAAACACTTATATGTTTCAGTTTAAACTTCAACAAGACAACTAACTGAGGGTGAATGCCTTTCCACCCCACCATAGGCTCTGCTGCACTTTTTCCTTTCTATAGCAATCCACCCCCATGTCAGGCCATGATACCACCAGGGGACTACAACAAGTGTGCTTTCGGGTTATGGAGTTGGTTGGGGAGGTTACTCTCCTCCACTTCACAAGAAACAACAAAAACCCCCTCTTCCCACTGAGCTCATAGCCTCCACGAGCTTACTAGGTGCCTTCCTATCTAGATTTCCTCTGCACAAGGGAGTCCCTTCTCTACTACATAATCCATCAGTGTCCTCCCCTTACTAGTGCCGGTTTCTTTCTATCTAGTACCAACGCACAACCCTCTTTGTTCCCATATGGATATGGGTATTCTTTGTTCCAATGTTGACCATCCATGTCCTGGGAAAGATTCCCATTTTCCTCATGAAAACTTCCCATTTTTTATGCTTAGGTCTGTGTGCATGAATTTTGTTTGCTCCTTCGTGGTTCCATACACATTCTTTGTGTGTTTCCTTTCCCTCTTCCTCCTCATTCATTTTTCCAATCTAGGGTATTCTTCGTTTTCCTCAGGTTCCCCAACTCACTTCTGACAGAAGCAACCCCTAAGGTCAAGCTCCTGAATCAAAGGGGAAATTCTAGGTACTTCTGGATAATAGCTGCAACCAACCCTTCACTCCTCTGAGTACAGGTTCTGAAGGCAATCATAACTTCCCCAACTACCCGATATGATGCCATTAATGGGTTTCTTGTCGACATGGAAAACAGGGTACTTTACACAGGTTAGTCACTCGAGGTCGTGCAAGTGTAGGTTGGATTTCTGGGTGAGCTTCTTATTTTTCTCATATAAACTTCCCTTTCTCCCTCACCAGCTCCCACTTGTGAAATCATGGCTAGTATTGCAAGGCTTCCTTCTTAGTGAGTTGGTTGGTGTTTTTATTAACATAAAACACAATTATAGTCTTCATCAATTGAGGAAACAACGTTGTTAGTGTTTTTAACACCATATACACAAATTTATACAAGAAACAAAAATGGGTATGTCATCCTCATGGAATATTCTAGTTCCCATGTGGCCTCATCTACTCCAAAGTGCTTCCATTGCACCTTGACCTGCACGAGGGCTCGGTTCTTGAGCAATGTCTCTTTCCAGTCTAAGATGCATTGAGGCTCGGGATGGAATTCTCCCTTTGAATCCAACTATATCACAATCCAATCAATAATGTGATTAGAATCATGAATATACTTATTTAATAAGGATATGTGGAGCACATTGATATTTAACAGTAGGTGGTATAGAAATTCTATATGCCATTGGTCCCACTCTTTCTAGGACTTCAAATGGTCCATAATAACAAGGTGCCAACTTGGCAGAAGTTCCCATTCTTAGGGAGCTCCTCTTGGGTTTCACTCTGATATACACATGATCTCCCACCTTGAATTCCTTATGAGTTGTTTTGCTATCTGCATATATTTTATGTCTGTCCTGGGATGCTCTTATATTCTGCTTTATTCTAATGACTTCATGTTCCATTTCTCTTAGCAGGTCTGGATATAGTGTAATCCTATCCACTGGAATGTACTAACTAATTGGAACTCTACACATTTTTCCATACAGAGCCTCAAATGGGCTCATTTTCAATGATTCTTGATAACCATTGTTGTAAGAAAACTCTACCAAAAGTAGATATTCTTCCCATTGTTTGGGTTGATGCATGACATGCATCCTTAATATATCTTCCAGCACTCTATTTACCATCTTAGTTTTTCCATCTATTTGAGGATGTCCGGTTGTGTTGAATTTTAGTTGCATTGCAAATCCTGCATATAAGCCTTTCCATAAATTTGACATGAATATCGCATATCTATCTGAAATAATGGTCTTGGGCATACCATGCAACCTAAAAATTTCTTTCATAAAAACGTCAACAACATCTATAGCTTTAAAAGTGGACTTAATTGGATTAAAATGAGCTACCTTTCTTGGCTTATCCACCACTACCATGATTGCATCATGTTGTTTAGTTGTTCTTGGGAATCTTGTGATGAAGTCTATGGAGATAATATCCCACTTCCATTATGGGATTTGTAATGGTTGCAATAATCTTGTCAGGTGCTTATGTTCAACTTTGAACTATTGACACTCTAGGCACTTTGCAATATACTACGCAATATCATTTTTCATTCTTGGCTAATAATACAATTGTATTGTTGTTTTTATCATTTTCTCATAACTAGGATGACCCACATAAGATCTCATATTAAACACATCCATAATGAGGTGTTTCATCTCTATTGAATCATGTACATACAACCTATTGTTATATAGTAACAACTCATCTGTTGTGAGTTGATATTCCTCATACTTCTTCAGGTTTGGATCTTACTATAAACTTTATTTTACTATATTAAAATGTGTATCACCTTGAAAGAGAGTTTTGATTCTCTGTTTAATGTCAAAATCGCATACACTTGTTGTTTCTAGATGTATTGTCTGCACACTTCGGCTGAGTGCATATGCCACTCGTTTTTCTTTTCCTTTTATATGTTTGATCTCGAAATCAAACTCATTGATCAGTGTCATCCACCTGGCGTGTCTGGAATTCAATCATGGTTGATCAAACAGATACTTTAGTCCACAATGATATGTCATCAAAACAAATCTCCTTCCAAGCAAGTAATGTCTCCACATCTTCAGCGCGTGCACAATCACAGCAAGCTCCAAGTCATGAGTAACATATTGTTGCTCATGCTCATTTAACTTCCTTGATTCAGAGAAAATCACATGTCCCTCTTACATAAGGACTCCACCAAGTCCTTCCTTGCATGCATCAGTGTAGATTAAGAAATATTTCTATGCGTGTGCAAACTTTAAGATAGGGGAATTGATCAAGAGGTGTTTCAACTTTTGAAAGTTGGCCTCACATCTTGCTAACCATTCAAACTTCATCCCTTTTCTCTGCTATGAGGTAATGGGATGACCGATTTTGGAAAATCCCTTAATAAACCTCCTATAATATCTAGCTAATCCCATGAATGATCCTACCTCGGTTACATTCTGAGGGGTTGGCCAATCCATGATTGCCTTGATCTTTTTGAGATCTACAGCCACTCCCTTTTTTGAGATTGTGTGACCCAAATACTACATTTCCTTCTGGAAGAAGTCACATTTGCTATATTTGGCATATAGTTGGTGATCTCTTAGCACATGTAGCATCAATCTAATATGTTCTTCATGCTCTTCCTTGGTCTTGGAATATATTAGGATATCATCAACGAACACAAGGACGAACTTGTCAAAATACTTGTTGAGAATTTTGTTCATCAAACACATAAATGTGGTTGGTGTGGTCATAAGTCCAAAATGCACCACCACAAACTCATAGTGTCCATACCTCATTCTAAAAGTTGTCTTGTGGATGTCTTCATCCTTAATCCTGATTTGGTGATATCTCGATCTCAAGTCAATTTTAGAAAATATTGTATCTCCTCTAAGTTGATAAATAAAATCATCAATCTTGGGCAATGGGTACGTGTTCTTGATGGTAATCTTGTTCATTTTTTGGTAGTCAATACACAACCGCAATGTACCATCCTTTTTCTTCACAAACAAAATTGGTGCTCCCCATGGGGACATACTCAGCCTGATATACCCTTTATCCATCATTTCCTTTAACTACACCTTCAACTCCACCACCTCTGGTGTGCTGATTTTGTAGGGTACTTTAGACGTTGGTACCACTCCTAGTACAAGGTCTATGGAAAAATCGAGATCACTCTTATGATGTAGTCCATGTACCTCCTCTGGGAACACATCTTTACATTCTCACAACACCGGGTGGTCCTCAATCTTCATCGTGTTACTCTCTACTGCATTGAGCACTTGTATTGCATACAACAAACACCCTTTTCGGCTAAACTTCTTGAGTTGTAGTGTGGTGATCTTCCTCACCAATACAGACTTTTGAATGCCTTACAACACCCTCATGTTTCCTTCAATGTCTTCACATTCCAAGGTCTTATCATTGCAGTTCAATTTTTCTTTATGGACTAATAACTATTCCATGCTTATTAGCACATCATATGACCCTAAGGGTAGGACGTTTGAGGCTGCTTGAGTATGCAATACACTCATTTCAAATGGGCATGCTTCAATCACTTATGTTACCTTTTATTAGTCCTTGTGGCTAACTGAACTAACCACAATTTTGCATGATTTTTCCTCTTTAGAGCACATGCTTCAACAACTTGGGGCGAAACATAGATAAGGTTAGAACAAGGGTCAATCAAAATAGAAATGGGTTGTTTGGAAATTATACCTTCCAGCTCCACCACGAAATCTTGGTGGACTACTTGTCCATTCTCGATAACTGCATAAATTCTTGGCACATTCATGGACGCATCAATAACAGTAGTAGCCTCTCGAACATTGTAAACTCTTTTATTGGCAAGTTGTATGTGAGGTAAGTCTCTCAACAGATTTGCCTCTCCACAACCCCAACATTGTAGAGGTCCTTTGTTCTGCTTCTCTACCTTCTCCCTTACCTATTATGTTGGCTTATTCCCACTTTGAGATGGAAAATTCTAGTGGTGCATACTTCCAGTCAGATGAACGAACTGAGAACCTCTTTTTGGATTCTTGTATTGGGATGGCTTAAATCCCTTCTTATAAAAAATGGGCTTATCTTTTCTCTTCCAATCCTTAAGAGGCTCATGCCTATGCTTGGATTGATCATAGCAATACTTGGCTTTCCTAATGGTGTCTTCAAAAGTATTAGGCTTATCAAACTCAATCCTATCTTGGTAGGATTGTGTCAATCCACTGAGGAAGAATTGTATCATCGCTTTTTCATCCTTGAGGTAGGGAACATACCTCAACAACTCCAAGAACCTCTTGTCATAATCAGCCATGGTAATTTCTCCTAACTTATGTTCATGGAACTCCTTAATCCTACCATCATAATACTTATCTAATAAGTATGCCTTCCTAAAATATTTCTCAAACTATTTCTAGGTGAGCTTGCTTTCCTTTAATCCCTTAACTTCCTTGATGTCTTCCCACAATATGGAAGCTCCTCCATTCAAATTGAAAATGGAAATCTTTGCCTTGGTATTTTCCAAGTAATTATGGACTGGAAAATACTTCCTTAATCCCAACAACCAAGCCTCAACCTCTTCTCCTTTCTTGATTTATCCATCAAAGGTAGATGGCTTTGCCTTCTTGAATTCTTATGTCATAGAAATCTGTGAATGTCCCTTCTTTTTCTTCTTGGGAACACTTGACCCGATGTCATTGTTGGACAGTTCTTCTATAGTGGTGTTTCCACTAGATAACTCTGTGGAAGTGTCTACACTAACTCTATTTCTATTATCATCTTTTTTCTTTTTTATGGATGAACTCCTTCCCACATTATTGTGAGTTGGTCCATGCTTTTGGATATCTGATGGGCTTTGCATCTTCTCAGGCTGTTGTAGTCTTACATTGCTAGTAACTAGACCTTGTTGCAAATGCTTTTGAATCTCATACAGAATCTACAATAATACTGCATTTAATTATGCATCCTCGGCTTGAGCTCTCATTAGCCTCTAATTGTCTACTTTCAAACTCCTTACCGTGGCTACCAAATTTGGAGGGGTTTCTCTAGCCCTCCTGCCATCAGATGTTTCATCTCAGGAATGTGAGGTCTCCTCCATATTGTGTTGCACCATTCACTCATGCTCCCTTTTCAGTATGTCCTACTTGATGAAAAATAGTGAAACACTATTAGCAAACCACATTTCAAATTTATATGCAAAAGACTCTTGGCCTTGTCAAAGCTTCAATCTATTTTGACAGTTCCGAACCAGGATTCTGGCCATGCTATCAATCATGCTCAAAATTGTTCTTAGTACTCATTAGCACAGTTAAATCATTCAAAAATAAAACATAGACTTTCATCATATAAAATATTTCAAAACTCATTCATCCTTGGTGACCCATTCAAGCCTAGAGTTTGAACTCTGCTCTGATACCAATTTGTAACACACCCAACCCCCTAAACCCTACTTGGGTTGGTGGGATGTCAAAATTCCTCCTTCCCCTACACTTATGATCTCGATTATTCCGAGCACAAGTAGGAACTCTGCATGCAAGGAGCATTCCTTCGAGTTTCTGCACAGTCTGAATTGGACTAAGGTTTTTGAGCCTTACCCTTCTCCACAACCTTAGTCCTACATGGATTCCACATGGACACCTCCACATCATCGATACCGACAGGCAAGTTGAAGTGTGTGCTACCATGGTAGTAACATGTCCTCAAACGCGACACTCTTCCATGGCAACCCTTCAACAGAATTCCATTACGCAACCAAAAGATAGACTCTCTCAGATGGACGGTCCTGACTTACTTGGCTTTGGCTAGATCGATGGCTAGCGGTGACTCGAGGTTCTCCTTCATTGGGAAGATAGACTATGCAAACCCCAATCTATTTCCTGATCCATTCTTTCTGACAGTTTCACTACCGATATATCCAACTATCAGGGATTACGAAAATCAACGGTCTCGACTCACTCGGAACCTTCAAACCACATGATGGCTAAAGGCCTCGCTCGTTCTCCTCCAAATTCTCGATAGGTGGGGTCTACTGCAAGATCTGTAGTTGAGATATCATCAGACTGACTCTTAAGAAGATCAACGGTACCCGCCCACTTGGGCTTCCTTCATTGGGAAATACTCATGTTTCACAACACAGTGGTTCTCTCGTATAGTTCTTTCGGAACTGAAATCTTCCGAAAAATCCGATGGTCATCATACCTCCACATCTAGAATTCATGGATCTATCGAATCTCAAATCCTCTCTGTGGTTAACTGATACTACCACTTTAACAACGTTATTCCTTTGGGATGAACCCCCATTAGATCCAATGGCTCAGATCTCATCGGCTGAATCACCGACAGATCTATGACTCTTACCACTCTCGAATTTTCATCACTAGGTTTCTTCTCATCAAAAGTTCCTTCTGCTCATTTCCTGTGGATATTTTCGAACTCCACCTTTTCGACAGGCTTATCGGCCTAAAACCCTATATATATATATACAGTCCAGATATCATTGGCCTACCCTCCTGGTGGATCAACTCCTCTCATCGACTCAGAACTTTCCCATCGAAAAGTTCCCCTTGAATTCACTTCCGGGTTTTTTTGAAGGATTCTCCTTCCGATAGGATTTCTTCGAAGCTCAAATCTCCAACGAAATGTGGGAAAGTTCCCCATGAATTCACTTCTGGATTTTTCTGAAGGATTCTCCTTCTAATAGTATTTCTTTGAAGCTCATATTTTCGACGAACGGTCAGGATTGATTCTCCACACCAGATCAATGGTTGAGGTACCTTATTGGGTTTAAACAGGGATTCGACGTGGTTAAGGGACGTTTCGTGGCATACCAGCCCACAACCNAAAAAAAAAACTTAGACCCACTTCCTCAATACACAGGCGACACCTCACCATGGCCCCGGTAGAGAAAATTTTTATAGCCTGCAAACTTTCCATTCAAAGGCTTGGGGAAATACAGGGTTACAGGTCTCCATTGACCTCCCATGCACATTCATTTCAGATAATCAATCAATATTTTAGAAGAGATTACATTGCACCATTAAAACTCAGATTGTTAACATTCGATCAAAATATGAAGCCACCATTGAGAATGGAATGCAATTCAAATTCATTAGTAAACATTTACTAGATACATTGAGAAACACTTACGTATTTCATTTTAAACTTCAACCAGCCAAGAATGATGGTGAATTCCTTTCCACCTAATTGTAGGCTCTACAAAACTTTTTCCTTTCTACAGCAAGCCACCCTCGTGCTAGGCCTTGATACCACCAGGGGACTCTCACAAGTTGGATTTCAAGTTATGGAATTGATCAGGGAGGTTACTCTCCTCCACTTCACTAGAAACAATAGAAATCATCTCTTCCCACTAAGCTCAGGGCCTCCATGAGCTTACCAGGTGCCTTCCCAGCTCAATTTCCTCTGCACAAGGGAGTCCCTTCTCTGCTACACAGTCCCTTAGAGCCCTACCCTTACTAGTGTCAATTTCTTTCTAGGAAGCACCAACATGTGGCCCTCTTTGATCCAATTTGCATATGGGTATTCTCTGTTCCAATGTTGACCATTGATTTCTTGGGGAGCCTTCCTATTTTCCTCATGAAAACTTCCTAGTTTTTACCTACTCGGGTATGTGTGTGTGACCTTTTTTTGCTCCTTTGTGGTTCCATACACATTGTTTGTGTGTGTCCTCGCCCTTTTCCTCCTCATTCCTTTTTCCAATCTGGGGTATTCTCCTTTTTCCTCAGGTTCACCAACTCGCTTCTGTCAGAAGTAACCCATGGTGTCAAGCTATGTTAGTTCTTTATTTCTGCAAATCATTGTTAGATGGAAAACTCTAATCAATTTGGACAGGTGTGAAAATATTTAGATGGTGGAGGGCATGGTTTCCTTTAAGGATGGCCTCCACCAGAGACAATTATAAATATTTTTTGTATATAATGTGAAAAGTTAGCTATGGTTTTTAGATTTTTAAAAAAATGTAAGTTAAAATTTAATAGTAGAATATTATGTTATTTAAGTAAAATGTATTGAGTTGAAACTAATACAAGTTTAATTCAATTATTAAAATGTTGAATATTTTTAGGAGTGGCAGGTGCAGGGGGGAGTTTCCATGATCCCGGGGGAACAATATTGTACACTATGCCCGGGGGCTAGGGAACATGTCGAATAATCTATTTGAAGCATACTTGTTATGGTGTGGACTCATCATTGCTAGGAAATATGGAATCGGGACCTTGTGAGTATTTGGAAATTCAATGTTAATCATCAAGGTAGTAATCATCGAGACAAACCCTAGAGGGAACAAGCTTCAAATAATTCTTGCATGAATAAAATAGGTCTTATCGTAATTTGATAAGGTTTCTCTCTTTCACATCAGGAAGACTCTTAATGGTGAGGTGAATGTGTGGGTAAAAGTTGCTACTTCGCTAAACCCCAAAACCATCATGGAAAATGGGGTCTTATATGTCATAACCCCCTAAACTTATGCATCCACGGGTGATGTTGATTAACAATTTCATGGTAAAGTGGTCATTAATGAATGTCCATTCCATGTGGCAACTCTCAAGGTCACACAAGTCGAGTAGTTGGTAAAAACACAGTAAGAGTGAGCAAGCCCACTGCTCTCATTTACTCTAGTAGGCCTCACTCGTGGGATTTCAATGTGCAAATATGAAGTTGTGTAATGGGCATGGGATTAATTGTGTGCATAAGACTCTAGGGATATGATTCAAAGGTGTGGTAAGGCGAAGGACAAACTCAAGTGAGGAGTGTAATTGCAGGTGTGGGATTTCAGGGGATTAGGTGGGGAGAGCTCAGGACTCATTTGCTTAGGCGTTGTGGCAGATGGTGAAGTGGGAAAGGTGTGGTTTCTTCTTTGAATTCTTGTCATTAATGTCATGGTATTTGTTTCTCTATCTTCTTCATTCTTCCTTGTTAGGTTGTTCCTATTTTACATGATAGATTTAGCCATTAGTAGCAGAGGAACTTGGGAGTTTCTTCTCAATCGATGTCTCAAATTAAGGTTTAGAGTGGTTGATCCCATACTCTCTATGATAGATAGGCAAGAAACAAGGGTTGATTCTGTAGATGTGGAAAGTGAATATCATCGAGAATTAAAGCGTTTTGTGTAGAGATGAGGAAATAACTCAGGCTAATAGTAGTGTTATTTTGGTCATTTCCCCCAAGGTGGCAGACCTAGAACAATCTAGTATAACCTAGAACACTGACTTCTCGAATCTTTTTCTTAATCAAAATTATAGAATAGACTCCTTAGAAGCATAATGTAGCAATTTATGTGCTCTGGTAATATCTCAGTGGATGGATAATCTCTCTCTGGCGTTAAATAATCATGGAACTCAAAGCTCCAGTCAAGAGGGGGGAGTCGAAGTTGACACTACATATCAAAATCAGGTTCCCATGGAAATTGAAGGTGCGGAAACTCATCACTCTGTAGAGGAGCGGAAAACCAAGACATCGCGCAAATGTAAACCTATATGAATTTTTTTCAAAGTCATATGTGTTTTGTGTCAGTACATTAGGCAGGCTAATAACATGAACACTTGGAACTCTTGTCTGCAAAGTGTCTTTTTGTCTATAAATATCAAACTAAAACTGTGTTTTGTTTTGTGGAAGTCCAAAAATACAATAGATGTAATTGTTGTTAGCCTTGGTGCAACAAATCTTTATATATAATATAACATTCAGTTTTTTTTTTTTTTTTAATGTTCAATTTTTTTAATATCAAAAATTAAATTTATTTTATTAATATTTATATAATATAGTATAAATAATTTTAATATTTAAAATTGTTTTTGGTTGATAGGTTAATATATTATTATGCAAATCAAATATTAGTAGGCTTTTTTTCTTAATTTACTTTGATATTTGATTATTAATTTAGTTTTTAATTATTTATTAAATAATTTAATAATTAAAAAATAAAATATGTTTTTTAAACTTTACTTATAAATAAATAATTATGAAATTATTTTTTAATTATTTATTAAATAATTTAATAATAATAAAATATTAAACAAAAAATGTATAGATTCAAATAATAGAGTTTCAATTATTTAAAAAATAAATATTGAAAAATGACTTTCTTAATATTACATACAAAGTATGTAGTCTATTATAATCCATCTCTTTTATTCAAGTTTCTTTTTTCCTTTATTATCGAGTTCTTCACATTCGACAAGTCTCATCCAAATGTCATTATTAAGTGGCAGATTTCTCATGAATTTATTAATGAGATTAGGAGCTCAATGTATTTTGATTGAGAAGTCTCATCAAAATGTCATTGTTTTTTTTTTTTCAAAAAACTGGAGGATTTTATTCATTAAAAAGGTGTGGTTGAAGCCGATACAAAAAGAAAATCTCAATTTCTTCGAAATTTAGCTCTTCTGGGGCATCATCCCTCCATATGATTTACCTAATCCTAATACTTAACCAAGTTTTACTAATACTACTGAACTGAGAAGTGTAAATTCAGTAATAAATAGCGTTAATATATATACTTATACAAAACATTGACAAAAAAAAGTATTAGTGTGCATCTAATCTCCATGTCCATGTTGCATACCATCATGTCCCAATTGTTCCTAGTCATTCGGAGATGTCACAGGTATGTTGAGATACGGGATTTGAACTTCATCCGGCACTGATTATGCGCCCACATGTCCATTTGAAGGAGAATACCCATTGGACTCCTCCCTCTTAGCTAATTTCCACTTAAATGCTTCATTTTGGCTTCGCAGTGCATCAACTTCATCCTACAAATTCCCTATTAATGTCCTATGATGAGCCAATGTGTCCATCGCAAACGAGACGATCGAGTTGAGGGAGAAAACATCGATAAATAGTTGTTGATAGTCCTCAAATTTTGTGTAATGCTCCCAAGCAGATTTCACTAGGAACTTAGGTGTTTTTTCTTATTTGTTTGTATGATTTTTCTTGGTTGTTTTGCATATTGCCTTCAAAGTTGCGTTGGAAGTGTTTTATTGGGGTTTATAGCATATGGATGATGCAAATAACAGAACAACATATGAAAATAGCAAGATACAATAGAGACAACACAATAAAATTAACAACAACTTCATATCTGACCTTTATTTATATAATAAGATGGCCTCCATACATAAGATCTATAGATCCATATTGATATAGATAAAATATAGAAGTTGCGATGAAAATGCCTCCAAGACACAAAATAAGTGAAGAAGAAATCCTCCAGGATCTCCAATTGTTGCATGCAGAGATGAACAAGAGAAATTTCTTCCCCTTCTGGATTCTTACTTCCAAATATGCTTGAGTTGCACACTTCTTGGCTAGTTGTCCACTTGGAATTTTGACCTCTTCTATTTAACCCTCCAAACCACTAAAGACACAGTAGATATATAGATCTGGTGATGGAAAACACATGTGATAAGTCTCTTCTATTGTTGAGAGTGATCTCACCCTCCAACTCTTTGGATCTACAATAGATAGTGCGCCCTCCTTCAGGAAATACGTACCATGCTCACAATAAATCAATATGCATAGAAAACCCTCAAAAAATGAGTGAGAAAGGGCGCTCTAACCCTAGCAAATATTCCAGGGAAGAGATCCTCCTCAAATCCCCCTTCTCCTGCTCAAATTAAATTGATCTTCCTCAAGCAATGTGCACCTCCTGCAGAAAACCTCCTAAAGTGTGCATTACCTCTTTCTTCCCATGTAGCAATCAACGCATAGCTAAATAGAATGGTGGGGGAGGAATGTTTCACGTACTTGGCCAAGATTGGATTAGAAACAGAGGGATATTTCACATCCTTGATGATTTCTAGGGTTTGTTCTCCCAAAACCCTCAAACGTCTAAGCTGAAGAGCTCAAGATGCAAATGTAAAAATGACTAGAATGTGGAGTGAGGCGCCCTCCTTTTTTCTTTTATACTCTAGTGTCTAATTTCCACTTAAGTTATTTGCTTGGCTCCTAAAGTTATTTTCTTCACTTTTCCTCATATTAGTCACTTAACTTAATCTTCTCTTTTTTCCCAAAGTCACTTTAATAATATAACATTTATCCTCATAGTGATTACTTTGGTGCCCCTTAGTCCCCTTTTTCTCATGAGACTATAGTCTAGAGGGGACAGCTAGACTACTGGGTCTCTCCAAGCCTCTATCAAGAGGAAGGGGACATTACATTCTCCCCTACTAGAAATTGTTTTCCCACAAGCAATCTTGATCTTGTCTTATGTAGAACATGTTCACCTTCCCAAGTAGCATCCTCTATGGGAAAATTCTTCCATTTGACCAAGTATTCCCTGATGTTTTTATTCCTCAATATCCTGTCTCTCACCTCCAAAATCTCCTCGGGTATCAATATCAATTGTCCTTCCTCGTCTACTAGAGGTAGCCCTTTATTAACCATGATGTGTTGTCCTATTTCCCTTTTTAAGCATGACACATGGGAAATGTTATGTATTTTTCTTTCTTGTGGTAACTCAAGCTAGTATGCAACCATTCCTACCTTTATCTTCACCTTTTACGGCCCATTGAAACGAGGTTTCAGTTTCTCAGGGCTATTCTTCTTTATGGATGCTTTCCTATATGGTTGGAGCCTCAAATAAACAAGGTCCCCTACCTCAAAAGTGCACTCCACCTTGTGTTTATCTACCAGTACATTATACTAATTTTGTGCCCTTCGCAAGTGATCCTTGAGCTCTCTAAGTATGTCCTATCTCATTTGGATATAATATTGTACCATGGGTGCTCTAGTGTCTCCAAATACAATCTCCACAAAAGTGAGAGGGTCATAACTATATAAATCTCAGAAAGGAGACATAACAATGGACACGTTGTAAGTGGTGTTGTAGCAATACTCACCCAAGTGTAGCCACTTAACACATGCTTTATGTTGTCCTGACACGTAATTCTTGAGATACCCATCCAACCACTCGTTAACTATCTCTGTTTGGCCATATTTTGGGGGGTGATAGCTAGTGTTGGGAGTTAATGTTGTGCCCACTAGCCTGAACAATTCCTGCCAAAAAGTGCTCATAAATCTACTGCCTTTTTCGCTCACAATGGTTTTGGGTAACCCATGCAACCGGAAGATCTCTCTAAAGAACAATTCAGCCACCTGTGATGCGTTGTAATTGGTGGAAATGGAAAAAAAAAATGAGCAAACTTGGTTAATCGATCCACCACCACAAAGATGCAATCCTTTCCCTCTGTCTTGGGAAACCCTGTAATGAAATCCATGGAAATACTTTCCCACTTGTGCTCTGGAATAGGAAATGGTTGCAATAGACATGTTGGGTAGGTGCGCTCATCCTTGTTTTCCTATCAAGTGGTACATTCTCAGACGTGGCGCATGACATCCTCCTTCATACCCTTCCATGTGAACCTTTCCCTTACCTGTCTATATGTCTTAATGAACCCTTGATGCCCTGCTAAGGGTGAGTCGTGAAATTCCTGCAAACACCTTCACCTTGAACAATGATTCAAGAAACAAGAATATAGTATATGATGTCATATGTGATCCTGTAGCTATCATATTGCACCTGTCCATCCATCAACTCAGATTCAAACCTCTTTTTGGAATACTCCACCAACAAATGTGCCTTCCAATAAACCGAGATGTATGTCTTTGCATAAACTGGGGGTCTTCCAGATAGAGCATCAAAAACTACACTGTTCTTCCCTTTGACAAATTCTATGTCAAAGTCGTAGGCCTGGATCTTGCTCACCCATTTTTTATGTCTCTCATTGAGGTATTTTTGTTCTAAGAAGTACTTGAGACTTTTATGATCAATCTTGACTACAAACTTTTCCCCTACCAAATATTGCATGAACTTAGCTAGAGCATGCCTTATAGCCAACATTTCCTTGTCATATATGGTATACAGTACCTCGGGGCCTATCAATTTTCGTCTCTCATAGGTAATGGGATGCCTATTCTACATAATAACTGCTCCAATTCCCTCCCCTGATGCATCACACTCCAAAATGAATGGCTGACAAAAATCTGGTAAATGGAGAACTAGACAAGTGCTTGTTACCTTCTTCATCATGTCAAATGTTATATGTGCCTCATGGCTCCACTTGAATGTGCCTTTTCTGATCAAATATGTCAATGTTGTGCAAATTTGAGAGAACCCCTTGAAAAACCTCCTGTAATAACTGCAAATGCCAAGGAATCCCTTAAGTTCTGTAAGTGTTTTCGGTATTGGAAAATCAAGTATGGCTTGGATTTTTTCTTGGTGCACATGTACCCCTTTTTCTCCAATGATATGTCCCAAATAAAGGACTTCAGTCATCCCAAACTCACATTTTGATTCTTTAGCATATAAGGATTGGTCTTCCATGATGCTTAAGATTCATCCACATGCCTAAGGTGGTCTTCCCATTTTCTACTATAGATCAACAAGTAATCAAAGAAGACTAGTAGAAATTTCCTCAGTTGTTTGTTGAAGACATTATTCATGCATGACTGAAAAGTGGTTGGCATATTGGTCAACCCAAAAGGCATAACAAGGAACTCATAATGACCATAATGGCATGTGAAAGATGTCTTGGGCACATCTTCTTCCCTCATTTTGATCTGATGATAACCAGAGTGCAAGTTAATCTTGGTGAAGTAGATTGTGCCATGCAACTCATCCAATAGCTCATTTATCCAAGGAATGTGGTACCTGTTCTTTATGGTTTTCTTGCTCAAGGCCCCGTAATCAATGCACATGTGCATAGTATCATCTTTATTCTTCATCAATACCACAGAGGATGTAAATGGGCTAGAGCTTGGCCTAATGTGGCCCATATCTAACAACTCCTTGATGGATTTTTCTATCTCATCCTTGTATTTCTTAGGATGTCTATAATATGTGGTGATAACTGGTTTGGCACCCTCCTCCAACTCTATGATGTGTTCAAATCCTCTATTTGGTGGTTTCCCTGGTGGAATAGGCTCAAAAACCTTCCTATGAGTATCAATTATTCTTTGTATGTCATTGGAGTATTGTGGAAGCCCTTCCTTTTCTACATAAACTAATACTAAGAACTCTCTTGCATAAACTATGTCTTCCCTTATGAAAATGGCCTCCATGTGTTTGGTTGTAACCACTCTTGGTGCATTTCCCGACATCCATTTTAAAGTCACCCTTTTTCCATTTTCCCCATTGAATGACATTTCCATGGTCTTGTAGTTAGTGGTGATAGGCCCCAATGTGCTAAGCCACTTGACTTCCAGTATAACATTGGTGTCTGGTAAGTCCATCACATACAAGTCATGTTCCAAGTCATACCTCCCCAAGGTGAGGTTCAACCCTAGAATATATATGTCACATGGAATAGTGTTACCTCCTGCTACCTTCACACGAAACCCATCAAACTCTACTATAGGTATGTGCCTTATTTTTATCAGTGTTGAATCAATGAAGTTATGTGAAACTCCCCCATCTATGAGAATAGAAACCCTATGCCCTTGGATAACTCCTCTCATTCTGAAAGTATTGTACTTAGGGACCTCGCTAATGGATGCAATAGTGATCTTCTTATCCCCTGCTTGATCGAGATCTGCTTCATCTCTTCCTTCACTTTGCGCATTTTCTACCATTGGTTGATTGGCCTCTATATTTTTAATATGTCCAACCTCATCTTCCTCCTCATTATCGGAACACCTCAATATAGTGAACCTTTCCCTTTCCCATACATATATGCCCTGTCTCCCAAGGTTCCTTGCATGTAAAACAGAGTTATTTTATCCTCAACTCTCTCCTAGTAGCTTCATCCATCCTTACATTACCTTTATACCTTCCCCTTTGATCCTTCACTCCTTGGGTTAGTGGCAGCCTTAGAGTGAACCTGGTTTTTTCTGATGATCTTATCAAATCTATGGTCCTCCAAATAGCCTCATGTAGGTTGTGGGGCTTAAAATCATTAACCCAACCTCATAGGGGTTCCATCAATCCCTCAAAAAAAAACATCAGTAACCTAGCTAGTGACATATCTGGTACCATTACGGCCATCCTATGGAAATCCTCTATAAATATTTCTGGTGAACCTGTATGCCTTAGTTTAGTGAGTTCACGAAAATGTAGCTTAGGATCTCCCTTATCAAACCTGTGAATAAGCCCCTATGTGAATTATGGGTAAGATGTAATATGATTATGTCCCAAGGTATTCATGCCATGGTACCAACAGTCATGGGCCTTGCCTTCCAAGTAGATAGTGGAAAAATTAATAACATCCAACTCTCTTAAGTGGTTGAGTTGCAAATAGGCATGCAACTTCTGAACCCAAGCCTACGCAGTGGTCTTAGTTGACCCATCAAATGTAGGAATCTCCATCTTCTCTGCTCTGCGCTCTAACTCATTATTTCCCCTGTGATAGATCCTAGTCCTGCCCCTGTGATAGCTCCTAGTCCTGCCCCTGTACTTTATACCACAGTATTGATCTAATGTTACTTGTCTCCTAAATTTTGCGCTCAATAATGCATACTCCCTTGCGTACTCCTCAAAGTTATCTTCTACCTCTATAATATAATTATCTTGTTGATGTGATTCAAGGAAAGTGGGAATATAAGTTCTAGGTGTAGCTCTGTTGTTGGTTACGCCCCTCGAAGGTGCTCCCCCAAATAATCTATGTCCCTCAGTATGTAAATGATGATCAGTCTCAGTGTGATGCCTAATTCCCCCTTGTGATCCACTAGCCTCATTGTTTCCAATGTTATTTGGACCATCCTTACCATGATTCATCTACATGAGGAGAAGTGCAATATTCTCCTTTCTGGTTGTCATTCTTTCCAAATCCTCCTTGAGCTCACCCTGTCCTATGCACATAGCTTCATTTGTTTCCTATAAATCATGTTGTACGACAAACTATGTGTTGTCTATGGAGTTTTTGAAGTCATTAGTCATTCCTGCTAGCTCTTGTGGCACTCCTTGCTCACTGTCATCCCCTAATTCACCCATTTCTGCTTAAGGTTCCTTAGAATATTTTCTATGCCTTCCCATATATATACCTCTGAATTTATGCATGCACCAATCCCCACAAGCTGGCAAGATTTGCACTCTGATGCCACTGTAATGTTCCCAAGCAGATTTTGCTAGGAACTTAGGTGTTTTTTTTTATCTGTTTGTATGATTTTTCTTGGTTGTTTTGCAGAATGCCTTCAAAGTTGCGCTGGAAGTGTTTTATTGGGGTTTATAGCATATGGATGATGAATATAACACAACAACATATAAAAATAGAAAGATACAATAGAGACAACACAGTATAATGAACAACAACTTCAGATCTGACCTTTATTTAGATAATAAGATGACCTCCATACTTAAGATCTGCAGATCTAGAATGATATAGATAAAATATAGAATTTGGGTTGAATATGCCTCCAAGATACAAAATAAGTGAAGAAGAAATCCTCCACGATCTCGAATGGATGCATGCAAAGATGAACAAGATCAATTTCTTCCCCTTCTGGATTCTTACTTCCAAATCTGGCTGAGTTGCGCACTTCCTGTTTGGTTATCCTCTTGGAATTTTGACCTCTTTTGTTTAACTCTCCAAACCACTTAAAAAAAAAAAATAGATCTATAGATATGGTGATGGAAAACACATGTGATAAGTCTCTTCTTTTGTTGAAAGTGATCTCACCCTCCAACTCTCTAGATCTACAATAGACACTGTTCCCTCCTTCAGGAAATCCGTACCACGCTCATAATAAATCAATATGCAAATAAAACCCTCCAAGAATGAGTGAAAAAGGGCACTCTAACCCTATCAACTATTCCCAGGAAGAGATCCTTCTCAAATCCCCCCTCTTCTTCTCAAATCGAACTAATCTTCCTCAAGCAATGTACACCTCTTGCAGAAAACCTCCTAAACTGTGCACTACCTCTTTCTTTCCCTGTAGCAATCAACATGTAGCTGAATAGAATGGTGAGTGAGGAATCTTTAACCTCCTTGGACAAGATTTGATCTGGAATAGAGGGATTGTTCACCTCCTTGCTAATCTTTAGGGTTTGTTCTCCCAAAACCCTCAAAACATCTAAGATGAAGAGCTAAAGATGCAAATGTAAAAATGACAAGAATGTGGAGTGAGGTGCCCTCCTTTTTTCTTTTATACTCCAGTTTCTAATTTAAACTTAAGTTATTTGCTTGGCTCCTAAATTAATTTTCTTCATTTTCCTCGTATTAGACACTTAACTTAATTTTCCCTTTTTTCCCAAAGTCACTTTAATAATATAACATTTATCCTCATAGTGATTACTTTGGTGCCTCTTAGTCCCCTTTTTCTCATGAGACTATAGTCTAGAGGGGACATCTAGACTACTGAGTCTCTCCAAGCCTCTATCAAGAGGAGGGGGAAATTACAATATCCAGTACTAGAAATTGCTTATGCACAAGAAATTCAGATCGTGTCTTATGTAGAACATGTTCACCTTCCCAAGTAGCATCCTCTATGGGAAAATTCTTCCATTTGACCAAGTATTCCCTGATGTTTTTATTCCTCAATCTCCTCTCTCTCACATCCAAAATATCCTCAGGCATCGAGATCAATTGTAGTTCCTCATATACTAGAGGTATCCCTTTATTAACCATGATGTGTTGTCCTATTTCCCTTTTTAAGCATGGCACATGGAAAACGTTATGTATTTTGCGTTCTTGTGGTAACTCAAGCTCATATGAAATTGTTCCCACCTTTCTCTTCACGATGTACGACCCATAGAAACAAGGTATGAGTTTCTCAATGCCATTCTTCTTTATGTATGCTTTCCTATACGGTTGGAGACTCAAATAAACAAGGTCCCCTACCTCAAAAGTGTGCTCCAACCTGTGTTTATTTTCCTGTACTTTCTGTTGATTTTGTGACCTTTGCAAGTGATCCTTGAGCTCTCTAAGTATGTCCTGGCTCATTTGGATCCAATCTTGTACCATGGATTCTCTACTGTCTCCAAATACAATCTCTACAAAAGTGAGGGGGTCATAACTATATAAATATCGAAAAGGAGAATTACCAATGGACACATGGTAAGTGGTGTTGTAGCAATACTCACCCAAGCATAGCCACTTAACCCATGTTTTTTTTTGTCCTGACACATAATTCCTGAGATACCCCTACAACCACTTTTTGACTATCTCTATTTCTCCATGTGTTTGGGGGTGATAGCTAGTGTTGGGAGTTAACGTTGTGCCCACTATATTGAACAATTCCTACAAAAAGGTGCTCTTAAATCTATTGTCTTTGTCACTCGCAATGGTTTTGGGTAACCCATGCAACCCGAAGATATCCCTAAAGAAAAATTCGGCCACCTATGATGTGTTGTAATCCATGGAAATGGAAGAAAAAAAAATCACCAAACTTGGTTAATCGATCCACCACCACAAAGATGCAATCCTTGCCCTGTGTCTTGGGCAATCCGATAATGAAATCGATGGAAATACTTTCCCACTTGTGCTCTGTAATATGAAGTGGTTGCAATAGACTTGTTGGGTGGGTGTGCTCATCCTTGTTTTCCTAGAAAGTGGTACATTCTATGACATGGTGCATGGAATCCTCCTTCATACTCCTCCATGTGAACCTTTCCCTTACCTGTATGTATGTCTTAATGAACCATTGATTCCCTACTAAGGGTGAGTCATGAAATGTCTGCAACACCTTCAGCTTGAACAATGATTCAGGAAACAAGAAGATTCGTTCCTTATAGTATATGATGTCATCTATGATCTTGTAGTTGTCATCTTGCACCTTTCCATCCATAAAATCACATGCAAACCTGTTTTTGGAATACTCCACCAACAAGTGTGCCTTCCAATCAACTCATATGTTTATCATGGCATAAATTGAGGGTCTTCTACACAGAGCATCAACAACTACATTGTTCTTCCCTTTGAAAAATTCTATGTCAAAGTCGTAGGCCTAGCTCTTGCTTACCCATTTTTGTTGTCTCTCATTCAGGTATTTTTGTTCTAAGAAGTAATTGAGACTGTTATGATCAGTCCTAACTACAAAATTTTCCCCTACCAAATATTACATGAACTTAGCTAGAGCATGCATTATAGCCAACATTTCCTTGTCATATATGGTATACAGTAGCTCAGAGCCTATCAATTTTCAGCTCTCATAGGTAATGGGATGCCTATTCTACATAAGAAATGCTCCAATTCCCTCCCCTGATGCATCACACTCCAAAATGAATGGTTGAGAAAAATCTAGTAAAGGGAGAACTAGACAAGTGCTTGTTACCTTCTTCATCCTATCTAACGTTATCTGTGCCTCATGGCTCCACTTGAATGCGCCCTTTCTGGTCAAATCTGTCAATGTTGTGCAAATTTGAGAGAACCCCTTGACAAACCTCCTGTAATAACTGCAAATGCCAAGGAATCCCTTAAGTTTTTTAAGTGTTTTGGGTATTGGCCAATCAATTATGGCTTGGATTTTTTCTTGGTGCACCTGTACCCCTTTTTCTCCAATGATATGTCCCAAATAAAGGACTTTAGTCATTCCAAACTCAAATTTTGATTCTTTAGCATATAAGGATTGTTCCTCCATGATGCTTAATATTTCATCCCCATGCCTAAGGTGTTCTTCCCATGTTCTACTATAGATCATCAAGTCGTCGAAGAGGACTAGTAGAAATTTCCTTAGTTGTTTGTTGAAGACATGATTCATGCATGAATGAAAACCAGTTGACGCATTGGTCAACCCAAAAGGCATAACAAGGAACTCATAATGATCATAATGGCATCTGAAAGGTGTCTTGCGCACATCTTGTTCCCTCATTTTGATATGATGATAACCATAGCGCAAGTTAGTCTTTGTGAAGTAGATTATGCCATGCAACTCATCCAATAGCTCTTCTATCGGAGGAATGGGTTACATGTTCTTTATGGTTTTCTTGCTCAAGGCCCTATAATCAATGCACATGTGCATAATACCATCTTTCTTCTTCACCAATACCACGGAGGATGCAAATGGGATAGAGCTTGGCCTAATGTGGCCCATTTCCAACAACTCCTTGATGGATTTTTCTATCTTATCCTTGTATTTCTTATGATGTCTATAAGGTGTGGTGATAACTTGTTTGGCACCCTCCTCCAACTCTATGATGTGTTCAAATCCTCTCTCCGGTCATTTCTCTGGTGGAATAGGCTCAAAAACCTTGCTATGTGTATCAATTATTCTTTGTATGTCATGGGAGTATTATGGATTCCCTTCCTTGTCTACTTGAAATGATACTAAGCACTTTGTTGCATAAACTATGTCTTCCCTCTTGAAAATGGCCTCCATGCGCTTGGTTGTAACCACTCTTGGTGCATTTCCCGACATCCCTTTTAAAGTCACCCTTTTTCCATTTTCACCATTGAATGACATTTCCATGGTCTTGTAGTTGGTGGTGATAGGCCCCAATGTGCTAAGCCATTGGACTCCCAGTATAACATTGGTGTATGGTAAGTCCATCACTTAGAAGTGATGTTCCAAGTCATACCTCCCTAAGGTGAGGTTCAACCCTGGAATATATATGTCACATGGCATAGTGTTACTTCATGCTACCTCCACATGAAACCCCTCAAAATATATTGTAGCTATGTGCCTTCTTCTTACCAGTGTTGAATCAATGAAGTTATGTGAATATTCCCCATCTATTAGCACAAAAACCTTTTGCCCTTGAGGAACTCCTATCATTCTAAAAGTATTGTACTTAGGGACCCCGCTAATGGTGTTACGAGGAAAATCTCTCTATGGCTAGGGGTAAACCACAACTGACGGAAATGACTGCGAAAATAAACTCTAATCTCAAGTATGCTATATAAAAAATTATGCAAACAAGACAAGATAAGAGGCCTACCCTGTCTAGACGTTCGATGAAGTCCACCGTTGAGCACTTGACCCAAAGCTATATACCTGCAACTAGTCCTCAACAACCAAGCAACATAAGCATATGGTGATAATGTATAATGTTAGTACATTCAATAGCATAATCCATCAACATTCATAACAAATATGCCCATGGAATAATAATTCAAATATTTGTGAGATATTAATTGGACGAGAAAAGAGTATTTCTATTAAGATGTAATCAACGGAAGTGAATGAGTTACAAACTTTTGTGTTGGCACGTTCGGAACGAGAAACTAAGTTCCTTCAAGCTGGGCCTCCTCCACTTTAATCCTCCACCAAAGGAAAGCTCCTATAAGAGAGACAATGAAGTTCTCAATGAATAAGGGAAGAGCTTGGGGGATGAACAATGTGTTCAGACTTAAAGAACAAAGGGATGCAGACTCAATGTGAAGTGAATAATTTCTCCAGAGTAACTTTTCTCTCAGAGTTGAATTATTTCTCTTCTTTTCCATAGCTCAGATTTGGCCCATTTATAGTCTTCAAGGGGAACTGAAGGGCCAAGTTGGAACATTTCCAGTATATGGAAGGCCAAGGATCATTGATCTCGTGATGTGACATGGAAACCCAACACCATTTTTTTCATTTTGGGCACATTTTCCAATGTATGTGGGTTGTAGTGGTGCAACATGCGTATACGCATGTTGTAATATAGGCAGGGCGCTTATATGTGGAAAAATCATGTTTTTAGCTCTGGGATTTGCAAAAAGGGACTTCAAGTCTGTATAGGGAAATGGAAACAAGACTTTTGTGCAAGATTGCATAGGGTGAGGAAAATATTTCTATAACAGATGCCCCCTAATGTGTGAGGTCAGAGGAGTATTTGCGATGGCCGAAATACATTATAACACCCAGAAGTGGAGTAATGGGGACCCAGCTGGAAGAACTAGTTATTCATTACAATCTGTACTGACTTTGCATACATGGCTACCAATTTGAATTACACTGCAGATCCATGTGAAAATATGCCAAACAACTGTCCATGGCCATGAATAGGAAAATACAAATGTGGTTATATGCCAAAGGTTTTCATAATCACGAACAAGGCCCAATGAAACCAAACTCAAAATCAATCTGAAGATATCTGTATACAATGGAGTACAATATGATCTCCCATGATCATTGAAGTCACACAGGTACTAGTCCAATGAAAAGGTATTAACAGCTCAGAAAAGCTGCGAATCTAAACTGATGTCTTCAAGTCTTCTACACAATCCACCAAAGGTGCAAGTCCACATCATGTGACTAAAGGAGTTGAGGTCGAACACAATGAGACTTCGTTTGATTACCGGTCATTGAGGTACACCGTTAACAAATGCGAGACAGATTATCGATGATGAAAGTAGGTATCAAGGCATTGAGTACATTCTTACAAGTGTGAATAAAGGAGTCGAGGTCGAACACTTGAATAATCCATTGATCAGGAGACATTGATGTATTCCCAACTATCAATGGCGATAGAACCTTCCACTAATGACTACAAGACTCTAGGTACTCATAGGACTCTAGGTCTCGTCTCCATAATAGATGAGCTGAAGTTGATGGAAGGAGACCTGCTGAAAGGAGAGCATTAAGGAATATCTCATCATTAAACACGAGGTACAAAGAAGGAGCTTGATGATTTGGAGGAAATCGACCTAAGAACATGTTCACAAACCAACGACCCTGTGCGTCTTTTACGTGTGCCAGGTGCAAGCGGTACACGAAAAAGACCCTCTGAATAGCATCCAATGAGGAAAACTACTGACAAAGGTGAGGAAACCACCAATAAGGATAACGGCATCCAAGACACTGCACGAATCCCAATGTGTGAATAGATTTCTTGTCGTCGAACACAAGGGAAACCACTCAGTCAATGACCAATGATGAAATGTCGATTTTTGGGTTCAAGGTTAACTACCAATGAGGAAAGTATGACCAGGGTGCGCAATAGGATTACAGCTTCATGTGATTCTGAGACAACCTGAGGGTATGGCCGACATCCAAAGTCAAGAGTTCTAAGAAATGGTCGACACAGGTTGATAGACATCCTTTGAACAAGAGCATGAGACATATGGAAGACTCAGGAAGCATAGACTCAATGATGAAACCATGAGATGTAGGAGGCATCAATCAAATTATCTATAGGGACTGGAAGAGTAATCAGTCGGGGGAGTAAACTCTCTGTAATGAGCTCAGCTTTCTAAGGCCATGCTAGACCCAAAATTATGATGACAAGTGGACACAAAAAAAAATTGTGTTATGTTCATAGGCGACACGATTGCTGCCAATATAAGATAATACTCCCTTCTCGCCTGTCTTTTTTTGTTTTTTCATTGTCAAATGAATGCTATGATACAGAGGAGGAAACGAGTGTCACAATTAAGAAAAACTAGTTTCAACAGTGGAACATACATATGCTCAATGCAAGGAGGTGCATGCAGGAGATGAACACTCGAGGGAATGTTCCCTCCTAGGTATAGGGTGTCAAGTTGTGAAGGATATAAACAAGGCTCTTCTTGGTTGAGGAACAAAAATTGTTGAGGAAAATGGTTGGTTTATAACGCAAAGCGAGAACCGACAATATGCTCAATACTGCAAGCAAGAGCATGAGATGCAATCACAACTTAACGCCAAAAAATGTCCTTTTTCATAATCTTAGTCTACTTGGTTTGAAAAAGGGATAAACTTGTACCAAATTGACATCCTTTCGAATCCAATTTATGAGTGTGAAAAAGACAAGTTCCCTCAAAAATCTTTTCTCTTTTTGAAAATGAGTCGGAAAAGAGCTTAAATCAAACTCGCTTGGGTGAAAATGAGGTTCAACATAAAATCATGTATTATCTATACAGGACTCTCAGTCCTACACAAAAAATCTATGCATGGGCACCGAATGAAGCAGAGGGTCTAAATAGGGTACCCATGTTTGGTAAGTCTCTACCATTTGATAACGACACTTCTAGTAGCAGATAGAAAGTTCAGTGTCGCTAAAAAATGGGTTCGTACCTAAGGCATATGAGTGACAGTTATACGATGATGACAGTGTGTATGATATAGGGTTCGTACCTATCATATATGTTGGGTAGCGAAAATACTTGTCTGAAGTTACGAACGGTCAACATAACGCTAAAACCGCAAGAATCCCTAGACAAAACTACAAAAACCAACTCAATCCATTGTTGTATAAGTCCATTAGGCGAAAATATTATCTGAAACTATGCAAAGTGGGTAAAAAATTGCTATGAATAGTAAAAAAAAAACAAATTTACTATGCCATTTTAGTTTTTTACTCAAATAGTGGGTTTTGGACCAAATTACCTCCAATCTTCAACTAGTGATTGTGGGAGCTACAAGTGACAGAATCAGTGACCGTCTGGACCATGTAATTACTCTTCCCCTCCTCTTTCTTTTTAGTGGATTACATTTTTTATTTAGGTTTCAAATTTTAAGTTATTTAGGGCGCAAAATAGAAGTTTAGGTGTACGTGGGCTATCATTCATCAGGTCGCGTATACGCGTGATTATACATGGTTGTCTAAAAGACAGCCAGCATATACTCTGCCCCATACACGACTGTAAACACTACAACCCGCGTATATGTCTGTAAACAATGTTTTTTAGTGAATGCTAACTCAAAAAATGATTTTTCTCTTGCAGGATGGTGCTAGAGTGGAGGGAAAGGGGACATGAGGAGGTAGATGTTGTTGTGGAAGAGGATGTTTATTTCTTGACGAGGTTGTCGAGTCGAGGTGAGGTGGTCAACCTCAAAGCTCGGGGAGCTGGGAGCGGTATGAAGATAGAATAATACATAGCCTCTCATTGCATTGCAAAGACCGAGAAGGTCGGGAGTCAACTCCCCATCCGAACGATAAACAATCTAAGCCTCAAGATTGTTGTCCTCGTTTTGACATGGATCACAAGATCAACATCATTGCACCAGGCATCGAGGTTTCTTATGTTCTACTCCATAGAGTGATTGAGACCCACAGTGTATGATTGGCTCACCTCACTACTGGCTAACATTAAGAGCCAGTTGACAGAATGCAAACAGGGTGGTAAGAGGAACTTCGGGTTTGCTTCCATCTTGTGTATATTTTTCTTCGAGCGGGTTCTAGGTTTGGAACCTAGAGTTGAGATCCTTCCGTGAGGACCTCGTGACCCAGCCATGGAACGGTGGACCGAGGTGATGAGATGACAGGGGGGAGGTAGGGTGCCCACACCCTACAACGATGATTTATTTTACTGGTGGAGATGGCAATTCATTGCTCTGGATGACTACGCTTATGTAGGGATCGACTTCATAAGGGATCATGACATGCCATTACCACCAGGGACCACCTACGAGGACATAGGTATGTCAAAGTTTTTTAATATTTCATTTTTTTGTATTTTTGTATAGGAAAACAAAAATATTTTTGGATGATGTGTAAGTACTAATTAGACATGTATGTGATGCAAACGTAGGTCCACAACGATTGGACGGGCTTCCATGACATCGTCGGAGGCACCGAGGAGATGAGGCGGCGGGAGGAGAAGTAGAGAGAGTCCTTCAAAATGTGCAGGGCAACCTGTCTCGTTTGACACAAAGGATTATGATGGTTCAGGTGGAGGATCTAATGGAGGCTATGCAGCGGAAGGTGGTAGGCATGCCCAGAGCTTGGGTACGACTCTTTCGGCATATCTCAAACGTCGTACTTTGTTATCATGACACACATCCAGCGCCACAGGCGTAGATGTCATGATTTTTGTATTATCGACTGTATATGTGTATTGAGGGTGTTAGCCCCAATTTTGTACTATAAACATCATATTTTTTGAAATATATATAAAAGCATGGTTCTTCAGCTTTACTTATGTTACAATGTGTACATTGATGAGAATGTTTTCTTTGCTTTAATTATGTGACAAATTCCAATCTAAAACGAAATTAGCATATGCATCGGATACATAATTAGAACTCCTAGGTATGTGATGATAAGTAATAAAATCAAATTGTCATTCTAAAAGGCGTACCTGTAGGAATCGTCGGAGTAACATAGGGTCACGCACACTGTAACTGTCGTTCAACTAACATACTACTAACTGGGAGTCCAGGCGAGCCTCCAAAGAACGAATACCATATGAAATGGCATCGTCTAAAAGTTCTATAATGACGTTATATTCAGCCACATTATTCGTGGATGGCCCTAGGCATACGCCACCTGAAGACACCAGTAGACCCTTGGGTGAATAAACAACCCAAGCAATGGAAGCCAAGTTTTGTGTATGGCGAATGGCTAATCCTAAGTAGACCGAAGACTCTGTTGACATCTACCAACCAAGGGAAAACTCGATAAGCAAGCTGAAGACAAAAAATAAAGGGAAAAGATATATACAGTAAATTACATTAGTATACAAAGAGTTACGCCCAAGCTTGGGGCTCAAGCATAATATATTTTCAAGTAGAGCCCATTCCTGGGCTCAACCAACATGTTCCCTTGATAATCTTCTAATTCATAGGCTCATTTTTCTAAGACATGTCACACGATATAGGGACCATGCCACATGGGTTTGAACTTGCTTGCCTCTAGTGGTTCTTTGTCTTGATCATATAAGAGGAACAAGACACCCTCAGTGTACAAACAAGGACAAACAGACTTATCATATTGGACCTTGACACATATTTTATTCGCTTCGATAGTCGTAGAGGCGTTTCGACATTGCTCGTCAAGGCTCTCTAGGTGCACAAGGCATCATTCGAGATCAGAAGTGTTAGGTAGGAGCGCAACTGCCAATCTAAGAGAAGGGATTTTGCATTCAATAGGTAAGACCGACTCCACACCATGTACTAAGTGGAAAGGAGAAAATCCAGTGGCAGTCTTGACCGAGGTTCGGTATGCCCAAAGTGTGGGATATAGCATGATATGCCAGTCAGATTTGCTCTCGCTAACAGTTTTCTGCAAAATGGTCTTGAGAGACTTGTTTATAGCCTCTACACGTCACGTCCATTTTCTTGGGGGTAGTAAGGGGGAAAATGACCATGCTTAAACCCCAGTTTGCATGCTAGCTCTTCCATCATTTCATTTTGAAAGTGACTGCCATGATCAATGACAATCTCACTCGGGATGCCGAACCTGGTGATAATTTGATTGAATACGAAGAAGGTGATAGTCTTCCCGTCGTATTTAACTGTAGGCATGGCCTCGGCCCACTTAGTAAAGTAGTCTATGGCCACGATAATGTGTTGATGCCCCCCAGCCGAAGTTGGGTTTCAATCCACAAAGTCCACCCCTCACTTGGTGAAGGGACCGACTGTAATGACTGGATGGAGAGGGGCTAGATGCGAGCGCATTTTCCAAGTGAACACCTAGCAAGGTGACACTTCTTAACCACTTCAACGCAATCTTTAAATATAGACGACCAAAAATAATAGGCTCACAAAATTATCT
>ML791453.1:431601-446638 GCA_009831015.1 Picea engelmannii
GACCACCACAAGCCCCACTATGGAAATCTTTTAGAACTAACTCAGCTTCTTTGTGATTTAAACAACGATGCAAGATATTGTCTATTCCTCGATGAGACAGACTGTCGTCGATGATAAGGTAATTCTTATCTTGGTATTGTATATGCAGTCGATCATCTCGTGAGAGATGTTGAGGGAAGTTCACAGTTTGAAAATAGAGAACAATGTCTCCATACCAGGGGTTGGACGACGAGACAAGGAAAATGTGTTCATCCGCAAAAGAATCAACATGAATAACATCCTTGTCCAATCGTGAGAAGTGGGATATTAACTCTGCAAAGACTAGTGATTTCTTGGATTTCGTAGAAGCGAAATTGAGATCGAATGCTTGTAAAATGACAATCCATTTATTGTACTTTCCCCCTATGATACGCCTGGTAAGGACGTATTGAAATGGATTGACATCTACAACCACAGTAGTTTTGCAAAGCAATATATAATGGTGTAATCATTGGACTGCGTGAATGGCAGCCAAAGCTATCTTTTCAACGTGAGAATATTTGAGCTCGGGACCGACTAAGTTTCAACTAAGATAGTAGATGACGTGCTCATGGAGCTCATCATCCTCCTGAACCAAGACCATACCAATCGTCTCTTTGGACGTGGCGACATAAAGCAAGTAATCTCTACTGTATTTAGGAAACTTCAGCAGAGGAATCGATACCAAGGCTTTCTTCAAAGCATCGAAGGATTCTTGGGCTCGTTCATTCCAGATAAAAGGGGTGTCCTTCTTCAAGAGACACATGAAACCCTTTGTAATATTGGAATATTTCACTAAAACAGACGTAAAAAGTTAGATTTCCCTTGTAAACCTTGAAGTTTTCGAATAGTGCAGAGGGGAGGCAATCGAAGTATTGCCTCAACCTTTAACGGATCTACCATGATCCCAGTCTCAAAGACTAAAAATACTAGAAGACGTCTAGACCTCACGCAAAAGATGCATTTATGAGGGTTCAACTGGATGCGATAATGACGGCATCTTTCAAAAACTAGTCGAAGGTGCTTAGGGTGATCCACTCTCTTAAGAGAGTGAGCAGCAAGGTCATCAAGATAAGCTTCGATTATATGCTTAAGATCATGAAATGTGAAGGTCATAGCACGTTGGAAGATTGCTCCGGCGTTTTTAAGGTCGAAAGGCATCTTCCAGTATGCGAAAGTACCCCAAGGAAAAATAAATGTCATCTTATGTTGATCCTTGGGTTTAATTTGAATTTGGTTATACCTTGAAAATTCGTCCATGAAAGAAAAAAAATTGCTTCCCGCACACTCGTCGAGGATCTGATCGATGAATGGTGTCGGGAAGTTGTCCTTAGGACGGGCTTTGTTTAGGTCACGAAAATCCATGCATACCCGGATGGTTCCTTGCTTCTTATTCACAGGAACGGGATTGGATACCCATTCAGTCAAGGGAACCAAGTAGATGAAGCCAACATTAAGCAGTTTCTCTACCTCTGCCTTAATAGCAGGGGCCTTCTGGGGATTGACAACTCTAAGACGTTTTCGAACAGGCTTAGCATCCGGGTAAGTTTTGATCTCATGTTCGACAATTCGAGGGTCGATTACTGGCATATCTTCATATGACCAAGCGAATACATCTCGAAATTCCTTGAAGAGTTCGGTGTATATCAGGATTTATTCTGGCAAACAATCTTCATCGATGTGTACATTTTCAATCTTACCAGAGGTACGAGAGATATCGATCGCGACAGTAGGGGAGATACTCGCCATATTTCCTTCATAATAAATGTCGTGTGTATCAAGCGGAACTACGGCATGACCGACTATCTCGCTCAGAGTAGATCTAAATTCATCATGTTCGATTCTAGCAAGCTCTGGGAGAAAATAAGAGCGATGATGCATATCATCCCAAGGTTTGTCAGAACCATTCATGGCCTCGATGATATCTTCATCCGAGGGCAAAGTCTCATCGAGGCATTCATGTGAGAAAGATGATGAAGTGGTCCATACGGGCTTAAGAACAGGATCATCCTCATATGTCTACGAGGTAATAGGATCGGGATCAGCAGAAGAGTCAAGAACAACTTGATACGCTATCTCTATTGTCGATAGTGGCATGTCCATTCCAGCATGTGACTGACCTTCACAAGACGCAGTAGAGGAAGGTAGGGTCCAAGGATCGTTAAAATAGGAAGTGCAGAAAGGAACGAACCTCTCTGACGAAACGGGCCTACTGGACATGGCGTAAATATGGTGAACTGGTGCCATGAAGTCGAAGGTACCCATATGGGATGAATACATTCCAACACTGATATTCTCAGTTCTCAACTGAGAATTTTCGACCACGGGAATCGACGGTCCAACAGATGCACTAGGGCTAGCATACACAAAGGAAAATTGATCAATCATCATGATCTTCCCATCGTGAGGAAAAAAAAGAGTACGGAAGACGGACGATACGATGGAAGTCATAGCGTAAGTCCAATTTCGTCCTAGTAACAAGTTATAATCGAGGGTCACATCAACCACCTCGACATCCACCTCTATCATCTTCCCACCTAACTGGACCGGAAAGGCAGGAAGAATACCGTGAGGGCAGAAGGAACAACCGTCAAAAGCAGTCAACATGGTTGGAGACTGAGAGAGAGTCGTAGAGCCGAGGGATTTTCAACAGAACAGGGACATCACACATGTTGCAGTGCCTTCATCAACAACAGTATGCTTGATGGTATACTTCAAGTAACCCACGTAGATTTGGAATGCCACATGGTAAGGCAAGTGAGGCTTCACATATGTGACGTCAAACTTGATAACTTTCGAGCCACTGGGATCTAGAGGTCCTAACGCAGATAGAAAGGCATTCCTCTGTGAAGGACATGTCTGGAGTACCTCCAGAGCTGACATCGCACAAGGGGTTTGACCCAGGTCCTCAATAATAGAGTAATTTTGGGGAGCTCTAGCATTAATATTGTGGGTAGAGCGCTTGAGTACTCTTTTCGGAATACAAGGCAATGGCTATAGTTTTTCGATCTGCAAGGGCATCTCCAGAGAAGGAGGAGACTCTAGACTAGGTACAGTTTGTGGCAAACTATAATCGCGAGATCGGGTGGCTACATTAACCTCAGATTTGACCATATTGATGCATAAATGATCATTGTCTTGTGTCGGTGGGTTTTGACTCCCACTCATCACATTTTCGGCATTTGAGGAGCTCGACGCCATGTGCTAGTTATGTGGAAAAAGATTCGTCAGCATGGTGGGCGGTAGAGATAAGAGCCTCGCAGCTTCCACAAGTTTGGAGCATAAATGAGTAAGGTGATCAACTGTACAAATCTTATAGGGAAACTTCACCTTACGCCTTTCTCTCTTTCCCTCACCATCATTATTATTCATCTACTCATTATTACCATTTTCCTTGGGTTTGTTATTCTCCCCACCCTTACGATTATTATTATGTCCTTTCTTCTTATTCCCGCTTGGTTGTTAGTTACCATTTGGGTCGGTTGATGATTGCATGGAATGTACATTCGTCGACTGAGTGGGATTGGAAGACACAGACGAAGTTGTCCCTCCTGCAGATTGGTTTAGAGACAACTCTTTCAAATGGATTGTTACCAAGTCTGCAGATTTCACATTGGTGAAGCCTACAATGCCATCGACATGAGGCTTGGGATTTTGTCTAGGGTCATAGTTTGACCTCGGTGCATCAAGAAGAATCTCGTATAACATCCTAGACTGAGAATATATAAGATCTAACTACTGGGCTTTGAAAATCGCTTCTTCCTCACAGGTAACCCCGGATGTAGCAACATCCTTCGAAATAGGAGGTTGTAGAGACTTACCGATTATTACGGAGGAGCCTCCTGATATTACCAATTATACAATGGATTTCTCCACTCCCTTAGTCAGACACATATGTTGATTTAATAGCCTTGGATAAGTTTACTCACAAAATCCTATTCCAAGGCTCTAAATCCTAAGCTAGTTTGTGCACCCTAGAAAATAAAATTGTTACTAATCAATTTTAAATTATAGCGTTAATTTTAATGGCCTTTCTTACTCAAAAGGTGCAGTCGAGAAACTAGTGATGTTATGACTCAGCAAGTAAAATAAATGAATATGAATACAATGCAAAGTCCTAACTTCAATTTCCAATGAATGATATGCTTCTCAAAAATGCAATTTTCAATTTAACTATGCAATTCTAAATAAAATGCAATCTTTCTTTACATGCACTAAGATAAATGACAAAGACTCAAGAGATCAAAATGCCAATCAATGTAAAATGCCTAATATTTTTGTATTTTCAATATAAGAGAATGAAAATGCAAGGACTGAACAATAGCTTGATATAAAGACTCTATTGTGTATAGACAGAGGCAACCCAAGTAGGATATCAAGGAGAAAAACACCCAGCCCAAGGTGCAAGGACAATCAAAATGAAAATATGATGAGAAAGGCATCACCCAAAAATTCAACCAAAGACAGGTTTCATGTCATCCCACAAACACTTAACAGTCACCATAGAGACCCAAGAAGACTCAGCAATCATCAAAACCTACCCAGCAACCACCAAACCCAACAATCAAGCAACAAAGGTTGATGTACACGATTGTTCAAGGGAAAAGAGTGTATGTACGCAACTTGCAGAAGTACAACACGCATATGTACGTGTTTGTCAAGCAAAAACCCACGTATATGTGTCAAAACAAAGCTAGGCTAAGGATAAGGCTGGAAAACTCAGACTCCAAGTGAACAGAGGTTGTCAAGCAATCATACGACAAGAAACTCAATATGAACGAGAGCAATCTAAGGAGAAAAACACTCCAAACCCCAAAAAATAATATTCTCTCCCCAGTATGGTCGCCAATTGTGTTACAAGGAAAATCTCTCTATGGCTAGGGGTAAACCACAACAAACGAAAATGACTGCAGAAATCAACTATAATCTCAAGTATGTTATATAAACAAATATGCTAACAAGACAAGATAAGAGGCCTACCTCGTCCAGACGTTCGATGAAGTCCATCGTTGAGCACTTGACCCAAAGCTATATACCTGCAACTAGTCCTCAACAACCAAGCAACACAAGCATATGGTGATAATGTATAATGTTAGCACATTCAATAGCATAATCCATCAACATTCATAACAAATACGCCCATGGAATAATAATTCAAATATTTGTGAGATAATAATTGGACGAGAAAAGAGTATTTCCATTAAGATGTAATCAGCAAAAGTGAATGAGTTACAAACTTCTGTGTCGGCACGGTTCGGAACCAAGAAACTAAGTTCCTTCCAGTTGGGCCTCCACCATTTCAATCATCCACCAAATGCAAGCTCATATAAGAGATACAATGAAGTTCTCAATGAATAAGGGAAGATCTTGGGGGTTGAACAATGTGTTCATACTTAAAGGACAAAGGGATGCAGACTCAATGTGAAGTGAATAATTTCTCCAGAGTAACTTTGCTCTCAAAGTTGAATTCTTTCTCTTCTTTTCCATAGCTCGGATTTGGCCCATTTATAGCCTTCAGGGGGAACTAAAGGGCCGAGTCGAAACATTTCCAGTATATGGAAGGCCAAGGATCATTGATCTCGTGACGTGACATGGAAACCCGACACCATTTTTTAATTTTGGGCACATTTCCCGATGTACACGGGTTGTAGTGGTGCAACCTGTGTATACGCATGATGTAATATAGGCAGGGCGCGTATATGTGGAAAAATCATGTTTTTGGCTCTGGGATTTGCAAAAAGGGACTTCAAGTCTGCATAGGGAAATGGAAACAGGCCTTATGTGAAAGATTTCATAGGGTGAGGTAAATCTTGCTATAACAAATGGATGCAATAATGATCTTCTTATCCCCTGCTTGATTGATATCTGCTTCATCTCCTCCTGCCCTCTGCACATTTTATGCCACTGGTTGATTGGCCTCTATATTTTGAATGTGGCCAACCTCATCGTCCTCCTCATTATCAGAAACCAACTCAATATAGTGAACCTTTCCCTTTCCCATACATTTATGCCCTGGCTCCCAAGGTTGCTTGCATGTAAAACAAAGTTCGTTTCTCCTCAACTCTCTCCTGGTAGATTTATCCATCCTTCCCTTACCTTTATCCCTTCCTCTTTGATCTTTCACTCCTTGGGTTAGTGGCAGCCTGGGAGTGAACTTGGTTTTTTTTTCTCATCCTATCAAATCTTTGGTCCTCCAAATAGCCTCCTGTAGGTTTTGGGGCTTAAAAGCCTTAACCCAACGTCGTAGGGGTTCCATCAATCCCTAAGATAAAGGCATCAATAACCTATCTTGTGACACATCTGGTACCATTACGGCCACCCTATGGAACTCATCTATAAAGGTTCATGGTGACCCTGTCTGCCTTAGTTAAGTGAGTTCACGAAAATGTAGCTCAAGATCTCCCTGATCAAACCTGTCAATAAGCCTCGATGTGAATTATGGGTAAGATGTAATGTGATTATGTACCAAGGTATTCATGCCATTGTACCACCAGTCATGGGCCTTTCCTTCTAAGTAGATAGTGGAAAACTTAATAGCATCCAACTCTCTCATGGGGTTGAGCTGCAAATAGGCATCCAACTTCTAAACCCAAGCATGCATTGTGGTCTTAGCTGACCCATCAAATGTAGGAATCTTAATATTCTCTTCTTTGTGCTCTAACTCATTACTGCCCTCGTGATACCTTCTAGTCCTTCCTTTGTACTTTATACCACAATATTGATCCAATGTTACCTGTCTCCTAAATATTACGCTCAATGTTGCATACTCCCTTGCGTACTCCTCAAAGTTATCTTCTACCTCTTGAAAATAATTATCTTGTTGTTGTGCTTCAAGGAAAGTGGGAATATAGGGTCTAGGTGTAGCTCTGCTGCTATTTGGCCCCCTGGAAGGTGCTCCCCAAAATAAGCTATGTCCCTCAGTATGTAAATGATGATCAGTCTCAGTGTGATGCCTAGTTCCCCCTTGTGATCCACTAGCCTCACTATTTCCACTATTATTTGGACCATCCTTACCACAATTCATCTGCATGAGGAGAATTGCAATCTTCTCGTAGTTGGTTGTCATTCTTTCCAAAGCCTCCTTGAGATCACCCTCTCCTATGCACATAGTTTCATGTGTTTCTTGTAAATGATGTTATACGACAAACTAGGTGTTGTCTATAGAATTTTTCAAGTCCTTAGCCATTCCTGCTAGATCTTGTGGTGCTCCTTGTTCACCGTCATCCCTCGATTCACCCATTTTTGCTTTAGGTTCCTCAGCCTATCTTCTACACCTTCCCATATATATACCTATGAATTTATCTATGCGCCAATTCTGACAAGATGGGAGGATGTGCACTCTGATACCACTGTAAGGTTCCCAAGCAGATTTCGCTAGGAACTTAGGTTTTTTTTCTGATCTGTTTGTATGATTTTTCTTAGTTGTTTTGCAGATTGCCTTCAAAGTTGCGCTGGAAGTGTTTTATTGGGATTTATAGCATATGTATGATGAAGATAACACAACAACATATAAAAATAGAAAGATACAATAGAGACAACACAATAGAATGAACAACAACATCAGATCTGACCTTTATTTAGATAATAAGATGACCTCCATACATAAGATCTACAGATCTTGAATGATATAGATAAAATATAGAAGTTGGGATGAATATTCCTCCAAGACACAAAATAAGTGAAGAAGAAATCCTATGGGATCTCTAATGGCTACATGCAGAGATGAACAAGATCAATTTCTTCCCCTTCTGGATTCTTACTTCCAAATCTAGTTGAGTTGTGCACTTCCTGGTTGGCTGTCCACTTGGAATTTCAGCCTCTTCTATTTAACCCTCCAAACCACTTAAAGACACATTAGATCTATAGATCTAGTGATGGAAAACACCTGTGATAACAATCTTATGCTTTTGAGAGTGATCTCACCCTCCAAAACTCTAGATCTACAATAGACAATGCGCCCTCCTTCAGGAAATTCGTACCATGCACAAAACAAATCAATATGTAGAGAAAACCCTTCAAGAATGAGTGAGAAATGGCGCTCCAGCCCTAGCAAATCTTCCCATGAAGAGATCCTCCTCAAATCCCCCTTCTTTTGCTCAAATCGAACTGATCTTCCTCAAGCAATGCACACCTCCTGCAGAAAACCTCTTAAACTACGCACTACCTCTTTCTTCCCCTATAGCAATCAACCTGTAGCTAAATAGAATGGTGAAGGAGGAATATTTCACCTCCTTGGCCAAGCTTGGATCAGGAACATGGGGATCTTTCACCTCCTTGTTTATCTCTAGGGTTTGTTCTCCCAAAACCCTCAAAACGTCTAAGTTGAAGAGCTCAAGATGCAAATGTAAAAAAGACCAAAATGTGGAGTGAGGCGCCCTCCTTTTTTCTTTTATATTCCAGTGTCTAATTTCCACTTAATTTATTTGCTTGGCTCCTAAAGTTATTTTCTTCACTTTTCCTCATATTAGTCACTTAACTAAATTTTCCCTTTTTTCCCAAAGTCACTTTAATAATATAACATTTATCCTCATAGTGATTACTTTGGTGCCTCTTAGTCCTATTTTTCTCATGAGACTGTAGTCTAGAGGAGACATCTAGACTACTAAGTCTCTCCAAGCCTCTATCAAGAGGAGGGGGGCATTACATTCTACCAGGTCAATCAATGGTTGTTGTGCTCAGTCTTTGTCTACTATCCAATAAAAGAGATAAACCAAAGTATGCCACCCCACACACGTTAAACCTTTGCATGTTGTTGAGTGCACCACTACCTAGCTTATGTCTACCATTGAGTTGAAGGTGAGTCGCTGCATTATCGTCAACCCAGAATAGTAACCCAACCCACAATGTCGAATGGGAGAAAAACAAACCCAAACGTCGACCGATTCTTCTTTTAAGAGATACAATAGAGAATTGACAATTAAAACTTACATTTCACCATTAATTAACCATAACATCGAGCAATAATGAGAAATCGAAATGGTATGTACCTGAATTGTATATGTGAGATTATTTCCCACAAATCCCATCTCGAGCCTCGTGTATAAGTTGATCGCACCTTCCATACTGTAATTCATCCATTGTACTTGCACCGCAACCCCAATTCTGGATATAATGATTGCAATTGCCTTCTGAAGATCCATTGAACCACTAATGGATGCGTACCGGCATGGTACCTGCACACCCAAGTTTTGGATCTCTCCATGCGCTAGAATAATGTTCCAGAGATGCCTGATGCAACCTTGTTTGTCCTCAGAGCTTGGATGGGACATCGTTTTAACACAATCGTATGACCTCCACGCGGAGAGAAATACACCACGTGGAGACACTCTAAACCGTTATGCATGAGGTCACGGGGGGCTCTCCATACGCTCCTGACCATCTACTCCTAAGAGTTCTTGGGCTTTATCAATGGCTCGATTGGCCATTTCATCAACTTCCACGTTATTATGCCTAAGGACATGATAGAATTGAGCTTGGAGACTTTGCAAAGAAAGTCTAATACGGTCTATCAACACCTTTAATTTGATATCCTTAAGGGAAGTACAAGAAACAAGAAATGTGATGGTGTTTTTGAAGTCCCCAACTATAATCAAGTTATCGATTTGCCTTTGTTTCACCAATTGTATTCCTAGAAAGAGGGTACAAGCTTCGACCATATTATTTGTATCAATCCCTAAGTTCCAATAGAAGTCAAGTTCCATATTTCCATCGAAGCCCTACAACAACCCCCCTCCCTGCACCTGCCTCCCATCATCCAAATGACATTGTTAACAACGAGACTTCTTCTCATGAATTTCTCATAAATTTATTAATGAGATTAAGGCCTCAATCTAAATCTATTTTGATGGAGCTAATTAAGATAATAATAAAAAAAGATAATTAGTTATCTAATTCTTTTTGGTACATCGCATTAATTATTAATTATTATGTATAGGTATAAGTTAAAAGAATAAGTTTATGTAATGTTTGGTACATCACATTTATTATAGGTAGATTTAATATTGTTATGTATATGTATAAGTCAAAAGAATAAGTTTCCATAGAGGAATATTTTTTAAGTACAAAATTTATATGTAAAATGTAACTTTTTTTTTTCAATTTAAATAAAATTTTGGATTTTTTTATAATAAAAATATAATTCTTCATATTTAAAAAAACAGATTATATTTTTCATTATACTTAAATATAATCGAGCAATATATTTATTATGAAGATGGATCGATATACCTTTGACGAAATATGAGCTGGCACTCTAATTAAAATGAATTACACAATGATACAAGTGCATTTGAAAATATCATAAACCTTTTCTACTTAATATTAAAAATTAGAGAGCAAGGAGACAAACATAAATATAAAAACATTTTTGTCAAAGTTGGTAAACTTAAATTCAAGATTTGACATACCATTGAAGTGAAATTCGTTCTTATTCTATTTAGGTAGGGGAAGAAAGAGACGTGTCGTTGTGTAATTTAGTGCACATTTTGCCGGTCTACCCAAAGGAGGATTTTGATGTTGAAGGATTCGAATGGGAGGCCATGGAACTGGATGAAGTGGATTATCCAAACGATCCTTGAGAAGGAGTGTACATTTGGACCTCGCATTTGTCCAGTGAAAAAGGTGAGGTGTTTTGTCAGCGTACACCCCATGGAACATGTGGTGAAAAGTCTTAGTGGGTAAATGTGAGGTGTTTTGTCAGCATACATCCCATGGAACATGTGGTGAAAAGTCTTAGTGGGTAAAGGTGAGGTCTTTTGTCAATACATCCCATGGAACATGTGGTAAAAAGTCTTAGCAGGGATATCCACTACTTTTAGAAATAGAAAAAGTGGACAGGGAACTTTTGATTCATAGATCATTTTTGTTGGCAAAGTGATTTTAATGACGAGCCATGAGATGAGGTGGGTGAAGGCTCAATGGAATTGGAATTGGAATTGGAGGTGGTTAGAATGTACATTTCCTACATACTTCGTTGTACTTGGCCAAATCACTAGGACAAGGGATTACTGGACTAGGGATCAGTGGATTAGGGGTTAAATTTGAGAGGTGATTACTCGTATTTATTTTATTTAACTGTCATATACAACCAAGTTTAAAATCAACACTTTATTGTTTACATTTATTTAATTTTCAAAATCATTGATTTGACATGTAAGTTAAAAATTATACACACACGTTAATTTTGGAATAAGCATAGCTTTATGTGAAGTATTTAGGATCAACAATTTTGATCATTTCAGATCAAAGCAGAGCCTCGGGAAATGTGAAATCTTGGCTCCAAAAATGTTGTTTTTCGGAGCCAAGATTTTACATTTCTCGAGACTTCTCTTTGATCTGAAATGATCAAAGTCGTTGATCCCAAACATTTCGGACTAAAGCGAATCCTCCAGAAACGTGAAATCTTAGCTCCRAAAAACTGCATTTCAGAGTCAAGATTTCACGTTTTTCAAGGCTTCACTTTTGTCTGAAATGATCAAAGTCATTTATCCCAAGCTTTATTATATATATATATATATATCCAGTTATCCCTATTGAATTCAATGCTTGTAGGTTTTGATGAGAGCACTCATTATTAGCAAGTAAAACCCAATTACTTATATATAAATAAGTGTTGCCCCACGTTGAAAGAGGACAAGCCACTTAGACAAGTGAAAGTATCCCCTCAGTAGGTTCCAGTGACTTGCATTCCTTTTTTAGTTTTAATCGAGGTTCCCCTTGTTACTCAGTTCAAAGAGTTTGATAGGTGCAAGTAACATATGGAGAGATGGGCTTGCAAGTGTACGAGAAGAGTCCATTAGGTGTGGTAGAGATCAAGTGTTTGCATGTGAAGAGATGGTGAGGATACCTCCTTTGCTTCGAGTTCTATATATATATCAAAATTTATTATTTTGAATTTTTTATAAATTTTCGCAAGATTAGTAAATTTTGATGGGATTGTTATGTACCATGTCACATGGTTATGTCTAATGTATTTATGAATTACAATGAATTTTAATTAAATTCTTTTATTTTACTTAATTGTGGTGGGTGGATTTATATTTTAGAATGTGTGGACAGTGGCATCATTTCTAAGAGGCCCTAATGTTGTTTTATTGAAACTGTGAGAGCCTAATTTTATTCCTAAAAAATTCATAGAAATAGCATGATTGTAACCATCAATGAAATAAATTGGATCTTGTAGGTGGTTTGTGGCCATGCTAAATCAGACATCATTCCTTTTGAATTTGATCATCACATAATCTCTTATAACTCACAAAGACTAGTTTCCCCCTAGGTGTCGTGAGACTTCTAATTTTGAGCTTCTACAAATCTATGTTAGAAGGTAAGAAATCTTGTGCATTGTGTATTATTATTTTCAACTAGTGATGTTTCATTAGAAAGAATAGTTTTGATTGCTTGTTTATTTGTAGTAAATAAGATGAATATTAGAAAACCTTTAGATGGAAATGCATTTAATTTATGCATGTTTAATTCGCTTAGTATTCATAATAAAAATCAACAAAAACACATATAATACAAATAGTTAATTGACAAGCAAAAATAAATATAAAACATCATGGGAAAGGTAATTTTAAAAAGAAACTTGTCATAAAAAAATTGCTTAATGGACAGGGGTACCTGTCAAATTTAACCCCTTCAATCGATGGCTACCTAAAACTTTAACCCACTTTTTGCCTCACGGTTGTTGTTCACTTGGTAATGTTTTGTTCCTTTGCTCGATTCAAGGTTTGGCTTCATATGGTCCGAAGGTGGAGCTATCATCATTCCCATTTTTATTTAGTATTTTTAGTGGATCGAGGGATTTTGTTCATGCCATGAGCGTAGAGGGCGGGTTATTTAGATCTTCTAGTGTTGGATCTAAGGGAAATATCTCTCTGAAGGCTCTTGTTAGGGCCTATGAGAGGTCAACTCTATTGGTTCTTGGTGATTCGTAGGCTGTGAAATATGTGTGTGATCAATCAATAGGAGGTGGAGCACAGTGGAAGGGTCATGATTCTATTATTGATTTGGTAATAATCTCTTATGAGAAGAGAGTTAAAAATTTGTTCGAAGAATGGATTTTGAGCCCACAAGGGGATAAGCCTTAGAGTCTTGTGAGGAAGGCTAAAAAGAGGTGTGTAAAGCCCCAATCCTCTCCAATCAAGTTAGTGTTTGGGGATGATATCCAGATGAATGAGGTGGTTTCCATGGTGAGCCAAACCTTGGTTGGTAGATTCTTTTATCATAGGATTAGTGAGAAGCAATTGAGGGAATGGTTGTCAAGGGAGTGGGAAGTGTTAATTAGCTATGGTCCTTGGTTTTTCTTCTTAGGCAGGCGATGGCCACGATTTATATTTTTCTCTGAGGTTTACTTGGACAAAATTTTGAATAACTGTTGGTTATGGGAAACAACACCATTGTGTTTAAAGTGTTGGATGTCAGTATTTGACACTCGAAGGGAGACGATGGACTCAACGCCTATATGAATAAAGCTACCAGATATTATGTTGGAATCCGAGTCACTCAATGTATTTAAAGTGACTGGAAATTCTTCAGGACATTTTATGGAGGTTGATGTGAACTTTATTGATTCAAGTTGCATGGAAATTGCCACAATTTTAGTAAGCATCGATTTAAGAGATGGATTAGCTATTGAATTTACTCTTAAAAAAGGGAGCATTTCTCTGGTGCAACGATTGGACTACCAGGGTATCCCATTTAGATGCTTCAGGTGTGATGCATAGGGCCACCTTGCAACAAAGTGTGCTCTTGCCTTTAAGAATAGGTTCGGGGTCTCAAAGGAGGTGGAGGACTTTGGGTTTGGGGGAGAATCTAAGCCTATGGAACCTTCTTTTATTTGTGAAGAGAGTCAGACATATCTTAGTCAGTATTTGGTAGATCATTTTGTGATAACACAAGATGCTACGGTCCAAAAGGAGGTGTGTCATTTGGGATTATGTGAATGGGGTTTTATTTCTGAAGTAGTTGGTGATGATGTTGTTTCGACTGAAGCATTGTCTCCCTCTATGATAGATCTAGGTAATTTTTTAAAAATCTTCTCTAAAATTCAATTAGTGTCTCCAACAAGTTATTTGGGTTGGAATCATAAGGCAGGTGGTTCTTTTGTTTTTTTGAAAGGGAGGAAGGGGGATTTGGATGGTTATATATTGAGTGACCCTCGTGAGACTATTATTCAGCCTCCAGTTACACCTTATGGTTGGATGTGTGTAGTGACCCTAACCATGCAAAGACCCATAATGATGGGGAAGGGGACAAGGTGACTTATGGTTTTGATTTGGTTGGAGAGGAAGGGAAATCTAGGGGACCATATAACCTAAGAATTAGATATATTTTTGGATCTTGAGGGGAAGAAACCATCATGGGTCTAGGAACAAATCTTGGCAGAGGGGGGAGAGATATGGGAAGGGGTCATAGGTCACATATCTCTTTAGCTTAGGATAAGGTTGTTGTAGAAGTCATGGAGGGGAAACAATCCAGTTTAAACGGGGTTCTTAGAGCATCTACAACCCTGGGTCCTAGTTTCTAATGATTTTTCTATCTCTAAATATTCAAGGGTTATGCCATCCCTAAAAAACATTGGCCCTGAAAACATTGGTTCAAGTTCATCGTCTAGGCATTTTGTTATTACAACAGACCATGGGTGAAGAAGGTAAAATTGTTGGTGAGTTGGAGAAGATTCTAGGTGGTTGGGAATTTGATTTCTTATATGCTTGAGGCAAATATGGGTGTTTAGTGATAGGCTAGAAGCCTAGGTATTTACTATATTCTAACACATGGGCTTTTTCTTCAAGTCTAGGAATTGTTAATTTCTCCCAAGAGATGAGTTTGGATATGACAATCATGAACGCATGTGGACCTTACTAGGTGTGAGAAAAATATCGGGAGAGGTTGTTTGGTATGGGTTGCCTACAGAAAAGTAGAATGATTCTTGGAGGTGATCTAAACTTTTCACTAGGTAGAGTGGAAGTTTGAGGATTGCATGCATAGGTGAATCCCATAATATATTTTTTCATTCAAA
>ML791454.1:114056-134984 GCA_009831015.1 Picea engelmannii
GGTTCCAGAGTGTTACTTGGGTTCCCAAACTAGTCATCTCTCAAGTTCTCAAGCTCTCACAGGTTTCCCAACACCCAAAACAATCCAAGTACCTAGCTCTCTTCTACCCAGCATGTGCCACCCAAGAGAATGGACCTCCACCCTTCTCTGCCACGCAGTCCCTCAGGCGATCCTTCTCCTTCCTGCCAGGGCCTCCAACATAGCTGGTCCAAACTATCAATGTTGGAACTCTCAGGACTCGTAGTTGTGTGCAAAACATGGCACATGCTAATGTATTTCAGACATGCAGGCCCCAGGTCACGACTAAATCACACCAACGACCACTACAACAATCTATCCCATGGATAACTCTTTAGAAGCTCGGTTCCCTTTCCCAAGTAAAGACAGAGATGAGTATGGATCAATGGATGGGTAAGTGGGGGCATGGGAGTTCATGCATGGGAGTGTGTGAGGGAAAAATGAGTGAGTGTACAGGGAATCAGTGAACAAGACATCAGTTGAACCCCCCCATCAGACCAAAGGTGGTTTTAAGCAACTTCATGGGGGGAATCAAGAACCTCTTGGCCTTCCCCAAGAGGCTCACATAACCAATCCCCTCCCTTAGACAAAAAGGGTAATTAGAATGGGAATAAACACTTAGCCCCTCAATCCCCCTCTCTTGTGGAATCATAGCCCCCTATAAATCTAGTCCTTGTTTGTCTAGCAGCCAACCATGTATTTATTATTAATAATGATAAAAAAAATTACATGTCTTAGGCACAATGGCCTCTTAATAATTGTTTGGGCACTCTGGCCTCTCACCATTGTAACAATACATTATTTAAAATGGGGGTTCAAAACCCGGGGTGTTACATCCCCTCCCCCTTATTTTGGCAATGTCCTCAATGCATATACAAAAATAGAGATGAAAATATCAAATTTATTCAAAAAGTTGTGGGTACTCTGCTCGCATGTAATCTTCATGCTCCCAGGTAGCATCTTCAGGACTGTAGCAGGTCCATTGAACTTTTACTAGCTCTATAACTCGGTTCCGGAGCATTTTTAATTTTCTATCCAATACCCGCACTGGTTAAACCTAAAAATCTCCCTCTGTCTCTACCTGAATCAGATGCCAATCAATAACATGGTTAGGATCATGTACATATGTATTTAGTAAAGACACATGAAATACATTATGCACATTCATGGAAGCAGGCAATGCAAGCATGTATGCAACTGGCCCTATTCTGTCCAATATTTCAAATGGACCACAGGTTCTGGCTGCCAGCTTCATACAACTACCCAATTTCAAAGAAATTTTCTTGGGCTTCACTTTCAAAAGTACATGCTCCCCTACTTTAAAATCTCTAGTTGTCATGTTCTTGTATGCATAAAATTTATGTATATCCTAAGCTACCTTTAAATTTTTCTTGATCTTAACCACCTGGTCTTCCATGTCCTTGAGAAACTCCGACCCAAGTACCACTCTATCTGTTGGGTTGTCCCAACTTACTGGAGTATTGCATTTCCTACCATAGAAGGCTTCAAATGGGCTCATTCTCAATGAAGCTTGATACCCATTATTATATGAAAACTCAACCAAGTGTAAGTAATCTTCCCACTTAGATGGCTTATCCATCACAAACATTCTCAACATGTCTTCAATTATTCGATTGACTCTCTCAGTTTTCCCATCTGTTTGGGGATGATAGGTTGTGTTAAAGTTTAGATTTGTGCCAAATCATTTAAACAATCCCCTCCATAAATTGGAGGTAAACTTTGCATCTTAGCCCGAGACATTTGTCCTAGGTATCCCATGCAACCTAGCAATTTACTTCATGAAAATTTCTACAATGTTAGTCGTTGTATGTGTTGTCTTCACAGGCACAAAATGAGTAGCCTTTGTTAATTTTTCAACCACCACCATGATTGAATCATGTTTCTTATTTGTTCTGGGTAATCTTGTGATGAAATCCATGGTGATCACTTCCCATTTATTCTCTGGTATTGGTAATGGTTGCAACAAACCCGTTGGGTGCCTATGCTCAACCTTCACCTTCTGACATTCCATACATCAAGCTATGTAATCAACAACATCCTTCTTCATTCCCGGCCAAAAGAACTGGCTTCTTACTGATGTAATTGTTTTTTGGTAACCAGGATGTCCAACATAAGGAACATCATGCATTTCCTTCAGTACCACATTCCTCAATTCTCTGGAACTAGGAACATAGATTATGTTTTTATGCATGAGTAATCCATCTTCCTTTATCTCATACTCCTTTATTTTCTATTGTACATATTCCTGTTGTAAGTTTTCCTTTACCTGTAGGTAATGTTGATCTGTAACAAGACCATCTAAAATTATTCTCTTCAAGTCTGACTAATGCATATTGACAGCAGTATCATGCATGAGATGCACTCTCCTACTAAGTGCATCGACAACTTTATTCTCCTTCCCCTTGATATGCTTGATATCGAAGTCATACTCACTTAAAAATTCCAGCCATCTTGTTTTCCTAGCATTCAAGGTCGATTGTTCAAAAACATACTTTAGACCAATGTGGTATGTCCTTAATTCGAATTTCTTTCCCATGAGACAATGACTCCACATACTCAAGGCGTGAACAATGGAAACAAGCTCCAAGTCATGCGTGGCATAGTTCCTCTCATGTTCCTTAAAGTTTCTAGACTCATATCCAATGACATGTCCATTTTGCGTGAGGACTCTCCCAACTCCTTCCTTACATGCGTCTGTACATACTACAAAACTTTCATTTGGGTCAACAACCTTTAACACAGATGCACTAGTAAGTAATTCCTTCAACATATTAAAATTATTTTCACACTTGAGTGTCCATTCAAATTTAGTTCCCTTCTTTTGCAAAGAAGTGATGGGATGAGAAATCTTAGAGAACCCTACTATGAACCTTTTGTAGTAGCCAGCTAATCCCATAAAATATCTTACGTCTAACACATTTCTTGGTGTTGGACACCCTCTAATGGATTTGATCTTCTTTGGATCTATTGTTATGCCCTGCTTTGAAATAACGTGTCCCAAGTAATGGATCTGCTTTTGATAGAAATAACACTTACTCAACTTGGCATACAACTGATGTTCTCTCAGTACTTTCAATACCAATCTTAAGTGATTTTCATGCTCCTCTTCAGACTTAGAATAGATAAGTATGTCATCCCTGAACACTATGACAAACTTGTCCAAATAATTTCTGAATATATCTTTCATTAAGCACATGAAGACAGTTGGTACATTGGTCAGTCCAAATGGCACCACTACAAATTCATAATGCCCATACCTAGTCCTAAATGTTGTCTTATGAATGTCTTCTTCCTTGATTCTTACATGATCGTATCCTGCCCTCAGGTCAATCTTTGAAAATATCTTTGCTCCTCTTAGTTGATTAAAGAGGTCATCAATTCGGGGTAGAGGATACTTATTCTTTATAGTGTACTTGTTCAACTGTCGGAAGTCAATACACAGCCTCAAGGTTCCATCCTTCTTTTTGACAAAAAGTACTAGTGCTCCCCAAGGTGAAACACTTGGACATATGTACCCTTTCTTCAACAATTCCTCCAACTACATTTGTAATTCTTTTAAATCTGCTGTGCTCATTTTGTAAGGTGTTTTTGACACCAAGGCAGCTCCTAGAACTAAATCAATTGAGAAATATATCTCCCTTCTTGGTGGAAATCTGGGTATTTCTTGGAATACGTCTTCAAATTCCTATAGTATCGAGAAATATTTGAGGCTTGGCCCCTTTGTATTATCTGGATCACACATGAGCTTCATACAATTGACATCATTTTCTAAAACATATTTTTAGCTGTAAGGCTGAAATCTTCTGTATATAGATGGGTCTTGGAACTCTTTTCATGGTGCTCTGTTTTCCATTTCCATCAAGACACGTAAATGTCTTTTTATGAAAATCTAGGACAGCATGATGCTTCTCCAACCAATCCATCCCAATCAGAACATCATAAGACCCCAATGGTATGATATTTAAATCAGTGCTAGTATTCACGCCATTAAGACATATGGAACAACTTATGACCATATCATGGATTCTTCTTTTGGTTCCAATGGCTAACTAAACCAAATTTCATTTTCCAAGTTTACTTTTCTCCAAATGTAATCTATCCACTATCTTAGGATCAATGTAGCAATGAATTGCTCCTGAATCAATCAAAATAGAAACAGTTTGATTTATGATCTTACCTTCCACCTTAATCATATTGGACTGGTACTCGGCTTGTCGATCATTTAAATCTGCATAGATTCTTCCCATATATCCAATTATTGTAGCCTCTTGGACGTTGTGCACAGTGTTCACTCTATATTTTCTATGTGGGCAATCCTTATACAGGTGATTTTCCTTGCATTCCCAACATTGGATTGGTGGTCTTCTCCTTTTTCCCAAGGAATCTTATTTCTTGAAATCTCCCTTAGCATATTGATCTTGATGATTTCTATTAGGCTCATTCCTATTGAAGGGAGGTTTGAATCCCTTCCTCCTCTGATCAAACTCCGCATTATTCTTGTCCTTTTAATATTTCTGCAGAGATTCTCTTCCTTGGCCTTGATCATACAGGTATTTATCCTTCCTGATGTCCTCAGTCAAGGTATTGGTTTGATCATACTTGATCTTTTCCTTATAAAAGGTTGGCAAACCACTTAGAAATCTCTATATTTTCACTTTCTCATCACCAATGAATTTGACATATTTTAACAATCCCAAGAACTTCTTCTTGTACTCTTCCATAGTCATTCTTCCCAACCTGAGTTCAAAGAACTCCTGCATTTTCTTGTCATAGAAATGCTCTGAGAGGTACTCCTTCTAGAAGTACTTCTTGAATTGTTTCCAAGTGATCCTACTTTCATTAACATGTTCCACTTGCTTCAGTTGGTCCGACCACATTGCATCTTTCCCATGTAAATGGTAGGTGGAAATCATGGCTTTTAGGTTGGATGAATAGTTATGCAACTGAAAATATCTCCTAATCCCAAGCAACCATGCTTCATCATCATATTCCCTTTCTCTTTCACCCCCAAAGGAAGGTGGCTTGAGCTTCCTAATCTCTCCTTGAAAACTATCTACCTCTTGTTTCTTTCTTTCGTGTCTGATAGGCGACGCCTCTAGACTACTTATGGGATCATCTGCTACATAAAAATTTCTTTCTTAATAAGGAGGTGAGTGGTGTCCATGAGCTCTGCTAGCACTTCTGGAATAACCAACTCTTCCACGGTCATCCCTTATTTCATGGCACCTGCCTTCTTCCTCTTGTCTTGAGTTTGATCCATTCTTCGTTTGCCTCTGCAACTGATTTACTCTCTGCAACACTCGAGCATTTATATGACTTTTGTCTCTCATCGGTCTCTCGTTGTCTTCTTTGTAGCTCTACACTTTCATCTTCAGGCTTCTTACCATTTCTATTAACGTTTCCTGCTCTTCTTTTTCCTTGCGTCCATTGGACTTTGTCTCTGCATTACAACCTATGGTATTCTGGCCTTCAGCCTCCTTATCATGACTAGAGGCTCCCTTGCCTTCTTCCATTTCCTCAATACATATCCTGAGCTGATATGCTTAAGCCCCTTAATTCTGAAAAATGTGCAAGCGACCATTTTGTTAGCATGATGCATATGATAAACAAACTTTCCAAACCATGCTACATGTCTCTTTATTTTTTTTTGTTCAAGGAGATTGTATCCCCATTCTCCAAAAATAACAGTGTCATGTTATCCTTGGTTGACACATAATTTCTTCCTGCGCAGGCGCTTCCTTCAAACCACTTCCCATGTGACCACGATTGGAAACCGCAGCTAAATCCTTCCTTAGCACTTTTATGTCTCGAAGACAACCAATTCGGCCCTTAGCCCTCCTTTCCTCAGCTCTCAATCTGCATATGACCATGGCCATGACCCTGTGCTTAGTTGCAAATGTGCTTGTCCAGAGCTTCGTGACTTCGGAACTTCAGAACCTTCAACCAGGACCTGATGAACAATCCTCTTCCTCATTCATGATCAACGATCGAGATCCACTTCGAAACTTCCCTCTTCAAAATTTTCAACTTTCGACCTCCACTTTCCTCTGGATTACTCTGTACCTGAAGTTTGGAATCAGGCACCACGCATCCTCCTCAAATCAATGGCTCTAGTCCACTTCGGTACTTTGACCTTCGGAAGTCTCAAATTTTTCCGCTTGCTTCATTCCGGAAACCTTTTACCCAGAGTTCATGATATGTCAACGTGTGTCCTCCCACAGATCAGTGATTGTGAATTGCTTCGGCTCTTTAGGCTTCAAAAGTTTCAAAATTCCCTCTTATAACTTCTCCTGGAGTGCTTTCACCCGAAGTCGACGATCCTTCGACATGTGTCTTCTAGAATCTACGGCCAATAAGTACTCCGACCTTCGGGCCTTCAGGAGTTTTCAACCCAACGCAACATGTCACATATTTCCCTTTTGGAGTGCCCAGTCTCCGAACTGCACGACTTGTCGCCACGTGGCAAAATGTTGGAAGCGGACACTTGGCCCAATCAGGAGGGTGACACGTGTCACGTTCTAATCGACTTTTCAATATTCCAAATGCTCAAATCTTACTGACACGTGTCACACATCCCATGTGTCCACGACATCCAGGTGACATCCGCAAGCCACGTCACTTTAGAATTATGGGGTCCACATCACCTCCAGGTGATGTCATCGTGCCCCATCACTTTGTCTCTTCGGGCCTTGGGACTTCGGGAGTTTTCATACTAGCACACTTCACATCACTGCATGCCTTTCAAACTGCGAAGGCATGCATCAACGATTTGGAGTAACCCGATTTTCACCCAGCAATTCTCTTGATGCTGACACGTAACCCCTTGGAGAAACCATGGTTTGGATTCCGGGACCGCCTTGGGAAATTAACTTCCATGAAACTTGGTTCCCCGCAATGCCTCCTATCCATTTATCTCACTCTCTAATGGAATTAGATGGTTGTGACCTTATCCCTTGCTTCCTTTTCATCGGACGACCCTTTTTCACCTGTCCTCCGATCCAACGATCATGGATCTCTCCTAATCCTACCATGGTGATCGCTCCCAAATTCGAAGGGGATGGTCATGATCCCTTGAACTCCTTACAATAGATCTCTGATGATCCAACTCCTGCGTAGATTCTGGAATGCCATTCCTCCTGATATTTTCAACTTCGAGATCGGAGTTCGATCTTGACCACAAGGCTCTGACCAACAGACCCGACCCATACCGGCCTGGTGTTTCAAACAGAATCTTTGATGCCAATCTGTAACATCCCCAGCCACCCACAGGCTGGGGGACGCTACCTTCAAGCCCACCCTTGGACTTCTTTCTGTTACCGATACCTTTCTAAAAATAGAAGGATACATAAAATACAAGATTTAATGACATGCACAATAATAACCAGTAAGCATGCATATTCTAAAGATTCAATTAAACGATAATTAAATACACAGTGGAATACATTCATACAGAGATAATAATATCACAACAGAGAGAACTTATCTTGATGAAATATCACACCAACTGGTTGTATACCAATGACGTTCCACCCAACCATAGACACCACTGCTCCAAATCTCAACAATAGTGTCACCCCCGAGCCAGGGCTATGAATCCACAAGGACAGTTCCAGAATGTTACTTGGGTTCCCAAACTAGTCAGATCTAAATCTCTCAAGCTCTCATAGGTTTCCCAATACCCACAAAAATCCAAGTACCCAGCTCTCTTCTACCCATCCTGTGCCACCCGAGAGAATGGACCTCCACCCTTCTCTGCAACGTAGTCCCTCAGGCGATCTTTCTCCTTCTTGTGAGGGCCTCCAGCACAGTTGGTCCAAAATCTCAATGTTGGAACTCTCAGGACTCACATTTGTGTGCAAAACAGGGCACAGGCCAATGCATTTTAGACATGCAGGCCCCAGGTCATGATTGGATCACACCAGTGACCACTACATCCAACTATCCCATGGCTAATTCTTCAGTAGCTCGGTTCCCTTTCCCAAGACAAGATGCATATGAGGATGAATCAATGGATGGGTAAGTGGGGGAATGGGAGTGAATGAGGGAACAATGAGTCAGTGTACAGGGAATCATCAAACAAGCCATCAGTCGAACCCCCCCATCAGACTAGAGGCGGGTTTAAGTAACTTCGTGGGGGAAATCAAGAACCTCCTGGCCTTCCCCAAGAATCTCACGTAATTGATCCCCTCCCTTAGACAAAATGGGTAATTAGAATAGGAATAAACACTTAGCCCCTCAAGCCCCCTCTCTTGTGGAATCATAGCCCCCTATAACTCTAGTCCTTGTTCATCTAGCAGCCAACCTTGTATTTATTATTAATAATGATAAAAACATTACATGTCTTGGGCACACTGGCCTCTTAATAATTGTTTGAGCACTCTGGCCTCTCAACATTATAACAATACATTATTTAAAATGGGGGTTCAAAACCTGGGGTGTTACACGACGTCTACGCCTGTTGAATGAAAATGCTAAGCTTCTTGGAAATGATGGCACCCCAGTTAAAAACTTTCCCAGAAATGGCTACCGTGTAAGCTAGAGGCATCCATGCCTCTGAAAACCTGGAACAATCTTTCTCCCCATACAACCGACAAATGAGGGCCATTAGATAGATATACAACTCTCTTAAGTTGGTTGTCGGGTACCAACTGGAAGTCCAATTGGTGTATCTTTTATCCTCTCTCCACCATGAAGTCATCACCCGACTGGTGTCATGTTTCTCGTAGAAGTTTATAGCAAAATCGGTGTTCAGTCCTTCCTCTAGGTCTCTAAGATTGTAGTAACCCTGCACCTCCACTGGAAGGAAAACCTGACACACTCGCCATTGTCATCATTAATCAAAAATCTTTGTGTGTTCGTGTGGTCTATAAGCCACTTCAGGAGTTCTATGTGAGGGAATATTGGGGTTCTACTCACTACCATGTGCAGGTACGATCTTCGAATATTTGGAAAAACTTCATCATCTAGCTTTCTCATATCGAGGTCTCTATATTCGGGGAATTATTCCCTCTTGATATTCTTGAAGAGTTCTCCCCAGTGCAGGAGTACTACCTTGGTCCCTATGCTTGCCTTTGTGTCTCCAAAGCCGGAGGCTGAGTGAAAATCTTCTTGGTTGATGTCCTGATGACTGGTTTTGGCCTTGGGGCGAATTCTAATTTCTTTGAGTATGCTGGGGAAGAGCCTTCTCCCACCTCTGGTTCCTTTTGCTTCGTCTCCCTCGATGATCACCCAGTGTTCATTTTTCTTGGAGGCTTCGTTCCTGCACTCGAAATAAAATTATTTTAGAGACTGTGTTCAGATAGATGTTGGATAAAAATGTAAATATGAATCGAAAACACCGAAAATACAGACGAGTACATACCTGTAATGCTTGCTAGACTTTGTAATTTGATACTCATGTGGATCAGAAGATTTTGAATTTCTCATCTCGTTCCTCCTTGATGCTCTGAAGCTCCTTTGCGCACGCTGATATTTTTTACGAACATCTCTAAAGAATTTAAATGGGGAAGAAACTATTGTGTCGTATCAACCAATTAACTCGTGTTATGAGTGAAAATCAAACGAAATCTACCGCCGAATCTTTGCAATTCAATTCATCATGGATTGACGGCAGAGGCGCGGAGGGTGGTGCACTCTATATGTAATTTTCAAACAATTGATTTGATCCGTACACGAAGTAATAACTAATGCGAGATTTAGAATTAATTAGTTCTTTAAATGCTTTGAATCTAACGTATCTTAGAGCTAAAACGTCCCATCGCGTCGCTTTCTTAGTGGGAAAATCGGGGATCGGGGATGTGTGGTCAAATTTTTCATTGGTATCCTACTGTTAAGAACTTTCGACGCCAACCGATTTCGTCATACGACGCTGACGTGGAAAAAACTCACTCGGGGTGCGAATTGGGCCTCAGGAATTGATAACAACTCAGGGGAAAACTAGAATGTATGTTTATCCAATCTGACAAAGACATGTGGAAAATGAGGACATGTGGTTTAATCGTGTACATCAATCGAAATTGGGGTTTTCATGAGATGCGTGTGTTAAAATAAACTTGGGGATCGTCGGTGCCAAAAGGTATCGAGGGTTGGCGATTGGGGATAAGTCTATCACGTTTTCTACAAGATTGCTTTCTCAAAACTCGTCGATGCCAAAATGCATCGGGGATCAGCTATCAGCGATATCCTTGGGTAATGCTTGTCGCGAAAGAAATATTCCTTTTGTTGATGCCAATGAATATCGACGTTCGGTGACTGCGGTTTTCTCGAGTGATTTTCTTTCATCTTTTAAAAATTTCTGATTCCGAATTTGGACGCATCGGGTGAAACGTTTTGGTTGTTGATTCTTATTAAGAAGTTAAGCCTTTTAAGTCATGGGTTTTCACAGATTCAAGAAAACGTTTAAAGACTTAATTAAAGTCAAAATGTTAAGTAAACGCAACATTTTTCACAATGAAGACGAATCAAACAGTGCAAAAAGATCAAGTGGTACCCAAAAAAAATTAAAATTTGACATAAAAGTTTTTAGGGTGTGTTGAGTGCTCAATAGGTCCCAATGAAATGAGATGTCACTGTGGATAAAGCATAGGAATCCATGGGCATGAATGGCATAGTCAGGTATGAAACATTGTAAGAAGTTTGATTTGCCTTAGAGGCTTGCAATTGGCGTAAGTTCCTGGGAGGGGGGATCTCATTGGTTGCCTGAACTTTAAGTGGGTTTATGGTGATGCCTTGTTGGGATACGATGAAGCCTAACAGGCGGATTGTGGTGATGAAAAGGACACATTTAAGTTGGTTGATTCATATGTTGTACTTTCGACATCATTCGAATATGATCCGTAGATCCTCTATATGTTAGGAACATTTCTTGGATCGAGCAGTGAGGTTGTCTAAGTAGGCGAGGATGATATGAGCGAAATCGTGGAAGGCATATGTCATTGCATGTTGGAAAGTAGCCCCAACATTTTTGAGGCCGAAGGGAATAAATTGATAGGAAAAGGTGCCCCATGGGGTTGTGAAGGCGGTTTTATATTGATCTGCATGCCAAATGTGGATCTAGTTGTAGCTAGAAAATTCATCCATGAGGGAGAGGACTTCATGACCAGCACAAGCATCGATGACTTGATCGATAAAGGGACTAGGGAAGTTGTCTTTGGGACAAGATTGTTTGAGGTCACAGAAGTTGGTGCAAACGTGAATGGTGCCTTGTTTTATATTGACCGAAAAAGGGTTGGAAACATAGGATGTGTATGCAATAGGGTATATGAAGCCAACAGTACGGAGTTTGTCGATATCGACTTTGATCACCATGGATTTGGAAGGGTGAAGGGGGCATTTATTTTGGTGGATATGGGCAACGTCAAGCAAAGTGTCAATGAAATGTTAAAAAATGGTTGGGTCTAACCCTGGCATTTCAGTGTATGACCAGGAAAACACATCTCAATATTCCTAGAATAAGGCTTTGTATGCTAAGATTTACTCTGGGGAGCATGTTGCCTTTAGGGTGATTTCTTCCATGACATTGGGTTTAACCAAAATGTCGATTTTGATGGTGGGTGGGATATTGGCCATGTTACCTTCTTCAAACGCACCAGGGGTGGGTATCGGATTTTTGAACCAGTCTATATGGCCATAAGGGATGAAATATTTTGCTTCGATGGCATAGAGAGGGATGTTTGTCAATGGGTGGAAGGCCTTGTGGGCTAGAAAAAGGGATAGATGATGAAAATAATCTGAGAGGTAATCGGGTGCACATAAGACTTCTAAAATATCTTCATCAGACTGAAAGGTGATGGAGTAAAAGGAGTGGGGTGTCGAGACTCGTGGGTGTAGTTAGTAAATGTTGGGTATATTTATTGGTTCCTAAGGTAGATGGACCTATGGGAGATGATGAGGAGTTGTACGTAGATGTCATGAACCAAATATCCAAATATGTACTGGATGTATTGTGGTATGGAAGGGGGAATATCGTAAACCAATGTTATAGGGGAGTTGGGGGGGGTTTGGGGGGAAGTCATCGCGTCGTGGTGGAATGGCCAAAGGGGTCAATGGATGGAAAGTGGCCCTATCTTGAGTGTTTGGCTGGTGATCGTTTACAGTCATGTGTACCAAGGATGGTACACTTGGTGGAATGGGTGGGATGGAGTGTAAATTCTAACCTTGTACAATATCTACTGCAAACTGATATTCAGAAAAGAACAGAAAAGATACAATGGAAAATACAAACATTACACAAAGATTTTTCACCTGGAAATCCAAACCAGGAAAAACCAACATATATTATATTCATACATTGTGCTACATTGTTTACAATACAATATACATATAGGAGCCAGCGGCATCCAAAACCCTAACCCGATGACCTGGATTAGTCCAAAACCCTAATTCCTTAACCGGAAATAGAAAACCATCGGCAAAAAACCATGTGCTGAAAAACCACCTAATATCATGTGGTCCCAGAAATATGTTGTCCCGGTAATATGTCGTCCCGAAAATATGTCGTCCCGGCGGAAATATGTCGTCCCGAAAAAAAACATTTCGGGGGCGCTGCCCCCGAACCCCCCTGCGCGCCCGGTGCAGACGCTCAAACACTACTACTCGTGCAAAGAATATAACACATACCCAACATGGAGGCCTTCCAGTGTGTGCATCCCTTGATGATGAGTGGAAAACGATATGTGCAATGGCCAATCTGATAACATAGTGTGCAAGGGCATTGCATGTGCTTGTTTATTGATGCAGAGACATATAGAATGTCAGTAATTGGTTGTACTAATGATATGGTTTGGGATGAATTAGGTAATATGGTTTGGCGCACTGCTGCTAGAGTGTCCGGAAACTGAGGGAGGGTTGGGAAATTGTGCGTATAATGGTCATATTGAGAACAAATGGTGCAAGCATGCTTGGTTCTCAAACTGGGAGGTTTGGAGGAGTAAGTTTTTGATGAGGCCGGTAGTGCTACTGGCATGGGTAGTAGTGGTGCACTTATGGGTTTTGGAATAAGTTTTTGTAACTCGGGTAAAGTGAATCACTAATGTGAATCTCATTAGTGATGGCATATATATTGTCAAGCTAGAGCGATAATCAAAGTTAATAAAAATTGTTTATAATTATCAATATATTCCAGGTGGGATTGTATGTATGAATTAACAAAATTTATATTGAACTCAAAATAAGATGCAGTTAACTATAGAACCGATGATGACCTAAGGTATTAACTAGCAATCAAAATAGTAGACTATACTTCAATTACGGGGGTCCTATATGGAACTTAAGATGAATAAATATATAAGAGAAGTGTGTATTTCAATTAATTAAGTTACAAGTGGTAATTGTGTAGATTCGGGATAAAGTAGGGTGCCTACTAAATAGAAGTAGGGAAATCAGTATGTTAATAGCCTCAACATGTTTTAATCAAGTCAAGGTCCAGTAGGACCAATATAGCATAGGGTTTTCTATCGGGAAAGACATATAGAAGTTGTGTCATAAATTCTCGTTGTAATGTGAATAATCATAACTTCAAGAAGAAGTTTCTTGAAGGGTGGGTGTATGTAATGACCCATATCTTAGGCTTGGGCATATAGAACGTCATTGCTTACTCATTTTAGTAATTTAATTTTTAACATTTGTTTGGGATCAGTTAGATTGGAATAGACATTTGAGATATGTACATATGGACCTAAATATATGTTGCATGACACTATTTTCATTGTTATATGCTCATGATGATGATAACTCTTTGATTTGTTTAAACATGCAAGTAAAAATGTGGAATTTAGCCACGTGGATACCATTTCGAGTTATGTTGTGAATCTATAACAGATGTTGGACATGATAAAAATAAACATATATTTCTTAAATGAACACAATATAGATATGGATTCTTATATGAAATTGTGATAGTGTATGCTACAAGTTGTACTTATTATTTAATTTATGATTCAAAATATTGCTATGATTTGTGGTAAGTGTGGTTTTGACAGGACACACATCTTTCTCAGAGTGACTATTTGATGACGTGACTCTAAGAACAATAGTTGCACAATATGGCTTGATGTAGGGCGTTGACCCTAGTTCTATGAGGAGGGGTGGAGGTATTTCTCACCATTTATCCTCTAAAACCTAGAGTTGTGGGAGGGTTGTGTGAAGTCACACTCCCCTAGATGTGTGATGGCGACTGTTAGTTGCCTGCTGGGGAAGCTTGGTCCATATGTATGATACTTTCGCTTACGGGTTCTATATGGAGTTAGGTCAATATAGTTGACACTCCATCTTAGACTAGCAAAGGAAAGGATAGGATGGAAGATGGAAGTAGGTTAGGAAGGAAGTATGTTTCGATGTTAGTTGAGAATACTAATTGGGGATTATATGTGCCACTATTGTTTACTCACTTCATTCCTACCATGTTTAAAACCCTCTTTTGATTCCCTTTTTATATTTTAAGTGTGATAATGAGTTATTGATGAATTATTGAAATTTTGTTCATTAAGATTATTAAATGATGCATTACTTGATCTGTTGTCTTGCATGCGTTGATGTGATCATATAGGAACTATGCACTAGAGGTAGTGGTTGTTTATCATTGGTACATGCATGAGATATGTGTCTTCTATGTAAACATACCATACACATGTACAGTAGTACAATTAATTAATATATTAGCTATTAAACTAGATTATTTACTATTTAATTGAATGTTTATTGACTATGTAAATTATATTGCATACAAAATATCTAGAAGCATTAAATACCTTCTTTGACTTTGATTGATGGTTATTATGATGAATTAAATGAGCATGGTGGGTTTTCATGTACATTTTGAGGAAACTTGTCAAATTGCATTTATTAACTAGCATGAGAAGAAAAACTTTGCATTTTATTTATTATTGTTTAATGCAAGTCATTTATATTTACGTTGAAGACGTTTTTTAAGGGGAGGTTTCTCTCCTCCCTTCATCATTGAATAGGCGGTGGCTTCCAAGTTTCTTCTGAATCGCTTTAGCCTTGCATTAGCTCCACAACATTCATTTGTTCGGGGTTTCCTTTTGCATTCGCTCCGCAACATTCATTTGTTCGGGGTTTCCTTTTCCCTCATCAAGCTGCGAGAAATAAGATGACTACACTGGACAGGTGCACCACTCTCCAGTGTTGTTGCAGCTACCATAGGGGCCACAGTAATTGGGAAGCCAACATATATCATTGAATAAATTGACGAAGAAATCTTCCTCAAGCTCCTCTCGATTCATAGGGAGCAATCTTACTGCTACTCTCACTCGTCCTGGCAGGCGAATAAGAAATAACCCCAAAGTGCAAGTGAATAAGAAATAACCCCAAAGTTGTATTTCAGTTACACTTTTATCAGGTGAATAATCAATAATCCCATAGTTGTATTTCAGTTCATCTGAGAGAGAGAGCCGAAGCAAAGGGAAGCAGAAGAAACGTGGGAAGTGGCGGCCTATTAAATAGTGGAGGCATTTTTTAGGGGACGGCTCTCCACCGGTGCCCGCATGAGCTCTCTTTCTTTTGCAGTCTGTCTCGAGCTAAGATTAATTTACCCTCCCTCCTACTTTCAACAATTTTAGGCACACATTTATTATTGAAGTTTCTAGGCAGAGTTTGATCCAAGCGTAGAAGAGAGTAGAGAGTTATATTGTGATCATTCACAAGAGGAAGAAATTCCCCCCATTGAAAAAACTATCCGTCACTTGTTCAAAATTGGAGAGCCAGGGAAGGTGGTGCTAACCGTTGAGAACAATTCGTCAAAAAGAAAGAAGATTCTCTACAGATCCAAAGTGATAAGCGCCTAACTGATCTTGTGCTGACATCTCTAAAGGGTGGGAATGCAAACTAAGCATTCATTCTTGCTTTTATTTGGTATTACTTTTGCTTAGATATAGATACATAGAGTCATAGAAGTTGTCCAGCTCATTGGGTAGCATCCTTATTGGCACGGATATGTAAGAAATACCTTGTATAAATTATATACAAGGGATTATAGGTACCCTTTTAGATTTGGCTTCGAGTGATTTGGTTACGAAGTCAAGATTCATACATTGAAACAACGTTTTGATATAATGTTCTGGTTTGGAAAAAAGCTTTTCTGATATATATATATATATATATATATATATATATATATATATATATATATATATATATATATATATATATATATATATATATATTAAATTCTTTTAATTTTCTATTTTTTATTATTTTAAAAAATTTTAATTTTATATTTTTAATTATGTATTAGTTTAAATAATGTGATAATACTTAAATATTTTTATTTAGTATATATGTATTTATATGTGTGATTAAAGAATTCATTACAAATTTGAAATTTAAAAAACTCGAGAATTCTACACATATTGATTTATTATTTAATTGATGATAATTCTATTAATTTTTATCTCTACACATATTGATTTATTATTTAATTGATGATAATTCTTTTAATTTGTATCTTTATAATTATTTTTTTACTCAAATAATGTAAAATAATGTAATGACATTTAAATATTTTTAAAATTTGTATTTATATTTGTTAATAAAAAAATTATTAAAATTTTTGAAAATTTTTTTAATTTTAATTTTTTTAATTATTTATTAGTTCAATTTGTGTAATAACATTTAAATATTTTTAAAATTTGTATTTATATTTGTTAATAAAAAAATTATTAAAATTTTTGAAATTTTTTTTAATTTTAATTTTTTTAATTATTTATTAGTTAAATTTGTGTAATAACATTTAAATATTTTAATTATTTATTATTTCAATTTGTGTAATTTATGTAATGATACTTAAATACTTTTAATATATATATTTATATTTGTGATTAAAAAAATTATATAAAAATTTGAAATTAAAAAAAAATTAAATTAATTGATGATATTTCTTTTAATTTTTATCTCTAAATAGTGTAATTATTTATTCGTTCAAATAGTATAATAATATTTAAATAATTTTAATAAATGTATTTATATTTATGAATAAAGAATTTATTAAAAAATTTAAAATTTAAGAAACTCCAAAAACATTTGAAATTTGAAAAACTTCAGATTTTTCCATCTTCTAATCTTTATCTTTTTAATACTAAAATCAGTTTTCAGAAATAATTGATTTTAGATTGACTGCATTTTATTCTTCATGCACAACTTTCCTTGAAATTTAAAAAGCTTCAAAATTTCCTAGAACACCTTTTGAGCACTAGTTTTCATTTAGTTTAATTTTGCCAACAAAGTCTTAAATTAAAGTTTTAAAAAATCCAAATTCACTAGGAAATCACACATAATCTTACTTTTGAATTGATATCAGGTTATTACATAATCTATTTCATTTATAATTTGGTTTATAATTATGACCATATTACTTTAGGTAGCCATAAGAACAATAGTTGAAATATTTAACAATAATTAATTTGTATGTCTTTGCAAATTTATATATGGATAATCAATTAACATCAATACAATTAACTATAAAAATTATTGGAAAACATTTTAATGTTTAACTAGAAACACTAGATTAATATAGCTTAATGTAATATTCTTACATTATTACCATACCTTTGAGACTTGAGAAAAAGTGACATGGTATGTAGAATATTTTTTATATGACAATATGAGAACTTATATTACTATATGATAAGGGAGATTCGATTTTAAGTTTATTTATTGCCAATAACATCATTCCTAATTAATTCTTTTAAAAATTTTGAAAATAATAATAATAAATCAATTGTAATGAATGATATCAAACTAATATCTTCATTCCATTCCACAATCCATGAATCTAATATAAATCTTAAATTAATTAGAAATATTCACATTTCTATTTAATATTAATAATATTTTATTTTATCTAATATTATAATATTTATTTATTTTAATTTATAATTTCTGATATATATATATATATATATATATATATATATATATATATATATATATATATATATATATATATATATATATATATATATATATTTGAATACACAAATGGGCATTGGATACCTTGGTAAATATGCTTGCTCAAACTCCTCTTTAAAACAATTTTCTTCGTAACCATGCTTCTTCCTATGATGTCTCTATGATCCCACAATCATTAAAAACAACCAACTTAAAGAAGTACAAATTGAAATTGATATTGAAGATTTAAATGATTAATAAAATTAAGCCAAAAGTATTAAAGATTTTCAAAATTATTATTAATTGAGTATTGTTATTTTATATTTTTTTTTTAAAGAAAAAAATTAATTTATATTTAAAATATTTAATTCTTTAGAAATTATTTGATTTATAATAATTTCATCATATAATGTAAAGAATTATTCAATGTTACATTGGGTTGATTGTTTAACATTTTTATTGTTAGTTTTTTAATAAATAATGGAGTCTTCCATAAGCTCTTGCTCATTTTATAATTTTTTGAATCTTATAAATATTTGGAAGCTAGAAATAAATGAAGTCTTGGAAAATAGTCTTCATTTGGAATTCATAAATGTCTATTTGAGAAAGAATGAAAAAGAGAAGTTTGAACTTGAGATGATGTTTGTTTGAATGTGAACTTGAACTTGGAGCAATGGCTGAGCTTGAACATGAAGCATTGGCTAAGCTTGGGCATGATCTTAACAAAAACTTGAAATAGTGATTGAAATGCATGCAACACATCACCCTCTTTTTCTCCACTTGTAAGTTGATTTAGGTAAAAAAAAAAAGTTTTATTTAAGTGCCTAAAACCCATTGACCACTAGCATTGGCTTTAAAAACAAAGGCAGGGACTAGCTACTATGCAACTTTCCCTTGTTATTATTTAATCTAAGTATTATTATTCATGGAAGAGATGTAAGTTTTAATTTTTAAGCTTATTTTACATTATATGATAATGTTGAAATTTTAGTTGTTTTCAATATTTTTTAAAAAATATTAAAAACTATTTTTATGAAAAATATGACATTGTTTGTTATATTTGCTATGACAAAAAACATTATATCTCTTCATATTTGGTGGAAAGAAGTTGTTGCCACGGGAAACCAATCATATATGTAAATAATAAAAAATACAAAGCAAGGCTAACAAGGTTTGGACATAAGTGATAGGATTATTGAGAGTCTACTATATGTGGCAGCTCCAGAATGAAATTAAACAATATTTGAAAAGATGTGATTCCTAATATATATTTGAAAAGATGGATTTGAACATGGGTATGTTGGGTATGTTAATGACAATAGTTAATGTTCACACCCGAGCACTCTTTGTATGTGAAAAGATGTATGGCAATTGGATTACAATTCTCTAATGTGGATATGTACTAATCCCACCTCTTCAGTATATATCTTTGCAAATGGATAGGACTCAGATTTGTTGTTGCACAGGTTGCAAATGCCCTTTCGGGGAAATGAAAAATCACATTTTTCTCATAAATTATTTGAAGCATTAACATCTTGGGATCGTGGAAGGATTCAAGCCATGTATAGCATTTGAAAACATAAATTCTTATAATTTCCTTTAGGGATAGGGACTCAGAGCGGTAAGAGACTTTGAAGTTGGGAAGATGGAATGTGTGATCTTCTGAAAGCGCATTGTTGCAGCTTGTACAAACATTTGAAAAAACCCATGTGTGATGCTCTCTGTCTTTTTCTCATATGAATGGGAAAAAAAATAACGACCATTCATAGATAATCACGGCAAACAAAAAAAAACATGATTTTAATAGAGAGTATGACAATAACTCCCCACCCTCTCAAAGGATACAAATATGCAAAATTTGTATTAAAAGAAAAAAAGAAAACTACGACGATTTATTTTGGTTGCTTCATGTTAGTGGTTGTGTACATTTGTTGTATTGATTGTGTTGATTGACCACTTGTGGATGCAATGCAATTTATAGGTATATATCTTTCACTGACCCCAAAATCCTCCATCCAACTCCTAGGTTGATTGTTCCAACGACTATAACAACTTAGTACTTATAGTAAGTTATCCAGGAAAATCTCCAAAACTCCTAAATGTTTAAACAATATAACAACTTGAACTTACTTCGGGGTTTCCTTTACCCCACTTCGGGGTTATGCTAGTTTAGTTTTATTTTAAACTTTTCCCAAAAATATAGATAAGGGAGGTTGATGGCTAATAGTGAGGTTGAGGAGACTTGGGGAATGGGGTATGGAAACTTGATAAATAGGGAGACGAAGTGGTGAGGAGGTGAGGTTGAGAGGTTGGATAATTCTTGGAAGATATTTCTTGTAATGATATTATTAGAGCATGTGTGTTTTGTTGTTCTTGGAGTCACGGGCATAGAGGGCCAAGAAACCGAAAGGTTTCTTGGAGCTAGGAAGCCGACCCGATTCCTAGTTCGATTTCTTGGAGCTAGGAAGTCGACTCGGCTCCTAGTTAGTTGGGAAGATTTTGTTGTTTCACTTTGGGAAAACGTGAAAAGAATGCTTGGAAGCACCCATGACTAAATTACAACTGATGAGCTTCGACAAACTAAGGAGGAGGTATTTTTCAGTGGTATTTTGTTATTGATATTTTTTATATACTTTTGTTTTAAGTTTTAAATCTTAGAGTTAACCTATTATTTATTTCATCATGTTATTTAGATTTATCATTGAACAAATGTAGAAGAATTGTATAAATGAAAATCAATGAAATTATGTTGAAACAAAGTTGTTATTGTGTGTGTATTTAATTAATGATTAATTGCTTAACATCCTGCAAGATACCAGATATAATAAATATGTTGAACAGGAATAAAATGCTAGAAATGGCAGAATAACAGTAATATAACCAGCATAATCTCCACAATAACACAGAAATGATATAAGAACAACAATAGAAATAGCACTTTGATTCAGAAAGCAATGTTCACGGGCCTCTTCGAGGGGGCAACCT
>ML791454.1:151320-181973 GCA_009831015.1 Picea engelmannii
GATTCACTATCAAAGGAAGGCTTACATATCAAAGCTGAAGAGTTATTGTTGGTGGAATTTAAGGATGGGGTTGATTCACTGTCAAAGGAAGGCTTACATCTCAAAGTTGGAGAGCTATTGTTGGTGGAATTTAAGGATGGGGTTTACTTCCCCTCATTTCGAGGATGGTACACATAAGGTCGATCAACAATAATATACTCATTAAGAGTTCAACATGTCACTTGTGGGAATTGAACTTGGGTGGAGAGAACAAGAATAATTCCTCCCAACTACTCAAACTAAACCCTACAGATATTTTTAAATAGTTATATGCCATATATAATGTTGAACCAATTTATGGAATGTTTAGGGAAAAGTTGTTACACAATTTCTTTAATTTTTTTTATAATGTGCCATGTGCATCTAAAAATTGCATATTATATATATATATATATATATATATTATTTTTTTTAAATAATATTTTTCCTTAAAAAAGGTGTGTTTAATACTTAAAATTGATAATTATGAATCTAAGTAAAAGAATCTTGAAAATGTTTTTAATACTTCAAATGCTAAGTACCTAAAACTAGAAGAAGAGTAAAAAAAATGAGTATCATATTTATGAAAAACATCATGTTTTATTATATGAAATGACTATGAATGAAAAAAATGAGTATAATATTTATGAAAAATATCATATTTAATTATATTAAATCACTATAATAGCTTATTATTTTACAAAATAAATTATATTGTTTTTTTGTTTTTTTTTAAAGAGGATTTGAATTTTGATGAGTATTAATCAAACATTATTTAAGTTAATATTAATATACATAATAAAAGTTAATATTAATATTAATATACATAATAAGAAAGAATTGTTATTTATATGTTTTTATAATTTAATTATTGCTTAATTTTGGATTAAGATTTAAAATTACTTTTGATTGGTCAATAATTTGTTTTTTTTAAGTGTGAGGAAATAAGTTAATGATATGACTATGTTATTTTGAGTGGTGTAGTTTTTTTTTAATAATGTTAATGAGTTAGCCTTCTATAGGTTATTTTGGGTGGTGTAGTTTTCTTTGAATAATATTTACGAGTTAGCTTTCTATAAGTTATTTTGAGTAGTGTAGTTTTCCTCGATTAATATTGATGAGTAAACCTACATTAAACACAACAAAACAAATAAACTTAACAAAACAAATAAATAAACAAACTTGATAGTTGCTATCATTACGTGGTATTATGTTGATATTTTATGTAGATTAACACTATACAAATTAAGTAATGTTATTTTACATGATACTTGTTGAGAAAATTAGTAAAATCACGCAATAAACTTTTTTGAAGTTATCAAAATTCAAAGACATAAAAAGTTAAAGTTTTAATTGATTTGAAACTTCGATTAATAACTAATTTTCCTACAATTTTTATAGTTTTAAAATTGAGTAATTCCTTTAAAGACATCATTCCAATATACACACAACTTAAATTACATGAAACTTTAATTATATCTAAAACTTCATTTAACATAAGGACCTTGCCTTGTCTCAGTAAAGAACTATTAATATAAAACACCTATTAATATAAAAGACCTTGCCTTGTCTTTTAACTGAATTATTTTGTCTCAGTAAAGAACTATTAATATAAAACACGATACACGTGCCTTGCTAGCACCAACTTTAAAAAAAAGAAATGCATTCTAATATTCTACCCCGTGCTGCACAAAAGGACATGCTGTATTTTTACCAGCAAGTAGCATGCATTAAAATAGACTTTTAATATTCTTTCCCAGGAGTGATGTGATTGGTAAAGTAAATGAAATTAAAATTATTTTTAATTTAACATTTATCACCTCAAAGTTAGGACAGAAAGTCTACATATTGTTTATAATTTGTAATGGACTTAAGTCAAATGAACTTCTGAAAATGTTTTTTTAAGATTAAGAAAAGTTAGCATGCATTAAAATAGACTTTTAATATTCTTTCCCAGGAGTGATGTGATTGGTAAAGTAAATGAAATTAAAATTATTTTTAATTTAACATTTATCACCTCAAAGTTAGGACAGAAAGTCTACATATTGTTTATAATTTGTAATGGACTTAAGTCAAATGAACTTCTGAAAATGTTTTTTAAGATTAAGAAAAGTATATTCTTGCTAAATTCAATGATTCTAATTATATATATAATTAGAATAGACTTATCAAATGAATTTGTGAAAATGTTTTTTTTCGGATTAAAAAAATCATATTATTGCTAGATTCTATGATTCTAATTATATATAAATGTACATAATGACATGTTCAAATATTCAAGAAGGAGTATATTTTTATTAGACTTTACCATTCTAATAATATATGTGCTTTACTTTATTTCAGCGCAATTAATCAATCACGTTGGCTTTGCAAAGCTTCACTTTAATATTTTAACCAATCGAAAGAGAGTGTTTTTCAAAGCTTTATTAAATAAATTATTTATATGTGGTTAAATATTGAAGCAAAAGTTAAGATGATACATGAGATTCATAATTTATAACAATAAAAATGGTCCAAAAAATCAAGGTGGCATGTGAATTTAAAAGTTGTGTCAATAAAAATCAAAGTGGAAGGTGACTTAAATGTAGTCATCCAGTAAGATACATTAAGATGAAAGAGAATCATTGAATTAAAATATTAAAATAAAAAATAAAATTATATGGGAGAATATAAGATCCATATTCAAATCTATTGAAGATTATCTTAAGAAATAAAAGATACATTAAGATGAAAGAGAAATATTGAAATAAAATATTCAGATCTGTTCACGATTTGATTGGTAAAGTCTAAAGAGGTATACATACTCTATTCTTCTGAATTTAAACTTGTAATTTCTTAGGAAAAAACACATATTCTTGACCATTAGACCCACTCAGATTATATAATCCATATACAATAAAAACTTATAATATAAATTATTTTAAAATATTAATATAAAACATTATATAAATGTTTTTACTAACAAAATCTTAGAAAAAATAAATCTTATTATATGTTGTAAGAGAACATGTTTTTTAATATTTTCACCAACTAGTTATTACCATTTGCAAATTGATACATATTAATCATCCATATATTATGCACTAAATATATGTGTGAGAAACTAACTATATTGGTATATATTATGGACGAACGATATGTGTGAGAGAAACTAACTATATTGGTAAGGGTGGGATGAAAATAGTTATTGCCCTAAAGTTAGAAGTATAAAGTTTATATATTCAAGAGTGGTTTGTATTGAATTGAATTAGCAATATTATAACCACATATTTGTGGTATGAACGATCCATATATTATGTACTAATGTTATGTGTGAGAGAAACCAACTATTTGTAAGGGTTTTAACAAAATAGTTATTACTTTAAAGTTAGAAGTAGAAAGTTTGTATATTCAAGAGTTGTTTATATGGAATTAAATTAACAATATTATAACCACATATTTGTGGTATTAAAGTTGGCAATTTGCAAAATCATTAGGGTGGTAGTTGATTTTGTTATGTGGAATGTTTTTTTTAATTGAGGAAAGGTTATATTACACTAAGGAATGAACTAGTGTAACATTCCCATTGTAATCCCCAATTTAATTAATGCTTAATGTAGTTATAATGTATGACCACGACCAAGTAATGTATATGTGAATTGTATTTTTGAATTTTAATTTTGATGGAGTGGCCCAAGCAAATGGGCTTTTGAGTGGGGCTGGGGGAATTATAAAGCAATCTGGAAATATTTATTACAGGTGGACTCTAAACTGTGGACCGGGCACAAACACTAGGGCCGAGCTTCTAGGAGTGTGGGCATCTTAAATCTTGGCAACTCGGTTGGACATTGTTCAACTACAAGTCTTGGGAGACTCAAAATTTCTGATAGATTGGATGAATAATAGGGGAACTCTTCAAGTCACTTCACTTATGGGTTGGATGGACAGTATACGGGAATTAAAAATTTCTTTCAGCGGCATCATATTTGCTCACATCTACAGGGAAGAAAACGGGGAGGTGGACACCTTATCAAAAAGAACGCTTCAAATGCGAGAAGGAAAGATCTAATACAACAAATGGATCGATGGTCACGAGGGCCCCACTCACTTTATGCATCTCTTTTTGTGACTGGTCTTATCTCTAGTTTTTGGTAGTTTTGCTATTTAGCAGGTCTTGGGTGCCTCCCCCACTACAGAGTTATATGTATCTTTATGTTATTGATGAAGCTTTGTGAGAAGTTTTTGTAATTTCTTAAAGCATTTGAAGGTCTGTTGTGAAGGACTTTCTTTGGTAGTGACTTTGGAGATGTATGTAACTATCAGTTATATGTATTGTTTTGTGAACAACATATATTTAATATATTGAGAATTTTTCTGCTGAAAAATAAAATGTGATGTCAGTTGATGGCGGATATGGATAGAGATGGGAGTTGAATTAATACACAACAGGGGAGGGTCTAAGAGAGGGGGTCCAAGGGGGAATTACCCATGTCTATTAATTCAACCCACTTCCTAAAATTATTGTTGGTATATGAACCTTCTAATTTCTAATTGAGTGTTCCCAAAGTCAATCATTGAACACGTGTAAGAGGGTGGATGTGAGAAGTCACATCCCATAGTTATTGGAAGCATGGGGGCTACGTACAATCAACTTGGGGAAGAGTGTAAGTCAAGAAAGTAAGCCAAATGGAGGAATTTTGTATGGGTAGTTACAACAATTTTAGACAGTCAATGTTTTGGTATGAACAACAAGAAAAGAGCAAAAAATAAGAGCTTGGAGCTGGAGCAACCATGAAGGGTGAATTATGGAGCATATTTGGAGTAGAAAATTGAAGAGCTAGGTTGTCAGGCCTTAAGAGTGAACTCGTGTGTGATTTGCACTATAACAATAAGTGATTGTTGTTGTTTTTCCTAGTAGTTTTCCTAGCGGTGAGTTCCCTTGAGTTTCCCAATAATGAGATTCTTGGTTACATGTGCCAGAGAAACCCTAATAAACGAATGGGACACCCGATGGACTGAGAGCAGTGAAGGGGTAGTTCCTTGGGTTGGGTAGATTGAGAGGAAGAGAGTTGGTGGAAAATCAGGATAGTTGTAGGAGAATACCAGTGGGTTGTGGGATTTTTTGAGTTGTGAGTGGACAATGAGAGACCACCCTCTTTTGTTGATTGCTAGCCTCGACTCGGGGGTGACTTGTTGTTGATATTTGGAACAACAAGTCTATGGTTGGGTGGAATGTCCATCCCAAGCAATTGGTTGCACAACCGTTTTTAAAAGATAAGTGTTTTATCTTATTTCTATGTTGCACTATGACTTTAATTGATGTGTATTAACTCTATGTTTGAGAACAATTTATATGATGTCATGTTGAGTTATTTAAATTGCATTCATGTCATTTTAGCATGTAGTAGATGCATTTAATTATGATATCAGACATTAGTTAAATCTGTGTTTAATTCGTAGTTGATAAGCTATTAGAAATTAATTAACAGAAAAAGAAAAAAAAACATTTTTATGTGTTTTCCATGTAGTAATGATTCTCAGTTCAGTTGGGGGTCATTACAACTAGATTTTGTAGTTTGGATTAAAAACAAGTGTGTTGAACAATATACAACCAAATTGGGATACTAGACAATGTTAGATGAAGGGAATCAGAAAAGTTGTTGGTGCTGGGAAAAAAATGGTAGGTAAGGGCACTTAAGAAAACAAAGGTATTCACGTGATTGGCAATAAGGAACAAGGCTCCAACATGGGATAATATCCATAAAATAAATAAACATGTCCCCAATGTATGTATTCTATATAGAGATGAAGAAAAAAATATCTCTCATCTTTTCATTAAGTGTCCTTTTGCAAATAAGATTTGGTGTGATATTGTTAGGTGGATTGGTTTACCCAATCTTAGGCAGGAATCAAATATAAAAGAGTGTTTAAGAATTTTGTTTCAAAATCAGGTTGTGAAGGAATTTAGGTCACTGCATGTCATCACTCTATGGGAATTGGTTGGCACAAAATTCTTTTCTATTTGAATGTAGACACACTCAAACCTTTCAAATATTTGCTCAAATCTATGCACTTTGTCAACACTTTATAATGTTTACAAAAGTTATTAGGGTTACACAGATATGAGAGTTAATGATAGACAATTCCATCCCTTGGGGGTTCTTCGATGGGGCCAATCAAAGTCTAGAGTCCATCAACAACATTAAGGGATATCTTCTTGTAAATGTGTTGGACCTGCACAGAATAGATCTAGCTAGAAATACCACACACGTTTGCATAGATAAATTGAGAAAGAATAAGCAAGAGAGAAAGAATGGAAGAAATCCCATTAACCGTTATGAATAATGAATAATTTACACATGATATACTATGTATAACTCAATGAGTGCACATTGGAGGAGAACCAATGCACCATAGTGGTGGTCTAGAGTGATATGGACACACACCAGCAGTTACGGGGGTGAACTACCACCTAGTCTAGTCTCTCAGGCAGTTACGGGAGTGAACTGCCACCTAGTTGAGTTAACTAGTCAACTAGTCTTGAGTTAAATGATTGAACAAAGAGTAGTGAGGAGTTAACTCAGGAAATCAAGGGTAATGCGCCAGTATGGTGAAGATCCCAAGGCAAGTGTGCATTAGCTGGTGATGATCCCAATGTTGCATGGTGACAAAACCAATGCAACATCTAAACTCAACTCAACTAGTCAAACTGAAGTGTAAACTGAAAGAGAATATTCTCCATGTGGAATATTCTCCCCTAAAATATAGGAGACTAGATAATGACTAATTATGGCTAATAAACAAGGAAAAACCTTAGGAAAAATAAATCCTAGGTGTGTGTGTAGTAACTCCAACACCCCCCCTAAACATCACTATGGTGAAAATAAAGAATGGGTCCCCGCAATGAGGCCAAGTTAGGTACCCAAATACAAAAGATACACTAAAATAAAGTGAGGAAAGAGGTAAAACCTCATGGGAAACCCCCCCCCCCCTCAAGGGACAATGTATGTAAAAAGAATAACTACAGTTGCTAGGCAACTGTGTCCTTCACTCCAAGACGACTTTGCAAAGAATGGAAATTCTGCTCAGTGAAGGTCTTGGTGAAGATGTATGTCGTCTGTTTTGCTGAAGGACATAATTGTAAGTCGATTATCCCCTCATGTACTAAGTCTGGGATGTAGTTCATGTGGATCTCGATGTGCTTCGTCCGCTGCCTCTGAACTGGATCTCTGCAGAACTTCAGAGTGCTTTGGTTGTCACACCAAATGACGATCGACCGATGAAACTGAATGCCCAACTCAGTGATAAAATGTTGTAGCCACATATCCTGAATGGTTATGTTAACTACCCTTATGTACTCTACCTTGGCTGAAGATAGAGCAATGGCAACTTGCTTCTTGCTCGACCAACAGATAGGCCTGGAACCAAGACTGAGTGAGTAACCAGATGTGGACTTGCGATCAGTGCTATCGTCAGCCCAGTCAGAATCAGTAAACCCAATGAGATCTAATGTGGAGTCTTCTACATAGTGAATCCCAAAGGTGATGGTGCCCTACACATATCGAAGGATATGCTTTGCAACCTTCCAATGTAGCTCATGCAACCCCTGTATGAACCTGGAAATTGCGCCAACTGCATATGAGAGATCTGGTTTGAAGTGTGTGAGATACAACAAGCTCCCCACTAGTTGTATCTATAGTGTGTTGTTAACCAGTGGAGTCTCCTCGTCATCCTCAAGTTTGACCCATGATAGGAAAGGAGTCAGAGCAGACTTGCAGTCTATCATGTGAAATCTCTCAAGGAGATCTTGTGCATACTTGGACTAAGACAGTTTGATGCCTGATGCATCCTGACTGATCTCGAGTCCAAGGAAGAAGTGTAGCAGACCCATGTCCATCATCAAAAACATGTCATGTAAAATCCTCGTGACTGCAACAATCACTGAAATCGAGCAACCGATGATCAAAAAATCATCAACATACAAAACTAAAAGTAGAAGTGAATCAATCATCCTGAGCATGTAGACATTCGGGTTTGATTTACAACGTACAAAGTTCTGTGACAACAAGTGGGAGTCCATCTTGGCATACCATGCCCTCAAAGCCTACTTGAGGCCATAAATGGACTTCTTCAGTCGACAGACCAAAGATGAGTCCTGCATAAATCCCTGGGGTTGCTCCATGTAGATCTCCTCATAGAGATCGTCGTGAAGAAATGCATTCTTCATGTCCATCTAATGGACTTCCCATCCTTTGGCTTCCGCAATGGCAAGTGCCAATCATATGGAATCCATCTTCGCTACTGGAGCGAAGGTCTCATCATAGTCAATACCATGAACCTGTTGAAAGCCTTTAGCAACATGCATGGTTGTGTATGTTCTAATATGTCCATCCGTTGCACTCTTGGTCCTGTAGACCCATCTGCATTTGACAAGTTTCCTCCCAGAAGGAAGGGGAACCAGATCCCAAGTCTAGTTCTCGAGGAGGGAGTTGTACTCCTCCTTCATGGAGGATTCCCAAAAGGGATTTCCAGCAACCTTGCCATAAGATTGTGGATCTGAAGACTGGACAAAGAAAATATGTCTGGAGGGCAATTGTTCAGTGGTAGTGAGTGCAACAGGAGGCTCCTCAAAATCAAATTGAGTCCTCCTAGTATCGATTGGATCACTAACGCAATCCCCTGCATCCTGAAGAGCAGTATGTGCCCACTTGGGCCTCTGCTATGGACCTACAACTGCATATGGATTCTCTGACTCTGCATCTGACTGTACTGACTCTGAATTTCAATCATCTGAGTCCTCTGAATCAGATCTCTCATCTGAAGAAGAGTCAGCATGTGCATGCTCATCATCTCAAACAGGTGGAAGAATGAAGTTGTTTGCATGCGGCTATTGAGGTGCATGCAAGACACTTTCCACGAATTGGATACTTCGCTCAATGATGAGCCGGTCCTAGGAAATATCGATAAGCCTATATCCCTTCACACCGTCGGGGTATCCAACAAAAATACACTCAATGCTCTGTGGATCAAGTGCCTTCCACTTTTTAGAGGGAATCTGGGCCCATGCACGTGAACTGAAAATGCGAAAGTGGGTCACTTCCGGTTTGAGGCCGCTCCAAGCCTCGTAGGGGGTCATATCCTTGATAGGTCTATGGGGAGATTTTTTTTGGTTGTATGTTGCACAATTAAGTGCTTCGGCACATAGTGTCTGTGGTAGTGACTTTTCATGCAGCATGCAAGATGCCATCTCCTTTAGAGATCTGTTTTTCCGCTCAACAACTTTGTTTTGTTGTGGAGTATAGAGAACTGTATGCTGCAACTGAATCCCTGCCTCATGGCAAAGATTGTGGATATGATGATTCACATACTCTCCCCTATTATCAGTTCGAAGGACTTTGATCTTCTTTCCAGACTATGTCTCAACAAGGGCTTTGAAATCTTTGAGGTGTTGAAAGACCTCAGATTTTTTCCTGAGAAAGTAGATCCATGTAAAACGTGAGAAATCATCAACAAAAATGAGAACAAACCTCGCTTTGTTGATGGATGGATGCGGAAAAGGACCCATAAGGTCACCGTGGATCAGATCTAAAGGTGTGGAAGCTCGCTAAGACTTTCCTTTGTCAAATTTCTCTTGAGGGTGTCTTCCGAGAACACATCCCTCACACACTCCCTTGGAGAAATGGATGTATGGTAGACCATCAACCAATATGTTCTTGTTGAGTTGTTGCATGTATATGAAATTCAAATGTCCAAACCTTTCGTGCCATATCCTACTACTTTCATCAGCATGAGTAAGCAGTAAAGAAGAATCAGGTTCAATGAATTCAGAAAATGTATACAATCTAGACTGATGATTTACCTCACTGGTAGCAACCCTGGAGTTGGTTTGCATGTCGTAAATGTCCACAAAATTTGGTGTGAATATGACTTTCTTTCCAGTGCTGGAATTCGCCATCTGATACACTGAGAGAAGGTTGACGAAAAGTTTGGGAACGTGCAACACATTCTTGAAGCTTCCATTGGTGAGTTCAATCCTTCCTTTGTCGGTGACTTCGACAGAAGAGTTCCCCCCCATCAGAATAGGAGGACCTTTGCATGCATCCAAAGAAGAATATGTTTCTTTTGATGCGGCCATATGGTGTGATGCTCCTGAATCAACGATCCAAGCATCGGGAGAGGAGTTTATAGCAATCAAGGCATAGTTAGAATTTCCTTTCTTGGAATTCGGATCTTCTGGCTTCTTCTTCTTAGCACCCTTGGGGATGTGATCTCCAAGGTTGTTTTGCTAACGTATTTGAGACATTAGATCTATTTGATTTTCCATGCATGCAGATTTTGGATGGAATCCTTTGTGACAATATGAGCATTTCTTCCCTTTTCCCCTTTAGATCTGGAGGCATCGGTGAAGGGTTTTCTGTACCCTTCCTTCTTCAGATGTGCATGATCTTTTCGTTTATCTTTATCTTTATATTTTTGATATTTGTGGTTTCCATCATGCACAACAAGTGCATGTTCCCTTGGGCCTTTGATCGTGCCCATGTTGATGAGATTGGTTTGCTCTTGTGTCAAGGATTCGATAAAGTCCTCAAGAGAAGGCATCTTATGGGTGCTTCTAGAGGCGAATCTGACATAATGGAATGTGGATATGAATACAGAGAATTCAGGACCAAGATTGGAGAGAATGGTGAGAACCATTTGTTTCTCCTCCTTTGATTTTTCAACCCCGTAAGCTTTGAGTTGCGACAATAAATCCATGAATTTTGTAAAGAAATCTTGGATATTATCGAAGCTTTTTGGATCCAATGTGAGAAAATCCACCTCCAGCATGTGTCCCCTCATCTCATCCTGTTTGCCAAAGATCCCTTCCAAGGTGGTCCAGGCTTCATTGGGAATCTTACAGGAAGATATGTGAAAAAGGAGATCGGGAGAAATAAGACTGCAAATTGTTTCGAGTGCCTCATCCATGCGATTTAAGTACTTGGATTTTTCTATGGCTGATGTCGGTTTTGTATCTGTATTCAAGGTTAACCTGTACAACCCTCTGGTTCGGAGATGTATGGCTATTTTCTCCTTCCATGCAAAATAGTTTTAAGGTGTAAGAATGAATTCTTTTTGGAAATCCATCTTTCTGTTGTCTTCAATCTTTTGTACCTGCAAAAAATTTTGGTGTAGCTTTTGCTTAGTAGTCCGTCGACTTTGATACCATGTTAATGTGTTGAAATTGCATAGAATATATCTAGCTAGAAAATACCACACACTTTTGCAGAGAGAAATTGAGAAAGAATGGAAGAAATCTCATTAACCATTATGAATAATGAATAATTTACACATGATATACTCTATATAACTCAATGAGTGGGCACTGGAGGAGAACCAATGCACCATAGTGGTGGTATAGAGTGATCTGGACACACACCAGTAGTTACAAGAGTGAACTGCAACATATTCTAGTCTCTCAAGCAGTTACGAGAGTGAATTGCCACCTAGTTGAGTTAACTAGTCAACTAGTCTTCAGTTAACTGATTGAACAAAGAGTAGTGAGGAGTTAACTCAAGAAATCAAGGGTAATGCACTAGTATGGTGATGATCCCAAGGCAAGTGCGCATTAGCTGGTGATGATCCCAGTGTTGCACGGTGACAAAATCAATGCAACATCTAAACTCAACTCAACTAGTCAAACTGAAGTGTCAATTGAAAGAGAATATTCTCCAGGTGGAATATTCTCCCCTAAAATATAGGAGACTAGATAATGACTAATTATGACTAATAAACAAGGAAAAACCTTAGGAAAAAGAAATCCTAGGTGTGTGTGAAGTAACTCCAACACTTCTATATATCAAACTCCCAACAATATCATTTTCAAAGAAAATCTGGGTAGAGGATCAAACAATTGTGTTGAGTTAATGGCATTATGCACATTAATGATGCTAGAAATGACCAAAGATGTTTTGTAGAATTAAGTATTTGGAGATTCCTTGCTAGTTATCAATTGGATGAACAAAAAACATTATATCCAAAGTAACGACTTGTAGGCTCTTGCAGATCAATTGAGAGTGAACTCACAACATTTTTCTTATAACACTTTCCTACACATCTATAGGGAGCTAAACACTCTTACTAATTCATTGTCAAAGGAAGACTTACATCTCAAAGCTAGAGAGCTATTGTTGTCAGAATTTAAGGATGAGGTCTACATCGAGTCAAGACTAAAGGCGTTGTGTAAATGTTCTATGTTTTGACCCTTTTTGTTGGAATCCGACGATATAAATCTGCACAAAATCACAAATTTATGTTGTTTAAATTGCATCTTTGAATGCATAAATGGATTCAACGTGCTGAAAACCCCCTGGGACACTCAGATTATATAGAATTAACCAATCAAATCAGCAGATCCAACAATTTCATGCCAAATTTCAAGTAAAATTAAACATAAAATATCCTCGAAAAAGAACCAAAACATAAAACAGTTAGACTACCACAAGAGTAAATATATAGATTTGGTTGTGATATTGATTTTGTCACCCTATTTTACATATTAATTTTTTAAATCTTTTTAAATAATCATGTGCTATAGATGGGAGAGGACTATAATATTGAACCAATTTATGGAGTTTATGTAGTTTTCCAACTAAAAAAAGTGTGTTTTATAAAGGAATATCATTGATTCCCATTCATTCTCTTAGGTTACTGAAGAGCAAAGATTGTGTGGACAAGGATCAGATTTATGACTTACATAAAGGAGGGTCGTTAGGAGAGAGTTGAAGGGAGGTTAAGGAAAACCAGAGATTTGAATGTTGATGGTAGGAATATCCTTTGGGGACTGGTTCGTAATTATTTCACTGTTCAGCTTGCTTCAGAGAAGTATTGAATGGAATAACAGTCTGGGTATGGATTATATTTGAACTGGTTTCTTTCTACCCTTTCTTCCCTTTCGTTCGAGTTTTTTTTCCGGTTCTCCTTCCTTAGGTGTAGCCTTGGAGTCAGTTCTCAGATATATTAATGACCTTTTAATTTCCTTTCTCGAAAACTGGTTTCATCCTTTTCCCTCACTGTTTATTTATTAAACTTGCCACTTGGGCTAGGAACTCTTAAATGTTGTCTTATCGCTCCTATTTCCTTTTATTTTAATCGGCATTTTTTTCTCTCCTCGTGAGTCGGGCGCTTAATCACCCCTTGATTTCGGAGGTGGGGATTGGAGTTGTCAGTCGACGGTTTAATGACTATTGACAATAACTCATTACTTTTTAAGGATATTAATAACCTCCTTAATGAGGAGGATGATAATTTCTGGAGGGAGGTTGGTTTATTATCTGACTACCCGACAATTGTGAAACTTTTGAAGCATAGAACTCCTTTGCGGAACTCTGGTGATCTGTCGAATGGAGGTTTAGGCAGTATAACCCTTCTACTGATTTCTATCACGACTACTCTTCCTAGTCTAGTTGAAACTTCCCCGCAGAGCATTAGTCCCAGAACGGGTAGTGGTGTTAAGCAAGGGAACTTTGGGAGTTTTCCTCCAGTTGCGCATGGGAAAAACAAACATCTATCGGTCTTTCGCAAACAAAGGAAGCAGTGGACATCAAACAAGGTACATAGAAAAATGGTTCTCGGGTCTGACGTTGGCCTTGAGGATACTTGTCGGTTAGCACTTTGTGCTTTAGTAGGGAGATTCGTCTATGGGCATTTATGTAGAGAAAAGTTCCCAGTCTGGTTGGATAAAGTTTGGTCGCCTTTGTTAGGATACATTCTGGAACTAGTGCAACTTCCCAAAGGTTGGTGGGGAGTTATTTGTCGTTCTCCGGATGATGTAGAATTATTGTTAGCACAGAGGTGGTTGAATGGGGATAGTAGCTTTATGTTGAAAAAATGGCGGGTGTTTTTTAATCTGGAGACCGAATACTTTATGTTTCGGCATTTATGGATTTTTCTTTTGGGCTTGCCTCTTCACATGTGGAACGAAGGAGCACTGAAGGATATCGGTAATGCTCTTGGCAGTTTTATTTCGGTTGATAAAGGTCTGTTAACTTCGCATGTGCGGAAAGTCTATAGAATTTTAGTTGAAATGGATATAATTCGTGGTCTTCCTGAAACTCTTGAGATTGAGTGGCGAGGGAGGTGTCTTTTGCAGTGACTTGACTACTTAGGCATACCCTTTCGGTGTAGCCTATGTCGTAGTACCAGACATCTTCGCAGGGATTTTAAAGGTTTGTTTGAGGAGAAAGATGAACAGGAGGATCATCTTTCTACAATTGATTGTATTGATATTTCCATTGAAACGGGTTTCTACAGTGCTAGTCCGGGAGATTGCTCACCTAACTTGGAAGAACCAGAACAAACTTCAACACTTTCTGGTAAGCTCAAAAATCATTGTCCTTCTTTTTTTTCTACTCTCTCGTCTTTGGAAAAAGAAACCTTAAGTTCCTCGAAGTGGTTAGCTCGATCTATTTCACTTTCCTGTCCTTTGCCTGAGATGGGGGTGAATGACCTTACGAACCCTGTTATTCCCTTTGTTTCTACTTTACCTTCCAGTATATTGACTAAGTCTGCTTTGGCCCCACCTATGCCACTATCGGGGAACCTTTCCGATCCTCTGATTTTTCCTAATAGTATTTGTCCTTCCTCCCTTGTGGAATCGATGTTAACTGAACCAAGTCATGTTTCTTCTCCTGTTTTAATTGTTTCCTCCCCTATTATCTCGGGTTTTCGTGAACCGGAGGAATCAAAGCCCTCCCTTGAAGCGGTATTAGACTCCTTTATTCCATTTTTAAAGGACCATTCTTCCATCAACCAGTTACCTATTTTTCGGGGAAAGGATTTACAAGTTACTAGTTCTACTGGTGGGGAGACTAGTGGTTCAAATCTATCGGAGGGTTCAAAGGAAAAAGACTTTGTTTGGTCTCGGGGACTGGGTTTTGAAACCTCTCCCATAAAAACCTGAAGTGCCAGGAAGAAACAAACTAAGGAAACTTGTACTAATGGTCCTATTAATCCTATTGATTGTGGGGCACTTAGAGCATGCAAATCCCTTGCTCGGGCTAAGTAATGTTGTTACTTTCACTTAATATAAGAGGGATTGGGGGCGCCCTAAAACTTGCCTCGGTGCGCAGGGTTCTAGACAAAACTAGACCTGAGTTAGTACTATTTCAGGAGACTATGGTACAGGCAGAAAAGGCTCATGACTTCATGTTTAAGATTCGTCCAAATTGGCTATGTTGTGCAGTAAATTCTGATGGGAGTTTAGGGGGTTTAATGGTATCTTGGGACCCCAACTTTTATGATTTGAATCCTTCTCTAACTTGCGGTGGCATCTTCTTGTCAGGATTTTATATTGCCACCAGGAGACAGGTAAATATTTTGAACACTTATGGACCTTGTGTGGAGCGTAAATTTTTCTGGGAGCGCCTGGGAAGATCGGGCTTATTATCATATAACAATTTGATTATGATGGGTGATTTAAATTTGACCCTCTCTTCTGGTGAGATTTGGGGAGGTGTTAGAAATCTGGGTTGTTTGGCAGGTTTCTTCAAGAATTTCTTCCTAGGACATGGTCTTATTGATATTCTTCCAAGGAAGCTTGTTCCGACTTGGAGGAACAATCGGGCTAGCACAAAACATATCGCAAAGAGGTTGTACAGGGCTCTCATTTCCGAGGATCTTCTAGCTTCAGTTGATATTTTTCGATATTGGGTGGAATACCCATATATCTCAGATCATGCACCCATTTTACTTCAGTTGGATCTCCTTACTACTCATCTATCCTTTCCTTTCAATATGAATCCTTATTGGATCCAGGATTTAAGTTTTGAGAATTTGGTTAAACAGTTGTGGAATGATCCAAAGTACCTGGGCGAAAGTGGGAAACAACATAGGATTATCTGGAAGCTTAAGGATCTCAAGCTCCAGACTAAAATTTGGCTGAAAGAGAGGAAATTAAGAACAGAAGCACACATAAAGAACTTAGAAGAAGAAATTTCAGAGTGTATCCATAAAAACTCCACGGGAAATGAATGGATAACCCAAGAATCTTTAGTGAAGGAATTAGAATCTGTAAGAAATAAGATTCTTTTTGAAAAGGAGGAATACTGGCGGAAACGTAGTAGGGCTATTTGGCTACAAAGTGGAGACAATAATACAAAATTTTTCCATAATTTTGCAAACTATAGAAGAATAAGTAAGCACTTATGGGATATTTTGGATGAGTCTGGGGATGTTGTTTCAGGGCAGGAGAACATTAAAAAGGAAGCAGTTAAGTATTTTAAGGAGATGTATAAAGAACGGTCTTCTCCCTCATCTAATGAACAAGTCAAGGTTGCTGCACTTTTCAAAAAAATGGTTATTGAAGAGGAAGCATGCACCCTCAATGAGCCGATTAAGTTGGAGGATATAGAACAGATTTTAAAGAAATTTAAAGCAGACAAGAGCCTAGGGCTTGATGGATGGTCAGTAGAGTTCTTTAGCCATTTCTTCGAAACTGTGGGGGGAGATCTTCTGGAGATGGCCAAAGAAGCAAGAACTAGAGGCAGAATAGTGGGAGGTTTAAATGCTACTTTCGTTGCATTAATACCAAAAGTTAATAAACCTCAATGTTTTGGTGACTCTAGGCCTATTTCACTCTGTAATTTATGCTATAAAATCATCTCCAAAGTATTAGCAAATCATATCAAACCTTTTTTGTCTAGATCAATATCTGAAGAACAGTTGGGTTTTCGTCAGGGGAGAAGAATACAGGATGTCATTGGTATTGTGCACGAATGTCTCCATAGTATAAAAAAAAAAAAGATAAAAGCATTAGTATTAAAGATTGATCTGAAGAAAGCGTACGATTGCATTAGTTGGGATTTCCTGAGGATGTTACTTATTTAGATTGGTATGGGACTGGGTTTGACAGAGTGGATTATGAGTTGTGTAATGTCTACCTACTATTCAGTACTGATAAATGGGGAACCAACCGCTTTCTTTAAAAGTGGGCGGGGGCTCAAACAGGGATGTCCTCTCTCCCCGTTATTGTTCATCCTTGTCATGGAGGGTTTAAGCTTGTTATTAAATGAGAAGAAGCTGGAAGGAAGACTTTCAGGGGTGAAAGTTTCCAGAACTATAAAAATTCTACATGTTCTTTTTGTTGATGACGTTGTGATTCTATCGAAGGCTAGCGTAGAGGAATGGATGGAGATCGACTTGTTACTTAAAAATTTATGTTCGGCTTCTGGTTTGATGATTAATATTTCTAAATCTACAGTACTTCAGGCAGGATTATTGGAAGAGGATCTGAGACCTTTCAAAGCACTTTTTCCTTACAAATTTGAGGACTTAGAGACGGGGTTTAAGTACTTAGGTTTCTACCTCAAAATTGGTTTATACAAGGCTGGTGATTGGTGTTGGCTCCTTAAGAAAATGGAAAAGAAAATCAGTAATTGGTGTTTCTGGTGACTTTCCCTGGGAGGTAGATACATTATTTTAAAAGCGGTGTTGGAATCTCAATCCATGTATTGGATGTCCCTTGCTCTTATTCCTGGTTCGGTCTTAAATTCTATTTGAAAACTAATGTACGATTTCCTATAACAAAAGAATCAAGATTCTGGTACTATCCATCTCTGCAATTAGGAAAAGTTGGCAGTGCCTAAAGCTTTTGGGGAGTGGGGTTTCTTAAACATTTTCGATTTCAGCAAAGCGCTGACGACACACACTCTTTCGAGATTACTTTCAATATATTTGAAAAAGTTGCCACACAATTTTCTTAAATTTGTTTATGCTATGTATACATTAAGAATGTATTTTATATTATATTCTTTTCTAAATGAAAAATGCACTTTTTTGAGTTAGAAAAAAAGTTTTTATGATACTTATAAAATTTGCGGTTACGAATTTTAGTAAAAAAAAAATCTCTAAATCGTTTTTTGAATCCTTGAAATGCTAAGTACTAGAAAGTAAAAAAAAAAACTAAAATGTTGTATCATAGAAAAATTTTAAGTTTTATTATATTAAAGGGCTATGATTGTTTATTATTTTACAAAATAAATTATATCATATTTTTAAGATAACTTATTATTTTACAAAATATATCATATTTTTAAGAGGACTTGGATTTTGGTGAGCAATATTAGTTATTTGCTGGATCACTAAAGAATTAAAGAATTGTTTTTGTTTTAATATTAATATATATAATAAATAAATAATTTTAATTTACATGTTTTATAATTTAATTATTGTTTGGTTTTGGAGTGAAATTTAAAATTGTTTTTGATTGGTTGAGTTTATTTTTCTAAGATATTAAAATAGGTTAAAGATTCAAGATTTAAAGGTATTTAGCACGAGTGAAAGTCTATTCTCTTAGGGATCACCAATGTGTTATTTTAGGTGGTATGGTTTTTCTTAATAATGATGATGAGTAAAAATGCATTGGCTCATAACAACCAATAATGATGGTTATCTAGTGATGGTCATCCTCAATACTAATTGTTGACAACCAAGTTACGATAGGTTTTACCACCTTTAAAGAATAAAAAACAAAAAAAACAAATACAAAAATACAAAATCATTGTTATACTTAAATGATATTATATTACTATTTTATGTAGACTTACACCATACAAATTGCTTAACATTATTTTATATTATAATTATTGAGAAAATTAATAAAATCTAATAATAAACTTTTTTCAAAGTAACACAACTTAACTTTAAATTATAGTAAAACTTTAGTTATATCTAAAACTTATATCAACTTTATATCACAATCTCTGTGATTGAAAAAAACATAAACTTACCAATAAATTAGCTTACTTCATTGTTGAGATATATCCCCTATCATCATCCACTATACACATACCACTACCTCAAGTCGCACAAACGCTCTGTACTTTTCCGTGCATAAACCAAACATAAGAGTCAAGGGTAGGTGGGGCCATAATGTGTGCATAAAACAAACGTAAAAATAGGGAGGACCATACTAAGGATAAGGACCATCAACCTTACTCTCCGCCATAATCTTTTCTTTCTTTTTAATTCTCACATTGTACTTTGTCGTATACACCTTTAGCATTAAACTTTGGACTCTTGATACCCTTCGTTTTAAGTGCGCGACATCTCATATTAAACTACTTACACTTTTTCTTTTCAAATATGCCACGTGGACATATTAAAGTTATAACATTTTCTTAATAGACAATATGGCGTATTAAACTTATGAATATTCTCTGATATGCCACGTGGCATATCAAATCTGGACATATTTTAATGCACTTTTGCTTGAATTGTGGGCTGTAACATGCCCCGTCATACCGCATATAAATAATGCTTTCTGATTCCCACGCATGACGTCATTGGCCTGACGAAGACGTTTAATAATTCAGAGAGTACAAGCTGTTTAATTGTGTAGTAAATAGTTTTTTTTTAATAGTAATGGGGTGGAATTTAATAATGGAAAATTATATTACTACACGATAAGATCTTGAAAATTGTATCGATAAAAATTAAATCAATAACTTTGATAAATTTATGGAAAACATAAACTATTTTATTATCTTTAATTATTATAAAAAAAAAAAATTATCTTTTTTTCAATAAAAAATTAGCTCAAATATATTTTTTTACATCTTCATGATCATATACATAATCATATCAAAACTAGTCCATAAACCATGCTCATAAACATAAATTACTACATCCCCAAAAGAATAAGAAAATCACCAGAACCAACACACAAGCTGCAAAATGTGATACAAAACAAGGATAAAACCCCAACAAACACCAAAAAGAAACTAAATTAGATGCGGCATGCCCTTAAAGGACCTCAAAGTGTTTACCCAACACCGTACGCCTCCAAATGACCTCAAAGTGTTAAACAGAACACCGCACGCCCCCAGTGTGGACCTCAAAGCTCTGGTCCAATACTTCTAGCCAAGGAGGCAAAGGTCAAGAGGATCCATAAGAGATGACAAAAAACCACTGCAACAATCTTAGCAGCCTCCACCATCGCAAAACACCGATGATATATACTGTCGTGCCTCCGAAGACAAACCCTCTAACACCAAAGCGAAGGCTGCACAGAAGGAACCTCGCCAGAAATCATTACAACCAACTTTGGCAGACACAGGGTGAAACTCGACCCCGAACAAGAGACAACCACCGCTACCATTTCCGCCGCCATCCGCAGAGTCCTCGCACGCCCACAGTGGTCGCAGAGCACCACCACACCCTAGAGCCCACAGGGTCCGACCCTCCGCCATCCCGCTGGATCCTTGCTCGCCCAACTCCCGCCGCGCCACGTTGCAGAGCCTGCTCGCCTCTAGTAGTGGCCCTCGCCTTCGCCTGCGCTCGCCTTGGTAGTGGCTCGCTCCCTCGCTCGCGCTCACCCTGAAAGTGGCCCTCGACCTCGCCCTTCACCATGGATTCAGGGATGCGGCTAGCAAAACCTAGCCGCAGAGCCCGCTCTCCCAAACTCTGTGTTTTTCAACTCAGTATTCTAATTGTTTTATGTTTTGGTCTTTTTTCGTAGGATATTTTTTGTTTACCTTTATCCATAATCAGGCTAGAATTTGTTGGATGTGCAGATTTGAGTGACTAAAACTGTGTAATCAAAATGCCCAAATTTTTCAACATGTTGAATCCATTTATACATTTATAAATACAATTTAAACAACAAAAAATTACATTTTCATCCAAAATTATGTAACCGAATTCCTAAAAAAAAAAAAACTTAAATTAAATACAATTAAATTTCTTTAACTTTATTTTTATCGAACAAATTAAAAATCTCAATTTCAACACTATAAACTTATTCCCAAATATCCGTCAATTGACGGAAACCTCAACAACCTAGAGAGCGCGCCCACGTGTCGACGTGGGAAGGAGCGGCGGTCCGAAGTTGCCGGAACGGCCGTCGCTTGACGGAAAAAGGTACGTCCAGAATCCTTGTGACGACCACCATTTTCACCAATCCTTCCTCACTAAAGAAATACAACCCATTTATCCGCATTCACAACCTGTCTGACCCATATTCTGACTCGATTTTGTTTATCCCATCTAACCGGAGAACTGCTAAAACGGGCCCTGTTTCCAAGGCGCATATGATCGTCTCATCGTTTTGAATCATCGTTTTGAATCAGGCTTGCTACAAAATTTAACAGCTTGGATCCATTTTTGCATGTGGGTAGTCTTCTCGAGGACGAACCCGGTCAGAATTCGATCGATTACAGGTATTTCTCTGCATTCTCAGGCCGCCCATAAGACACAATTGATTAAAAAGACTCTGGTTTTATATAAATTGCTGGTTGTTCCTGCAAGCTTTCAGAACTGAAGAATTGCAAGTTTTTTCTCTTGGGTATTATGCCAGTGTTCTTCCATGAACTATATGTACAGAGATATCCTTGATCGAATATAAGTTTTGATTCTGAGAAGAAGTCCTATAGATCAGGCAGGCCTCTCTGCATGTGTTGTACTTATGTTTCCCTTGAGACCTAGCTGGTCTGTAGGACCTCTTCCTGGAATCAAAACACAACACAGATAGAGAGACCTACCCGGTCTATAGGACTTCTTCTTTGAATCGAAACCGAAATTTGATCAAAAATATGCCGGAAATTACATATATATCGTGGATCATAGCTACGAAAATTTGCTACCATCCGTTCAGCCCATTGGTTTATCAGACCTGGTAGATTTTTTTTCCCTCTCGTTTTTTCTGTTTAGAGAAAAAAATCGCAGACCTTTCCATAACTGAAAATAAAATGATTACGTCTGATAGTTCAGCATACCATCAAAGATGCACAAGTTCAGCCAGCAAAATACCCTTCAAAACATTACAGAACTACTGAAATACAGAACGGTCACTGGTTCAAGGGATCACAATACACCTTAGAAAGCAATCACCGGAGGCGGGAGGATCTCCTCATCCCCATCTCTGAAAACTCTCATATGGAGAGAGCCCGAATCTCTGCTATAAGCTTGTTTGGATAAAAGGTCCGCCCCCTGTTTGTGCTCATGATAGATGTTATGAAAGTGTATTTCTGAAGATCTGGATTTGTTTACACTTTTTTGGCTTCTCTAAATTTATATAAGCTCCTTTCAGTTTGCAAAAAATCTTGAATGGACATATCTTTGATATTTAGTTTTATAAATCCCACATGGGGTGCCACCTAGAGAAAGTGTGCACACAGTTGGTACAGGGCTGCCAGGGGGAGTTATTAATTTCAGCCGCCAATCTCCAATCATTCACTTTTTCATGGCTCACACCATGAGAGGCTTTATGGTAATGCGCTTGGCCGAGCACTCAAGCGAGCGAACCCGTCAGCCACAACGCACCAGTGAGATGTAGAGGTCTCCTCACGCATCAATGGTGATTGTAGGGGTCACTTCACACTTCAATGGCATTCATGGTGGCAAACAACTCTTATTTCGGGAGCCCTTCTCGTTTTTTCTTCCCATCTGGTGCACCACCCTCCTGGTTAGGCTCCTCGGCTCCCACTACAATTTTCAGGTTTCTTCGTGTTGCAGCGTTCCCCCCGATTACTTCGGCTCCTTCCCTAACCCGCTGCACCATTCCCTCACCTCCATCTCTCCCACCCCCCACCATCACCTCCCCTCCAGCATGCCTCGGGAGCGCAGTAAATCAAAGAGAGGTCCCTGCAACCACGGCGACCTCTCCAGAAAAACCAGGCTCACCCCCTCACAAAGGGCGCTCATTGCCCACTTTGTCAGCCTGAGTCACTCCACCAAGAGACTAAACTTGGCTCTCCCCCATGCAACCTCTTCGGTAAAACTGGAAGCGGAAGCCTCCATTGCCCATTACCCCCCGACCCTCCAGTCGCTTTGCAAAGTCAAAGAGGAAGCACCAACTTTGGCGCACGCACCTCTTCCCACCAACCTCCTAGCTCCTCCCATTATTAAACCAAGTGATCCATATTATGGGGATGGCAGTTGCCAACCAGAGGAGGAGATCCCTCCCTTAGCCAAAACTCTAGAAGACAACAGTGCAGAGGACAAAGAGGCAGCTAACCAGGCTCAACACTTCAACAATCACCTCGTGGAGGAGCACATCAACATACTCTTCGAAATTAGACAGAGGCAAGCGGACCAGGAGCACTCTCAACTAATTTGCAGCCAAAGGATGGACATCCTTTTTGAGGTGCTCTCGGATGCATCGACGCATGCCAAGTGCCCGACATACAGCCAATGATTCGTCCCAGCTTACAACATCCATGGTCAACCCGCCCCAGCCGCAGATTAAAGTTACCAGGTTTAGTTTTTTTGTTCAATACTAGTTTGTAGCCTCAATGGTCTAGCGAGCTGCAACAGCCTTGTTTACTTTTTCTACTATATTTTCATAGTCTCTGCCATGATAACTTAGCTTATGTCTTGCTTGAGCCGAAAGTGGCGATATCCAGACAGTCTTTTTGTGCACGTAGTTTCACTGCGATTTTTATGTCAATTGTAATTTTGGTGTGAAAGCACAGGCGAACATGGCAAGGCCTAAACATTGGTAGACCACCTATGTTGGTTTCCCTCTGTGGCGGCACAGGTGGATGACACTTCTCTCTATACAGTTTTTTTTGGTTGATATTAATATAAGGCTCTTTTTATTCAAAATATGTATATATATATATATATATATATATTTAGTTTTATAAATAAATATAGATAGTTAATCAAATTTCAGTTTTGTTTTCTAAGAAAGATGTGTTATATAACATGTAGGGAGGCATAAACTTGGGTTTGATTAATCATATCTATATTATATTAGTGTCAGAAGTGATTTATAAAAATTCAAAATTGAATATCAACTTCTAATAAATTTGTATAGGGTCCTAGTCTAACTGTTTTATGAAATGATTCTTTTCTGATTATATTTTTCATGAACATTTCCCTAAAATTTTTATAGATTTGAATGATTATTTTTATATAATTTGAATGCTTTAATAATTTTGCAATAAACTAAATCTATTTCTACATTCAAAAATAAATTTTCAACAACAAAAAAAAATAATGATTTCCTATAGATTTATCTAACCCTATTCCTATATTTAGTAAAACCATTATTAAAAACCATATTAAAAAAATTGGAAGAAAATAAAAATGATCAAACAAACTGATTATATTACTCTAAACTACAAAATATACTGACACCCTCACCAACTGTGTATATAAATTTCCTATTTAACAATACTTTTATCTCAACAAAAAAAAGTTAATATGGTTACACATCCCAACGAAGGAATGGATATAATATCATTATTATCAACGTTCATGAATAGACCTCCACTTAAATATGTGTTGGCATATTAGTGGTAATCTCGAAAACACATGTTTCAGGAGCCTTGCAAACTTTCGGAAAAACAAAATTAAAATATTATAAAATTTTGTTTTAAATTAGAATTTTGAATGGAAAACTTTATTTAAGATGATTATCCAAACTAAATAAAATATTTCTACTTTCACATGAATCACGTTATAACAGACCATATTCATAACCTTTTATAATTATCAAAAGCATATCACTTCTCTTCTGTATAAGTGTTTTAATTTTTATTTTTTTTAACCTCGATTAGGGATGGATGGAATTTGGTAAATAAATTATTTGTTACAAGGTAATTTATTTATCATATTTGAACAAAGCTTTCTAATATTTATTAAAAAATTGAAATATTTAAAATATTTTGATAAATAAATTATAATGAGATTAATTAAATTTGAAATTTTAATTTTTTGATTTTTATGTAAAATTTTAAAAATATAAATACAAATCATAAATATTATATTATTAAATTTTATATTAAAATTTAATAAAATAATATATATATATATATATATAAATATAAAGTTTAAAGATTCAAAAATCTTTAAAAAAATGTTTTACTAAATTCCATGATTTTAGTTATATATTTATATAATATATTTCATTCTAATATAAAATAATGAATTATTCTTGGATATATTATAATGTGTTTAATGGTTTATATATTATAATGTGTTTAATAGTTTTTTTTAATTTTATTAATAATAATTGTGTTGTGAATTATGACATTGCATTCTAGCTTTGAAATGCCTCATTTAAGTCAACTCTTTATCTCTTTGGTAATAGCTAATGTAGCAAAGGTGATTTTGAGTCCATTTCCTTATCAACCTTTAGTTAAGGAAGTGGTATTACTTTGATGTCAACATCTTAGTATATAGATAAGATTTTTAAAAGGTTGCAATGAAGTTTTGACTACTTTATTGTAACAAAGTAATTATACCCATCTAGTAGACATAGGCTTTCAAAGCTTAAAATTAGTTTAGTCAAATAGATACAATATTTTGTTTGAACAACAACTTTATTTATTAGGTATTTTGTGGTAATGTTAATATTATTTTTTGTATTATGGTAGGTGAAGGAGATTTACCCAAGGGTTAAGATCTTATATTTTGGGAAGTACACGTTGAGAAGCTCCTATATTATTTGGTAGGAAAATGGATGATATGTCAAACTTGACCCCTATCGGTTGTCAAATACATTGTTTATTTGAAAGATTATATATCAAATAAATTGATACAAGCACCCCACCCCACTTGCTTTGTGCCCCCCACCCCTCCTCCCTTGAAGAAAAGGAACCCCCCTACTTGCCTACCTAAACTATGTGAAGGTAAGTGATTACCAAACCTACTACACTTTTTGAAGGACATAACATAAAGAGCACAAAAAATCCCTTGGATCACTTACATACAACCTAAAAAGAAACTATATTATTAGACTAAATTTAATGTTGTTGCTTAAGGTAATTTGGGCCAACTGCTTGTGGACTTGTGGTGATATAATCAGGAACAATGATAAGAAAATCCTTAGAATTTTAAAAAATCTTAAGTTAGACAATGAAGTGAAAGTTGATACCTTGACATAAGGGATTAAAATGCGTATCAATAAGACAATCAAAACATCAAGGTGAAAAGTGACTAAACACTAGTTATTTGAGATTATTCATACAAAATTCCATAATTGTTCATGATTCCTACATAACAAAATTGCAAGAGATTAGTCAAATTATAGTGAAAAAAATGTGGACAATATATATTTCGAAAGAACAACTAATAAAGTGGAAGAATAACTTGAATTGAGGATCGTGTCAAATTTAATGATAACCTTTGTGCTATATCTACTAGGAAAATTATGAAAATCTTTGAAATTTGGTCCCACCAACCAACCACCTTACATACTGGCCTCACATCTCATTATTTCATCGAGTGGCAAAAGAGAAGGAGCATACCTTATTCCTATGAGTAGAATTTTCTCTCCATGTTTTCTTTGCCACTAAGTATGAGAGGCAAAATGGTCGACCCAAGCCATAGGTAAGGAAGAAAGCACAACCCCCCACCATATTAATAGACCGATTAAAATAAGAAAATCAAATTGTGTGGAATAATATAGGACTCCACTTATCTTCACTGAGATTTAGAGGGAAAAGGGAAGATATGCCAAACTTTACCCTATCTAAATTATGGCAAAATATGTTTATTTCAAAGATTATGCTTATTGGGTATCCAATAAATCAATCCAAAGGCCCTAAAAAAAAAGAGCACCCACTTACATGCCTAAGTTATGTGAAGGCAAGTGATAACCAAAACAACAATTATCTTTGTTGAAGGACATAAAATAAAGATGAGAAAAAAACCCCTTGAAACACTTACACACAACTTAAGGAATATTATGTAAACTAAATTTAATGTTAGAGATGGGGTGATTTGGGTCTAATTGGTGGTAAGATAACACACAAGGATAACAAAATCCTAATTAGAATTTCTAAAAATTCCCAGGTTAAACAATGAAGTGAAAGTTGAGGCTTGACACGTCAGATTGATGATTTGTAACAATAAAGGTGATCAAAACATCAAGGTGAAAGGGGAATTTAAAAGTTGGTAATCAAAACATCAAGTTGGAAGGTGATTCAAAAGTAGTCATCCACAATATTCATTCAAAATTCAACATTTGTTTGTGGTTCCTACATAAAAAAAAAAAATGCAAGAGATTTTAGCCAAACTATAATGAACAAAAAGGTGGCCTACATACATGCAAATCATAGAGTAGAGAATAAAAAATGTAGCATACATACATGTAAAAAAAACAAATAAAGTGGTGAATATATTAAATAGAAAGTCACATCAAATTTAATGATAATATTTATATTGTCAAATCTCGATAGAGTGATCGGTTTCGATGGACCTCGTTCTGCATGGAGACCCAAGTGTAAGTTTTAAACCTGCGAAGTAAAGCAATGCATATATATTCTTAAGCAATACAGAAATTAATCAATGGCTCATACACAGAATACACAGAGATCTTTACCGGAAACCCTCAACCGGGAAAACCTTTCTTTTCATTATATCGAATTTCACCATTCGCCATACAATATATACAATGTTTTTAGGTATTCCGTAGATACCAAAACCCTAATCCCTTAATCCGGGATTAATTTACAAATCAGCTAAAAATAGCAAAATCCGCTAAAAATAGCAAATAACGCAGTTGTTGTAGCGCACCCACACACACACACACATGCAAAGAATATAACACATACCCAACACCAAGTTCGAAACATGCCGCTATCGGAAAGAGACACTAAAAAATCCAAACATGATAAGGGTTGGTGTGGCCTTGGTCGGAAGTGATTCCTATGTAATTTTGATGACTTATATGCCCTTAGATCATGGTTTCTTAACCACAAACTAGTCCCGCAGGTCATGAACACACTAGCAACAAAAAAACATGATAACATTTATGTTATATCTATAAGACAATTATAATAATTTTTGAAATTTAATCTCACCCATCATCTTACATACTTGTCTCACATCTCATTTCACTAGATGAAAAAAAATAAATATTATACCTTATTCCCATGAATAGAATATTTACTCCGCCTTAAATTACCACTAAGTATGAACAACACAAAGAAGGTCAAATCATAAATCTACAAAGAAGATCAAATCCTAAATTTACCAACAAGGTTGAAAGCGAAACCCCTACCATAACATAGATTTATTAAAATAAAAAAAAATCAAATCATCTGGGACAATATAAGATCCATACCAAATCTATTGAGAGATTATCTCAATAAAATAAAGATGCCATTGAAAATGGAATCATTGAGATAAAAGATTCTCAAAGTGGTGTTAGTTCAGATTTTAAACATACAAGTAGATATAAAAGACAAACTGGAATGGAAATTTGATAATGATCTCTCCATTAGTAGAATTTAAACATACAAGTAAATATAAAAAACAAACTTGAATGTAAATTTGATAATGGTCTCTCCATTAGTAGAATTTAAACATACAATTAGATATAAAAGACAAACTGGAATGGAAATTTGATAATGATCTCTCCATTAGTAGAATTTAAACATACAAGTAAATATAAAAAACAAACTTGAATGTAAATTTGATAATGGTCTCTCAAAGTGGTGTTAGTTCATATTTTAAACATACAAGTAGATATAAAAGACAAACTGGAATGGAAATTTGATAATGATCTCTCCATTAGTAGAATTTAAACATACAAGTAAATATAAAAGACAAACTTGAATGTAAATTTGATAATGGTCTCTCCATTAGTAGAAGCTTTGAGGAAAATAAATGCCTTATTAAAGCATCAATATTTTGTTTAAATTTGATAATGGTCTCTCCATTAGTAGAAGCTTTGAGGAAAATAAATGCCTTATTAAAGCATCAATATTTTGTGTTACATAAATAGACATGTTTTTTATAATTTTTTCGAATGATTGGTTATTACCATTTATAAATTGTTACATATGTATAGTGAAACTAAGTACATTTGTAAGGGTTTATGAAAAACATTTATTACCCTAAGTTTGTATATTTGAGAGTTGTTTATATTAAGTTAAATTGATGATATTATAATTGTAGATATGTGGCATTAAGGTTGACAATTTGCAAAGGAATTAGGGTGAATAGGTGATTTTTTGTTATGTGGAATGGGTTTCTTTCTTAATGGAGGAGAGGTTATATTAGACTAAGGGATGAACTAAATCTGTGGTTTAGAACAAAAATATGTATGGTGGATAAGATACAACTAAATTGGAATATTGTACAATGTTAGATGAGAGGAATCAAGATAATGTTAGTGGTGAGAAAAAAATTGGTATGTTGATGCACCTAATAAAAGAAATGTATTCATATGGTAGGTAATAAGGAACAAGTTTGAGCCTAGGATAATCTTCATAAAAGAAATAATCATAGCCCCGATGTATGTATACTGTGTAGAGTTGAGGAAGAAAATATCTCTCATCTTTTCATTAAGTGTCCTTTTGCAACTCAGATTTGGTGTGATATTGTTAGTGGATTGGTTTGTTAAAATATTGTGTAACTGCAAAGAATATTCTTATCCCATTTTGTGGATAAAGATAAAATATATTTATTATTGATTAGATCAATCCCCTTTTGTGGATTGATCATGTCGGTCATTGTAATTGACCAAATCCCCTTTTGCGGATTGGTCAAACCCTAACTATAATAGGCTAAATAAGAAGTCGGCCCCAAAATATATTAAAGGTGGTTATAACCACCCAGAAGAAGAAGTCGGCCCTGCCAATGAAGAGACACTTCCACACGTGCAAGAATTGTATAAATAAGAGAGGCCAACGCCTCATTTGTGTTGGTTGTGGAGCCTGCTTATCTTCCTAATTCAGAGGTCTTTTACTTTCAACCGTGTTTATACCCCATGAAGTATTTACACCCCAGAAGTATGTACACTCTTCCACGCGGGGGAGTGCAGAGGGGGGTACCCCCTTTGCAGGGTTCAGGGGGGCTATCCCCTCGGCTGGGGGGTTTGGGGGCAAGCGGGCCCCTAGTGGGGGTTCGAGGGCAAAGCCCCCCAAGGAAAAATTGCCTTGTAAATGTATATTGTAATTTCATTGTAAATCTGGACCGTTCATTATAAGGTCGCAGATATAACGGTAGAGATTATGTTAGGGTTTTTTGCCCTAGAAGGCAACCCTCTTTTATGAGGGAAATGTATTGCAGCTATGGTTGATGGTGAATATTGTATTCTGAGATAAGAGACTGTGAGAGAAAGAAGAGGAAGTTACAGCGGGTTTGTTGTAGGTTGTATCCCTTCATATGTTGGATAATAATAAAGGAAGGACCTAGCAATTTCTCTGGTGGATGTAGCCCACACTGGGTGAACCACGTAAATCTGTGTCTCTGTTGTATTGTGTATCTTCTGTGTTTTGTTTCCACATTTGTTTTATTTTATTGCTCCACGGTCTTGTTTTTCTAACAACTGGTATCAGAGCGAAAGGTAACTCGCAGGAAAAGAGGGTTCCTGGTTCGAGTGGGAGCAATGTCGGAAGATGGAAAGTTTAGGGTCGAGAAATTTAACGACCAAAACTACCAGTTATGGAAGATGCAGATGGAAGATTATTTATATCAGAAGGATCTATTCCTACCATTGGGCGGAGTAGCAAAGAAGCCAACGGCCATGAGGGACGAATAATGGGAGATTCTTGAAAGAAAGGCTCTAGGAATGATACGGCTGAGCCTGACAGCGTCGGTGGCTTTCAATATTTCCAAAGAAAAGACAACGAAGGGTTTGATGGACGCATTGGCCAAATTGTATGAAAAACCCTCGGCGTCCAATAAGGTATTTCTAATGAAGAGATTATTTAATATGAAGA
>ML791454.1:263892-314738 GCA_009831015.1 Picea engelmannii
CAGTTTAGCTTTAGGAAAATTAAATGAGAAATGTCTCTATAGCAGTTTTTCTTACTCATATTTCTTGTTAATGACGATTATGTTAAAACATAAAAGGCATTCCCTTCTCAATTGGTTTTGCAGATTTTTATGGTTGTGTTGAACACCACTATAAAACACTTTGGTTCTGTAAAGAGATTAGATTCATATTTCATATTAAGAATGTGATTGAATAGGAATTTATTCAAACATTTAGTGCCCAATCGAAGTCACTACTATCTGATTGTTTTCACAATGCTTGAGGTTGGGATGGTGGAAGCACTATAATTGAATGACTCCTGAAAACCCATGTACAATATGTAAAAGCTAAGATGACTAGAAAAATGAGAAGAACAAGAACAGTAACCGTAAGGATCAGCCCTTTGAAATGTTGCATTTCTTGTTTTTTTGAAACTTTGTTTGTTGTAACCTTGTTGCTGAAAATACAATATTTAAATCACCAGAAACCCAAATCAAAACCCATGTTTTGAGCTACAACTTTTACAACAGATTTAGATTCAATGCAATACAAAATTAATGGATGGGAAAAAAGATCTTATTGTCCAATCATCAATTTCCATGATTGTCAAGGCTGAAGATATATGCCCTGAATATCCCCAAAATCTGCCCAAAAAAATCCCTAAAATCTGCCTAGAACATCCTTGAAATCTGTTTGTAACGTCCCTGAAATATGTCGGGAACGGCGGGTACGTAGGATTTTTTGGGGGGGATGGGTCCCCGTGCAACATAGAAGATAACAATAGTGTTCTTTTCTTCTTTAAATGATAAACTGAAACATAATAATGATAGGAAGATCACTCATTCACATAGACACAAATATTTATCCTAGGAAACCCTAAGCGGAAGAAAACCCAGCAAACTTCTGTGATATATCGATCAGTCAAACAAGTACAATGAATTTACAAGGCAATAGCACTAAGCCTCTATTACAAAACTTCTCTCAAACCTGTAGCTTTTACTGTAGCTGAGCTGATTCAAATCTGCCCTTTAATGGCCGACTCTGGATTGCTCTTAATGCTGCCTCAGAATAAGTGAAAGATGCTGCCCAGAATTGAGTGTTTCAGCCCTCAGAAAAGGTCCTTTAGTTGCTGTACAGAACAACCTTTAGTTTCTGTTAGAATACCTTCAGAACAAAGTATATTTGCTGCTACAGGAGTGTCTCAGTTGCTGCCCAGAATGACTCTTAGATGCTGTCCAAAAAATCTCTTAGAAGAGAGTAAAAGAAGGCTGCTACAGAAAAGATTATCAGCTGCTAGCTGCTGCCCAGAAATAGTCTAGCTGCTGCCTCTGAATATGCTAGCTGCTCCTTCAGAAAATTTCTTAGCTGCTCCTTCAGACTAGAGAGTCCTCAACTCATATATCAAAGAATAAAATTGATGAAGAAGAGGGCGCCTCCCTCTCTTGATATAGTAAAGGATCTAGGTTAGGAGTCTTAGGTTAGGGTCTCCTTTTGGGTTGGGGCCACCTTAGCTTAGGATAGGAGTTAGGTTAGGTGGCTGACCTAACTAGGATAGGTGGCCGAGTTACTTTAGAGGAGGGCGGTTAAGGAAGGGACAGCTGGCAAGGGGGCAGCTTAAGGGGGTAGCTTAAGGGTGCAGCTTGAAGAGCTGCTAGAGGAATATTCTCTGCAGCTGCTCTAAATTTTAACAATAAATTGTGGGTCTTTGCTTGGTTGGTTCATTACCAGGGGCTTCCAACCAAGGCCAGGTTGGCAAAAAGTGGACTCACGGATGGAGTTTTTTTAGTTTGTGGCAAGACGGAGATGGAGAAGCACATATTTTGGGTTTGTAAGCACGCCATAGAATGCTGACAGTACATTTAGGAGTCAGGACCAACATCCAGGTTTATTTCAGGGCAAGTCGCATGGGAGAGATGCCCTTTTTGGTGATCCCAGGTACTTAGTTATTCTTCCTTCACAGGAATCTGGTGCTACCTCAGAATCACTGCATTATTCTCGATCTGGATGCTCAAGTGTAGGCATGTTTTTTCTAAAGAGGTCAGTTGCTTGCAATCTTTTTCTTGTATTTGGCGGGAAGAGGTACATATGCAATTGTTAGTTAAAGAGTATCTTCTGATTAAGGATGCCAAAGGATTCTATGTGTATGCCTACTCTGACTTTATTTTTTCTCTAGTAGTGCTGACAAAGAGGACATGACTTTTCTTTGTACATAGGCTTCTGTTTTTGCTTAATCCCTTGTAAATATATTATGTGAATATAAGTCGCATTTAAAAAAAATAAAAAAAACTCACTATCACAAGTAAATCTCATGGTTGAACTTATGACAACTTCAAGTACCACATATTCTCTCATACATACACTTTCCATGCATTAATTGATTTATTTCCCACACACCTAAGATTTGGACCTAGGACTATTCAAAATGAGACATTATTCCAACATTGTTCTCTTTATTAATTTCTGGCAACTGAGAAGTATGGAAGGCAGCGGAGTAGAATAAAATGCTAGGTAAGAGAGGGATGTCGGGAAAGAATGAATGCTAGGAAGTAGTTTAGAGAAAAGATGACAGACCAACTGAAGCATGCCGATGAACTGAATGCTCTGACTTGGTTTGGATTCTCGAAGCCAAGAAAGTGGCTCTGATAGCACTTGCAACAGACCTGATAGGTTGTTGCATATTTAAGGTCATGACTTATCGACATGATTATTGACAATACACACACACACACACACACACACCTGGAAAGAAGCTTAACCCACCCTCACACACTTAAGCAAAGAATAGGGTTTGCTGGTACCTTGCCATCACTATACAATAATCTGCTCAAAGGCTACATCAACAATATTCAATATAGTCAATAGCCACATCAAGAAAACCCCATGCAGGGGAGGAGCATGCCCACCAGGATTTGAATTTTTATTATTAGTATATATGTAAGGTACATGATAAGATTCCTGTCCAACATTGTCTTTTCTGGTACAGTTGTCTGAAGTACTGCTGCACTTGAAAGTTATAGCCCAAGCTCACTTTATAATGCCCATTCCTCTTATTCAAGAATCAAAACCCAAATTATTTATAATGTTATCCTGTAATGCCTTCCTCTTCTAGGTTCTTTTTTAAGATACTGCAAGATATCTTTGTTTCTGCCACATTTGCCCGTTCCTCCAAATTTGGGTTTGGTGACAATGGCTTATCTATGTTGCTGGAATGAATCAATGCAGTCATTTCTATAGTGAATTATTTTATTACTTTTCATTGTACTTTTACTGGATGATATTTGATTTGTCTGTGGTTGTAGATCTTGGTTTCCACTTCCAACAGGGCTCCTGATCATCTATATGAGGGTGGTCTTCAGAGGAATCTATTCTTGCCTTTCATCTCACTTTTAAAGGTGCGGGGAAGGAATTTAACTTTGTAAACAAATTTCATATTCAGAATATTATGTTTATTGCCTAACACAGTATTTGATTATTCAATAATCACCTACATAAGTGGTGTTTGATCCATCTTCATCTGTTGCAGGAGCGATGTATAGTTCATGAGATTGGGTCTTCCACTGATTATCGAAAGCTCACTTCAGTAAGGTTCTTGAGCCTTTGAAAAATGTGAGACATTTGTTTTTGGATTTTAGTTAGTTTAAGTCTATTAGTGTGCTTTTTGATTCAATCTCGGCCTATGAAATGAAATTATATCAATGTCCACAAATGACCAAAATAGGTCAATGGGACTTGAAAGAACATCAAGAGAGCTAACCACTCTAAACTAAGAGTATACAACAGATAGCACAAGGGAACCCAAAAAGGGTAGCCCTAAAAACAGGGAGGCTGAGAAGTAAGTAGCAAAAGAGGGAAACCCTGAAATCCTGCAGAAATAGGCAAAGAGAACAAGCAGCTCCTATGACCAAGGAGGGAGAGGTCAATTACTCAATCTGCCTGAAAGTCAGAAGATAGGGAGCCAGTATACCTGTCACCAGCTGTTAAAGATCCTATGCAATGCCTAATAATGCCATCCGGAGAGTGGCCAGGCTTAAGAGGGCCTGGCTGGATTAGCATGGGAGGCAACTGAGAACAGCTCTTTGAATCTCTTCCAACATCCGAGGTTGAATGGATTTCATCGCTGTCAAACAACATATTTGATGAATTGGGTTTAGTCTAGTGATTAGTGATAGGCCATTGCAACCATTGTTTGTGATTTCAGATTTCTTGGATTGCTTAGTCGACAAAGATAGCCATTCTGGGCATTGACTTCATTACTAAACTGTCTTAAAATTGTTGTCCACCAACTCACAACGACTGTTTTGCATGATATTGATATCCTAAATGTATTGTGTTTATGTAGGCTCAGAAAGGATTGTATTTTTGTGGCAAAGATTCTTCTCGGCTGCTCAAAGAAAAATTTCAAGAATTGATAGGTGGATATATGGCCACTCCAACAACTGTTGAAGTTGTCATGGGACGAACATTACAGGTTTGTACAGAAATATGAATATACTTAGGAATCTATTTCCAGAGAATATACCTTGAGGCTTTCTTTATATGTTCATACTCTGCACCAGATAATTTCCCTGGTGTCAAGCAAGAGTAGGTCTATGCATTTTCTTTCTCATAATCATTATATTCTAACTTCTAACCACAGTCCTATTGACTGCTTCTGGTCATTTTTTAGACATTAATATAATTTCTTTCTTCTGTTTATTAGGTTCCTTTTGGAGCCAATGGCTGTGCTTATTTCCAGTTTGAAGATCTCTGTGAGAAACCTTTGGGTGCAGCAGATTATTTTGGACTTTTCAGTGAGTTGCTTTCTCCTGTTGGTGATATGGTGCTACCATATCCACCTATGGGATTTTATGGGTTGCAAATCGATTCATAATGTGGATATTTACTATTATAATTTGTGGCACTGGACCTATGGATTGTTTTAGAATTTTATTCCATAGAATTTCTGGCCTGCCAATATGTAATACATCCAATCTGTATCCAGAGCATTTCCATACTCTTGCACTGGAAGGCGTACCTATTTTTGGAGCACACAACAGGACATCAGCTTATCGTTTTGTCACATTAGTTGATGTACTTCTCTTTTGCTTTACTCTTTTGGAATGTGCTTACTCATTTCCTAGAATAGATTGGCTTAACAATACAAATTCTCTCAATACGTTAGTCCTTTTACTCTTATATTGTAAAAGAAATATATTGGATGACTATTTAGACCAGTTAAGATCCCTTATTTCTACAGCCTACTGAATAAAGTTTTCATTTTATTTCAATCTCACTCTTGCCATCTGGACATGTCTCTGTTTCGGAGTGAGTAGCTCCTATAGGATATAATGCATATGGCACACCATGACTACCGTAAGGCATATTACATTCTCCCAATTTGTGGCAACCATCTATGTAGGTATTGCTTCCTTATGTATCTTTACATTTCCTTTCCTCTTTCCCTCCTTTGTTCTTGTGATTAAAGACATTTGCATTTGAACATTATAAATTCATAGATATAGGGCGCTGTCATCTTCTCTGCTGACAAGTTTTCTTCAGAAGGTGGTTGGTTTCCTTTGGGAAATGTTCTGGTTATCATTAGGATTCTTAGGAATTGTTTGCATTCCACCTTGTCAAAATTACAACATGGTTTGAGCTTTGCCAATTCATTTTTTAGTTTTTATCTTTATCGACTAGGTCAGTGAACTCTTAAATTTACTCCCTTAGTGTATTGACTGAGAAATCATGTTTGACTTTGGTGTCATCTTAGAGATGTGATTCCCCTTGCAAGAGTATAAACAGTACCTTTCAGATTTCCACACTCTCAATGATTATTTTAAATTTCTTCATTTATCATTGGAATCCATTGGACCTTGTGTTATTTGTTTCTTGAGGCTGTACCTTTCATAAGTTCTTTGCATTTTTTGTTATCTTCTTCCTTTTTAAGAGAGACCATTTTCTTGCTTTTGCATCCTTCTTGCTGTTCTTGTGCCTTCACTGTTGCATTCTGCAACAATGGCAGAACTTTAATAATTTTATTCAGTTCGCGCTCCAGGGTGTCTGGAAAAACACACTATGCACAAAGCATCTTATTTGACATGAGCAGTACATGCAACACGTTATAATATAAATGAAATGATAATCTGTTTGTCATGAGTAAATCAAGGTGGAGTGCAAAGTTTTGCTGCCAGAAGAGTGGCTCCAAAAATAGGAGCCCTTATGCTGTTCCAAAAATTCCCTGGACCAATCTTTTAGCTTTTCAAATGTTGATTAAAATGATTACGGTGACTAATATTTACATTTTCTACTTCAGGTTATGTATGAGAACAGGGCCAAGCTACTTTGTTCAGCAGAGGCATCACCAGTGGAGCTGCTTGAACGGATTGTCACTATTGAAGAAGCAAAAAGAACTGCACCTAGAACATCATCGCGTTCACGAAAGAGTGATGATGCAGATCTCTGTGTTGACAATGAATTGGGATTTGCTAAAGATCGGACCATTAGCAGGTACATAGTACGTATTTTAGATTGTAGTATATGGATGCCTTGGCAATGTATGAGCATCAATAGAGATGCAAGGTAGTTGGAGAGTTGTTTCCAATAAGTTTGTAGAAATACTATGGCATGCCAGTGATGGCTAGAAATGGTTTTCTATAATCTTGTCTGAGCAGGAATTACTGTCGAAACTACAATCTTGATCTCCAAATATAGTTTCAATACCCTCATAGAATTCTTGGAATCATAAATGGGCATATATGGTTTGGATAGTCTTAAGGGAAATGTATGAAGTTTGAACAGATGCATCTGGCATTTACTATTACTTGGTCTTAAGCTATGATTTTTTGATGAATAATAGAAATACAAGCTAAAAATTGTTTTTGTATGATATGCTTCCCTTCTTACAACAGGCTTGTTATCTAGGAGGTGTATAGTAGTTCCTGATCAGTCAATTGCTATAATGATTCTTGAGCTATTGAGTCATTTGTGGTTAGCCTTATGTTTTGATGGGATGTCTATTGTTGCTTCATGGTAAATTGCTAAACAATGGGCTTGAAGGTTTTTGTTGTGCTTCTGTACTATAATGTGTATGCTGATTTTCATAATTGTTACAAATGTTTTCTACCTTGCCTTCGTATTTGTATCTTGGAGTATTTGTTTCTGAGTTGGTGCTTAATTTGCTATTTTGATTGGCAGACTGACAGAGATGAACAGCAAAGAATATTTGGAAGAACATACTGCACGTGTGGCATGAAACAAGGATCATAAAAAGTGCTTCCAGCAGCTCTGAAGGAGAATTCATTCATTGCAAGCATATAAAATTTATGTTCAGAGAAAATTATTCAAGCTTGCCATCTCTGCCAAGATCAGTACGGCTGAAGCTTGATCAAATTTTCAGGAGTTGCTTTGCCAAATTGCACTTCTACACTTTCTCAAGAACTGTAAATGGGTTTGTCTTTGAATGTATAACAGGGCCATATTCACTTTGTAACCTTATTTGGGATTATAGACACATGTAAAGCACCATCATATATGACTTGCAATGTACTTTTTTTCACTGAATAATGAAAAATCCATACTAAAAAATTCAGGTTGAGTTTTGATACAGCTTTCATGATTCACAAATATGGCTTCTCAATATTTTCACTTCTGATTCAAATAGGATATTGTTTAAGAGTATATATGTCTATCACACCAGTCCAACGGATGGGCTTGTTTTTTAATGATTTTCACAATTCCATGTCATGCAACAAAAAGTAAGTTCAACAAAATCTTGCGTCATAGTTCAGTAAAAAGCTAGACATAAGTAGGTGATTAATGAAGAGGAAACTTACCTTGTTTTGCTTCATCTATAGATGAGCAATGTTGTTTGTTGATGGGATACCAATGAAATAATAAAAAACTGCTATATAAAATCCAGATGTATTATCTATTTAGTGGCCAAGAAGTCCAGTTAAGAATCTTGAGATAACCAGTGCACCTGGCTAGAACTACATTGATTTCTATTGCTAAAGAAATGATGTCAAGTCCCATGGAAGCCAAGAAACAACTCAATTGACTTAATCAATGAATGGTACGTTCTCTTATACAATCAATCCACACTTTATTTTTCATGTCAATTATTCATTTTTTATTTTATTTTAGCAATCCATAACCACAATTTTTTTGAACAAACAGAATGAACAACATAGGGCCTTGTTGATCTAAAAGATTGTTTTACGGTCTTTAAGATAACATCATGAGGATAAAGTCCCCTTGCATTTTTAAAGAGGTGGTACTCCTCTATTTGTCTGAAAGATGTAGCTGATGTTCTTGGACTAGACTGTCAAATGGGAGAATGCTAAACAACAATCCCCAAATCCTTTATTGCTTTAATTTTTATATAAAATGGTTCTTGATAACCAGATTTCTCCTTGAGTGCAACATTTTCCTGGAAATGGACCAAGTGGCTTCTTAACAGTAAAAAGATAAAGAAAGGCTTCAATATCAAAATAAATATATGCTCAGGTTCATTATAACATCCCTCTAAAACAACCCAAAGGGGTTGGATCCAATGGTGGAAAGCGAGGAGTTTTTCACCATTGGGCAAGGTTCAATTTCAATGGGGCCGCTTAACCTAGAGCCATGGGGACACCTTGAGGCAGTGGTTGCACCCAGAGATATTATATTAAATGATATCATGACCCTGCACACATAAGTGGATCAAAGCCCACCCCCATGTCCTTCAATATTTTGTCAATTCCCGCTAGTTCAATCAGTAAAGGGGTGAGTTTCGATTGCTAGGAAACCCGAGTTCAATACCCTTACAGTGTTTTTAGTTGGGACTCGGGAGGAGACACCCAAAGATCCAGCCATGTCAAGGGTTGGTGCGGTCTAGTCCGGGTGATTTCGAGGGCTTAGATGCCTCTGTGTTGTGGTTTCTTAGCCAACAGTTGAAATGCTGGCCCTATAAGTGATGAACATTTCTAAAAAACAAAAAAAAAACATTCATTTGAAACACATGCAAGCAGAAGATGCCACCATATTTTCTCACAAGAAAAAGAGTGATATGGGGTTGATCACTTCAAAGAACTTTTGGCTAAAGGAGACACCCTTAGGGCTTGTTACCGCTTTTATACACACCTGGGTGACGTGGAAGAAATCTTCAATCCACTTGGTGTGTGTTGGCATAGGGGCAGACCCAGGATTCAATGCCTCAACAACGCACCAACAAAACCCTAATTATCAGCCCTTTTGGTAACACCTGTGAAGCAGATGAAGTCTCACCCGAGGTAGAGGCAGGGGGGGTTGCACGACTCAAGTGTCTATAACCTAGCTAGGACACAGATCTATGATCACAATACTTAACAGAGCACTCAGCAGTTAACATTCATTAGTCTTTAACCCTTATTTACATCGCAGGTTAAAACCCTAATTACAGAACAACGCAATATTAATCAAGATCTAAGCACATCTAACCATTCAACACATAGCATCCGAGTAGATCTAAGATCCATTCATATAATAAGCACTAAGCATCAATGGATCTACCTATCATACATCAAAACAATGCACTAAGCAAATACATGAACAATATAACACAAAGCACATCGACACAGGATATACGTGGTTCACCCCAGTGTGGGGCTACGTCCACCAACTCTTCTTCTTCTTTATAAGCTTCTTCCAATCTCCTTATATGAACATAACCATAAATCCAACTCCGCATAGGATAGGAGATCTGCGTGCACCTCGCCAGATCCTTCTTCCCCGAGTTAGGTCAAGGCACAAAGCCTCTTACAATCACTTGCACTTAGCTCTGCAAGTCTTAACACAGTATGCATGAAGCATTCACAACTATTCTCACTAAGCCATCAGCCTTTACAATCACATATATCGAACTCTAGCACTTAGCACACTGGCCTCTTCTTACATCGCCTAGCTACTTATTTATACATTACAAAAGGGGTCTAAGCATGGGTAAACCCATGGGCCGACATCCCATACCCGTTACATAAGCCCTAAAACCCAAAAAGCCCGCAAAAGGGGGCGAGATCTCGCGATCTCCGCTTCGCTTGGGCGCTCCATCTTCGACCAGCCTGTCGAAGTCCCAAAAATGGTCAAACATGACCAAGGTTCTCCAAAACTTGGTCAAGGGCCAATAGGCCCCCAACACTCACCTGTGACTCGTCCCGAGTCACTTTGATCTGGGCAACTCTTCTTCAAAGGCCTCAAGCTTAGCTCGAGCTACCTCAACTTGTTGATTCGCTAGGGCCTCCTGCTCGACGAACACCTGAATGACTTTCTCGGTGATAGGCCCTTCCAGGTGCTGCTCTACTGTTGCAACCACATGTTCCAATTGTGATTCTTGTCCCTCGATCTCTTCAAAAAGGGTGCAGGCTTCATCCTGCACCGACTGGAGTCACTGTGTCACCTCCATCATTCTACTCTGGATAACAGTGACTTGCTGCTGAATTGCGCGCTGCTCATGCGACCTTTTCATCTTTTCTACCGCTGAAAGCAACTTCAACTGTGCTTTCACTGTCGATGCCTGTTGCTTTGCCTCCTGGAGTTGTGTCTCCAATCTCCTCAGCTCTAGATCTTTTGCAAGGCGCTCATAGGTGTGCGCACTTCGGTTACTGAGTTGCTTGCATTCTGCGGCTAAGGCCCTGATTCTTTCTGCTGCGCTTCTGGAAGTTTCTTCCATTTGATCTCGCACTTCCTGTGGAGTGCTCGACACTGCTTGCAGTTCTAGCTTTGCTACTCTTGCTTGAAGCTGTTGAATGGCTTCAGCGAGCTTCCCCACTTGGCTTTCAGTTGTCTCTTCTTCTATTTGGGCCAGGCCCGATACAGAGTGAAGTGCTCTAGCTACTACCTCCTTGACCGCAGTCTGCTCCGCGAGCACTTGGTCTTTTTCTTTTTGGATCAGCTCTCTGTCCTCCTCACACTTCACCCGAAGGTCATCTTTCTCTTGCTGCGCAACCCGACATTTCTCTAGGGCTTCCTCCTGTGCTTGCTTCAAGGTCTCTGTGGCTTGTTCTTTTTCTTCTTGTACTCGTCGAAGGCGAGCCTCTGTCACATCTGCTATTCTGCGTAGTTGGGCAGACTCATCTCCCAATTCTATACCTTCTGACGATGACGGCGCAATAGACACTGCGTGGCTCGAATAGAGATCTTGCTGTACCCCTTTCAGCTCTGCCTTGATCTTGTCATACATTGTCTCCTACTTTGCTTCGTTTCACTATAAAATATCCTTCGAAGTATCTGCTACAACTGTGATGATGAGGTCAATATCATCCACTGTGAGCACATTTTGTGACTGGGGCTTAGTGGCTCGTGACTTATTCCATGCTGAGGGTTTCTTTGGAGAAACTTTCCTTTTCTTCAACGTCTTGACCTCTGTAAGGGGGTCCTTAGGCAGTGTCACTTCGCCCTTTTCCTGCTTGTCTTCTTCCCCTTCCTCCTCTTGGTTTACTTTGTCGTCTCCTCCTCCTCCAGGTGACTCAGACATAGTTTCCTCCGATGCGCTGTTTATCTCTTGCACCTCTTCCTTCTTCTTCTTCTTCTTAGCACTGCTCGGTCCATCATTCTCTTCTCGGGTGACCAGAGGACTTCCGATGATATCGGGGTCAAAGAGCTCTGTCTGCTCGACTGGTACAAGGAATTCAACCGACCATTCCTTGGTTATCTCCTCCATGTCTTCATCCGCTAATTTGTAATACGACTGGAGCTCCTCCTTGCTTTCATCCCTATGCATAGTGATGTAAATGAAATGGCAGTCTGCGCGAAACTTCGCTATCAGTCTGTACTGATGCAAAGTATTCAGTGTCATTCGCGGGAATGAATCAATGGCTCTTGTGAGATGTAAGTAGTAAGTGTGGAAGACAACATTCAACTGCCACTACTTTGCCATGTCGCTCGTGTACCACAAGGTGGTGAACCTTGCGGCCAATGGTTCAGATGACTCGACTTCAGGGAGGGTCGCTCCCTCTGGCATCTCCTAAGAGACAAATATTATGAGTATCAACAAACAGCTGAAGTAGAATTCATAACCCTGGTCCTGTGCTGCGCGACAGTCCTTCTCTAACTCATTGACGAGGTAGCTCGCCCAGTTCATCTGCAGTCCTTCAACGCACTTCCCTGCGAGGTCGACGACAAACCCCGTGAATTGCGTTGGTCTGTTCTTCCTGACGAGCTTACCAACGATCAAATGACAAGCTAGGCGAACTGGGCCATCTTGGATGGAGGCTACCTTGTAGCCTCACTTCCCCTTCTCCACATCGCCGTAGGTTTCCTTTATTCGCTACGCCAAGGTGCGATCTGTGACCTTCCTTGGGTAGAATTTCTGAGGGTTTGGTCCCTGCATGCTTAGTCCAGTGATCATGTGGATCAACGTCGGATCCACAATCACATGTCTATCCAACCAGAGATAACCTCCATGGTAGCACGACATGAGGAGTTTAACGCACACGTTAACCTCCTGATGTCTGCCGAAGCGGGGTATCTTCATGACATTAAGGATGGTGGACCTCGCGATCTCCTTAATCCATGGCTGGGGGACTATCTTCGGCTTCCTCCTAGTCATCTTTGTCAAGTACCTATGCGGTGCGAGCAATGCATAATTCTTCCTATCTCCCATGTTAAAGTCATTGATCTTAAGATTAGGGATTAGTCCTAGCTGCGGTCTGACTGCGCGTATCCCCTTCAGGATGTATGCAGTGATGAGTGTGTATTCGAAATCTCTTGGGACGTTGTCACGACTAACCGCACCAGCCAGAGGCGGGATGTAGTCGGGCAGGACCGATGGGATCAGCTTCGCGTTCGTTAGGTCATCGCGGTGCTTGCTTCTCTTCTCCGTCGCGGTTCGGGATGGCCCAGATCAACGTGCAATCGAGGGGGATGCTTGCAATCCTCTCTTCGATGAGGCCTGTACTCCTGCGGACATGACCTTCTCAGCCATAAGGTCAATCAAAATCTCTTCGATGGATTTCTCTACTGCGCTAAGGTCGTCTGACATGCACTCTCGAGATCAGAGATCTCGGGTAGGTGAACGGACGCTCAAGGTAAACAAAACGGGTGGCGAGGTCTCAAATGCACAACGCGATAGCAATCAGTTTTCCATGGGCTTGAATATCTCAGTTTGCAAAAGTGTCCCCTGTGAGACATGTGACGAACTAAATAGACAACGTCGTAATAGATTCCTCCAATGGGCATGAATGCCACAATCAATAGGATTCCATCCGTTATGGCGCGGTCCCAATGGTCCAATGACGATCTTTCCGGCAATAACTGTGTTTCTAGCCGTTCCGGAGCGTCGTTCTAACGACCGAGATGCCTCCAATAGTCATATAGCTTTGTTGTGGCGAAGTGCCAGTCTGCGCTGTTCTGCTATTTCGGCGAGGTTCAAGTTCTGCAAATCTGCATTCTGCAAAGTCTTTTCTGGAACCTCCTGCAACTTTTCTAGCTTTGATTTCTTTTTACTGAGCTTTCTTGCTTTCTTTCCTGTGATCTGAGTCTCTGGGTTCCTCTTTCCATTTTTATTTTTATCTTCTCTTAGCAAAGTAACTTCGCACTGCCGAGGGTTCGTCATAGGGTTCGAGGGTAATACTTCTTCTCTTATTGTTTCTAGGGTAGGTTCTCTTCTCTCTTGCATGGATAGGTTCTTTAAGCCTTCTTGTGTTTTTTCAACTTCGACAACTAGGTCTGTGGTCCTTAGTTTCTTCGACGTGTCCTCTTGTTCTTCTATTAAGCGCACTATTCTTCTAGCCATGAAATCCCTTAATTCTTTCTTTTTTTATTCTATGGCTTCCTCTTTTTCTTTCCTCCGGATATGATATTTCTCAATCCAGGTCCTTCCTAACAAAAATGCAAAAGGAGCGTTGTTCTCAACAAACTTAATGACCTCAAATTCTTCTTTAGTCGATGCTCCATGGGCTATCATAGGTACATGAGTAAGTCTTCCACATAGGGTTATCATCTTTCCTTTAAACAAGCCTATCCCTCCCAATGAATGAACCATTGCAGGCTTTCCCAAAATTTCCCAAGTACTTTCTGTCATAATATTCACATGTGTTTCTTCATCCAGAACACAGTCTATGTCAAAGTCTCCTATTCTTGTTTCTATGCACTCCTTCTCTTTTAAGATCTCTGGTAAACCAATGTCTCTATGATCATTCAATGTTTCTTTCATCTGCAATAATATGACCTCTGATTCTTTCTGGTGTTCTAGCATATTCTTAGTCTCTTGACCTTCTTCATGATTTAATTGTCTCATGTTCATCTTCTCAACTTTAACAATCATTCTAGGGAAATCAAAAACTTCATGACCAATAGATTTACAAAAAAGACAAATAGGACCTCTACTAGGGCATTCCTTAGCAAGATATCCCGATCTTCTGTAACTATAACACAGTGTCAATCCTCTCTTTCTCTTAAACGATCCCCAACCTTTCCTGTACTACGCACTAGGATCACGGTGGAGGACCTGCAATAAATTCTTTCTAGGGTTCCGCATCCACTTGTTAGTCTAAAAATTCTTTCTATGCATAGGAATAACATATATTTCACTAACTTTATTAGATCTATTCATATCAAATCTTCTTTCTTCTAGCTGTGCCCTAGTTTTCAGACTAGGACAAAATCTGTCAAACATACCGAAATTCATACTTTCGAAACAAAAATTTCCACTTATCTTACTTTTATCAGAGCACAAAGCTTTAATATCTTACCTCTTTTCTTTAGATCCGATTCCCTTCTTAGCACAAAGCTTCACAAGTCAGGTAGAATACTGTGCACTACAACAACATATCTCCGCACAGAGTTTTCTCTTTTCCCAACAATCACAGTTTCAGGTCTCGACAATAGAACCATTTGTTGGCACAGGGGTAGACCCAGGGTTCAACGCCTCAACAACGCACCAACAAAACCCTAACTACCGACCCTTTCGACAACACCTGCGAAGCAGATGAAGTCTCACCCGAGGTAGAGATAGGGGGGTTGCAGGACTCAAGTGTCTACAACCTAGCTGGGACACATATATGTGATCACAATACTTAATAGAGCACTCAACAATTAACATTCATTAGTCTTTAACCCTTATTCACATTGTAGGTTATTACAGAACAATGCAGTATTAATCAAGATCTAAGCACATCTAACCATTCATCACATAGCATCAGAGTAGATCTAACATCCATTCATATAATAAGCACTAATCATCAATGGATCTACCTATCATACATCAAAACAATGCACTAAGAAAATACACGAACAATATAACACAAATCACACCGACACATAATATATGTGGTTCACCCCAGTGTGGGGCTACGTCCACCAACTTTTCTTCTTCTTTATTAGCTTCTTCCAATCTCCTTATATGCACAAAACCACAAAGCCAACTCCGCATAGGACAAAAAATCTGCACGCACCTCGCCAGATCCTTCTTCCCCGAGTTAGGTCAAGGCACAAAGCCTCTTACAATCACTTGCACTTAGCTCTGCAAGTCTTAACATAGTATGCACGAAGCATTCACAACTATTTGCACTAAGCCATCGGCCTTTACAATCACATAGATAGAACTCTAGCACTTAGCACAATGGCCTCTTCTTACATCACCTAGTTACTTATTTATACATTACAAAAGGGGTTTAAGCAGGGGTAAACCCATGGGCTGACATTCCATATCCATTACATAAGCCCTAAAACCAAAAAAACACGCAGAAGGAGGCGAGATCCCGTGATCTCCGCTTCGCCTAGGCGCTCCATCTTCGACCAGCCTGTCGAAGTCCCAAAAATGGTCAAACATGACCAAGGTTTTCCAAAAATTGGTCAAGGGCCAACAATGTGTCTTTAGGGGCAGGTTAGAGTTAAGTTATTGTTACCTAATCCTCAACTCCTCCGTCTAGGCCAACTCCTAGCGAAGCAAGGGGGGTAGTCCCTAAAGAAAACAATCTATGGCTTGAACTAATCTAAGTACAAGAAATAAATCTAGGAGTTTATTACAAAAGACAATATGTAAAGTAAATCTACTCTAAGAGCATATATCAATCAACCACCACAATCATATATACATAAAGAAATACTCACATTAAAAGGATACTTAAGATAACAAGATGCAAGTAAATAAGGAATACTTCAAGATAAATAACAAGTGCTTGAGAAATGCAAGTACTCGAAGCAAATGGCTTTGTGTAATGTGAAATGAGACCAGTGTCTTAAAAGTATTGTGGACAATTGTTGAACACGTGTTTTATTATATTGTCTTTTGAAGGTAGATTAATGATATTGTGAAAATAAAACAAGCTAAACTAAATTTGGCTTTTAGAGAGGTTATCCCTTTAGCTCAAAGATTTGTTGAGAACTTTCCGAAACACAATGGTTTCACCAACAAGCCCACTAGAGGTGTCAGAGGTCCAACACTGAGGGGAACACGCCTGATGTATTAAGTGAAACTTCACACACTCCCCCTAGGCGGTTCTTTAAACCAAACAATAGTCCTCTTTTGAGATTGTCCTATTATTACTACTCCACACTGACCAACCCGATGTGTATGGAACTTACTCCCAGAAGATCGAGACAAGCTCGCAACCAGGGTCATGAACAACACCGGGAGTTGAGGGGAAATGTTTATTTTAAACAATAAAGTAAAATGTTGAAAGAGAAATGTTTTTCTAATTACTAAGTCCTCACTGACCATCCTCTTGCGAGGAGCCGAGGGGACGATTTATTTGCCAATTTTGAAATTGCATAAAAGAAAGCTAAACTAGCAACTAGTGTTCTACTTTGCAAAAAAAAAAAACTAAACTGAAGTTGTGATTTGTTTTTAGCTTATTCTTTATATGTGAGATTGTTTGAATTTTAAAGCAAGAAAAAAAAAACTGAATGGAAAATGCTCAAAACCACAACACCAACCCCCCTAGGGGGAAACACAATGTGAGGCCTCCCTTGGCTCACTTATTTTATTAAATCAATTACAATTGTTTCACGGAGAGACTTGGGATCTCTTTAAATGAGATGTGGATCCTTATAATGATGGATCAATGTTTTTTCAATGTATAATTTTTTTTATGAAGGTACATGATGCTTCTGGAAGTCCCAAATGCTCCTAATCTGCCAAATTTTGGCAGAATTTCCCATTGTTTATTCAATAACCTGCACAAAACATCAAACAAAAGAGTGAAAAAGGTGGCCAAAAACACTTTAAGAGTGTCTTTGGTGATTAGTAGAAAACCCAAAATATTTCTAAGTAAAAATCTATGATAAACTAGCAAAAACGAAGTTTAAACTAGCTAAGAAAGAAGCCTTTTCTTGATGATATTACTTCTTGTTCCAAAATAAAAAGTAATGTCAACAATGATTCTCAAATTTGGAATTTAAATTCTTTAGATTGAAACTACCTTTAGCCTTAAAATATTTCTTTAAAAAATGTCAAAAGATAAAAACTAGCAAGTTAGATCAAATGAATAATTCTTTTGCAAAAAATGAGATCTAAACTAATTGTTTTTTATGCATACAAACTAATATATGAATTCATCTTTAAATCAATAACCTTTTACTTTGTATGTGCTTAAAGTAACCCAAAACATAATTAGAAAGTGAGAAAGAGAGGAAGAGAAATGCTTGAACTTTCTTGGAATCTTGGGAAAATGGAGTCTTGTTGATGGGTCAAAGAGGGACTATGTCTTTCTTTTGGATATTGAAGACAAAGGTAGGTGTAATCAAGCCCAACCTCCTCTTCAAATGTGAGAACCTGCAACACTTAGAGATCTCTTGCCAACAAAATATTAGTAGAATGGTGTTACCTACATAAAATGCTTCATAAAAACATAAACATTAACCGAAATGGATATGCATTATAAAATATTCAAATGTACATAAACAATAAGATCATAAAGCTAGCTAGCTTTTTTAATCTTATCCTACTTGGATATAGCTCCACTAGAAGGCCATTAATTAACAAATGAAACAATAACACAATAGAAAATTTTACCTCACAATATAGCACTTGACATAGATGTTCCGCACATGAAATTTGACCCAAGCATGTAGCATCCAAAGCCTTTTATTCCAATTCAAAATGATGATACAATAAAATGATACACAAACAAATTATTCCCAAGCTCCAACTAGCTTTGACAATGAAAGAATGCTTTATTATATAGCAAGAGGAGAAGGTAGTGTAGAGGAGGAGGGCACACCATTTGGAGAGGGGGGGTGCACCACTTGGTAGCTTGACTCATGAAAAGTGTGGAGAGTGGGGCTTCCACCTCTCACACCACCAATTCATATGACAAGTGTGCTTCAAAGGGGAGAGGGGAAAGCACCACCTTTCAAGAGGTAGGTGCACTTCCTCTTGAGGGCGCCACCTACCCAAGAGAGGGGTGCACCTCTTCTTAGCTCTCTCTCAATACTCAACTACACCTCACTTACTCAATCCCAACAACCTCTTACTTTCCTCTTATTGCTGTCACATAGCCTTTTAGGTTTTATTTCACTAAGGACATGTTAAAACATGTTTCCGACAACTTTGCTAGAATTTAACATTTCTGATTTTTTATGTCTTTTTGTGCTTTTGAGAGCAAAAATACCTTTTTAGTGATTAAAATCACTATTTTCACTCACAAAAAGTGGGTACTTAGGTAAAGTGGGTGATCTAGCTTAAAAAATGAGCACCCTCAAGGCATATAATGCCTCATAGTATCATTTTTTTAATATAACTTCAAATTACAATTAAAAAATTCCGTTTTACGGGAAATTTTTTATTAACTGAAAAAAATAAAAAATCTTAAGGGGGACTTAGCACATTTCCATAAAACTCTAGGATAATGCTTAGCATGGTTATATACATAATACTCTAGACTTAAAGCACCCCCCAAGTCATATCTGCTAGTACAATTACTCCAACTTTGGAGGTTATTGAGTGAAAAAAACTCGAAAATTATATTTCACTTAAAGAGAAAGATATAATTAGCAATTAAAAAAAATACTCTAGAGTAAAGTACTAGTGCCTAATCCTTGGGTGGACAAACCTTTAAAAAAAAATCACATGCTTAAGTCATTTTATCGCAATTCCTCGTAGGGTATGGAAATGTGGTAAAAAAGTTGAAAATGGGCCATACTAGCTGGCTGGACTTCTAAACTATATATTTTGAACAAGTCATTATTCAATCTTTGGCGGCTCATCTGCAAGTCCATCCTAATGCAACTTGGTGGATAACATTGGTTCCATATGGGGACGTGTGTTTGATCTTTTGAGCAAAAAAAGAGCATGCGAGAATCCATAATCTGTTTCCTACATTACAAATATCTTGCCAAAAACAACATCAACGACACATGTATATGTAAACCAAGTATAAATTGAAGTTTCACAACTAATATACACGTATATACAAAATATAATACAAAAAGACGAATATGAACTATTATACATAAAGTACAAAAGAAGAAAGTGAACGTAAATTACAAAGAAAGAATCTGAAAGAATATGAAAGTAAAATACAAAGGAAAGGGTTAGAGATACGTTACAAATGATTTCCTAAGGCATCAGAGGATATCACTGAAGAACAATTTGAGGAGCTGCCCGTTAACAAGCAAGGTCAACTTCTCTCCATTCATTCGACTGAGGCAAAAGGAGTTCAACCCAACAATATCATGGATGATGTATGGTCCTGCCCACAAGTGTCAAACTTCCCATGTTTCCCTGTCTTTTCTTTCCTTTTATCCCAGAATAAGACTATGTCACCCTTCTGAAAGACCCTCTGTTTGGAAGACTTGTCAAAAGTCTTCTTCACTTTCTCTTGATTTCTGACACTTTGATCAAAAACCTTTCTTTTGTTCTCATCTAACTCTATCAAATGATCCAGCTTGTTATGTAAAACATCTTTATCTGTGTTGAACCCATGAAGGATTTGATAAGATGGAAGCCTCAAATGCATTGGTAATGTAACATCTTGTTGACGGGCGTTTCTGACACACTGTCAATGAGAAGGGAAGATCCAGACTGATATTGTCTATTTAACCCAAGCCGTTTGGTATAATCTACCCTGACGGGTTTTATGGCTCCGTTAGCCAGCTAAGATCATAAAACAACTAAAAGATGTGGACTAACTTGATACAACTCTAACAATCAACACTTTAATTACAAATGCTTAACTAACAGTGTTTATGTACAATAACTATATACAATTTACAAGGTTTAAGCAAAGCCTTGTGAAAATAATTATTTTAAGATAATTGATATAAACACAGATGAAGAATATAAACAAAATTATTCTAATACTCTAAATACCAAACTAATAAACAATGGATGAATAAGATTGTTAATGATATAACGAAAATAAACAAAGTATTTTATGTTTAGATGATGCAATCACTATTCATTCACAAATTAACAAATTAAATAAATAATACACTAACTAACCTCTCGCTAATTAGCAGTGCTAAGCTAAATTCATCTCTCTGTATTTGTATGAACTCCTCTTAACCTATGCCAAGTGTAAACTTATGACAAAGGCAAGCATAATACTTCCTGCAGAAACTCAAAGAAATCTTTTATATTCTGGAACGAGTTTATGATGACAGAAAGACAAACGATTATATATCATGTGATTTTAGAATGTCCAAATAACTAAAAATGAAAGAAATTCCAATCCTCAGTAAATGGTGTTACCAACTATCTAGTATCAGAGATAAACTCAAAATACTTGAATAGATGATCAACCACAGATATTAAAGGAACCAAAATATAATGAACCATATATATAACATGAAAAATTATATGTAGAACAGTCTAAAGCTAGTTCAATACAAATAGAGTTTCATATTCAGAAATTATATGAGAAACAATATTAACATTGCACAATCTACAAAAGGATAAAAGTCAAAGAGTAAATTGTATCCCATATAGTTTCAGTATAATAAGTTCATCATAAGGTCCAAAAGGAATTTTTGGGATAATAGACTCTTAAAGATTGAAAAAATTAATACATAAATGATAACAATTAACCATGTGTTGATAAAACAGACTAAAGTTAATTTAAATCAATGCATAATCAATTATTCAATGAATATGAAGATATTATAATGAAAACAAAACCATTTTACTCACATGACAAAATCCATTAAGCAACCTGGAATTCCATATTCTTCTTTGAAAATACTTGTCCATTCTCCCAAAGATTCCAACTATCCGTTACTCCATTGAAAAGAAAAAAGTTTACAAAAGATATAATATACAAAAAATAAAGGACAAAAATCCTCTTCTCAATTTCCTGGATCCGTTTTGGCTCTGAACTTTCTCATATATTTATACAATGAATGAACAGTCTGGGTGTCACTAATAATTTCGGCCACCTAGAATTTGCCTCGTAAAGATACACAAATATCTCTCAAATCGTGCATTTGTTTGGGAAAATTTATGCCTGTAAGATAAATGGGTCCATTCCGGAGATGGGTTTTCAACCGTTTCTTCAGATTCCTTACGGTTTGGATGAAACAAGTCCCGCAAAATCATCTGTCTTCTCTTGAACGCATTTCCAAATCTTATTTGTTGTTGCTCATAAATTATTTGCAACAATCCAATATTATTTTTGGATCAATTATCTTGAACGTATTGAGATAATAAAATCAAGCTATGATTAGATCCGTACCAAGTAACTCATAATAGAAACCCGTGAAACAAAAATAAACCAAATTAAAAACCTAAAATTGTGAATAAAACAAAATTTAGAATAGTAAAATTAAAATGAATTTAAACTAACTATAAGTTCTAAACAAATATTGGTTATATTTTCCTTTCAAATATGATGTTAAAAATCTATAAGCTTCAAGTTGATGGAGAGGAGAAAAATATTAATTTTGGGTTTCCACAAAATCAAACAAATGATATATATATATATATATATATATATATATATATATATATATATATATATATATTCAAATGAGATGCAAAATGACAAAAGAATTTAATTAATTAAACCCACCAAATGATTTTGTGAAAATGATTGCTAATGAGAAAAATACAGAAACATAATCATAATTTAAACCAAAGTAAATAGTTGATAAAAATTAAGGTTCTCGTTTAAATTTAAGATTTCTATGTTCGTCTCTCCCTCATTCAAATTTGATCAAATGTGAACAAATGTCATAGAAAAGATGTGTCGCAATAAAAACTCCCAAATTATGAAGCTCGTCCATCAACATCAAAACTCTTTAGAAAATAAAACGATATGGCATTTAAATTTCATGAAATTCAAACCAAACAAAAGAAAAGAACACAAACTCAAACCAACCTCGAAACAAAACAAACCAATACCAATCTAATCAAGTCAAAGGGAAACAAACGAAGAATCCAAGTAAAATTTCAAGGGACCCTAGATTTTGATTAAAGAAAAAGAAGGGGGTTGTTGGGGCCTAACAAATGGCGACTTACTGGGTGAAGCAATTATCTCTGGCTAGATAATAAAATATTTACATGTACGGGAAGACAAAAGATGAGGCTTTTGACAAAAAGAGAGTTTGTCTTGAAACAAGTGTACCACATTAACAAGTCAACCTTTTAAATGTTTGACCAACTGCAATTGATTTTTAAAAGATAACCTTTTTAACTATTACCCAAAAAGCAAAGACGAGTACTCCTTGATCAAACTTCCTACAAAATATATTATTTATCAGAACACACCCTAAGGAACAATTCAAGATGACTAGAATATGTTATCTTATAGTTTACCTCTATCACCATAGGCAGAGCCACTGTAATCAATAGACATCCATAGCCTCGACATGGATACCCTTTAACCCATGTAGCTTCTTTTATCCCATCCACTAGTTAAAGATGCATAGCTTATAAACCTTTTGTTATAACTTACTTTCTAGATAAATGAAAAGGTCAGCTCGTGATGAGACCTCCTTTCCCTCAGTCATGTAACCGAGAGCCATTACCCTGGCTTGGTGACCGGATGATGGTAATGTCATACCGTAAATACCCATGATCATGATAGGTCGGCTCGTATTGAGACCTTCTATCTTCCAACTAACCCCTTAAATGTCATTTGTTATATGAAAAATGTTTCACTATGATTAATGTTAATCTCATTAGAGATTACTTAATGGATGGGGAAACAAACTTTACTCCCTAAGAGTATGGGATGGCATTAAGAGGTTTGAGATAATAACAATAGAAGTCTCACTCATTCGTTCCTAAAGAGGGAACCAATTAAAACATAATTGTAGACATTATATAAATATAGAATTTTGTACTTAATTTGTAATAGTCAAAAGGAAAAGTAATCAATGCAGCTAGGTTTTAATATGAAGTTAAAACTTGGAAAGTGTTCCACCACGGGTAGGGTGATTCTCTTCTTGAAAATTACCTTGCAAACGATTTCTTCAAACAAAAAACTTCAGGATGATGAAATCTCAGATGGCTTACTTAAACCAGAGTACCATTTATTTTGGGATTAATAAATCCTTATCCATTAATCTTAAAATTTGATAGTCATAATAGAATCAACATTTCATCTTTTAAAACCTAAAACAAATGATTTTTACACCACAAATATCCAGAATAAAAGAATATGAAATAAGCTAAGAAATTCAGCTTTAATCAAACAAATTTGAAAACAAAATGAAAGGAAAAGTAATCTAATCTAAACAATGAAAAGAACAAAATTAAATCAGAACATGCCTTATCAATATGACTCACATCTTGTGTGAAAATGTAATGTGAAATATTTTTGTTGTACCATAAAATAGAAGGAATTTATATCGTACATGGGATAACTATATCAATTCATAAAATATAAATTGATCAATCAAATTAATTAATTGAATTGATTGTAGCGAAACCCTTTAAATGCATTTATTTCCTTCAGATGAAGAATTAGTATCAAAATTGTCATTTGCTGCATAAAAAGTTAAGCTAATAAGGCCTTCTTTATTATGGATTATGTACATGAAAAAATAAATGATGATTTTATTAGAGTGTGCTGTCATGATTTGTCATTTTCAAAACAAGTTAAGTCCATTCAAGAAGTCAATACTAAAATCAATTTCAATTTTCTATCACTCGTCTCCTTTACAACATTTCGATTTTTCAAAATTGTAGAGAAATGACCATATAAACATTTCAAAGTTAAGTCACATGTATTGATAAATTATTTTAAGATACGACCTTTTAAAGGTAATGTTAAATGGAATATAATCAAAAGTTGAAATCCTTTTCATTAGTTTACTCAGATTATCCTTACTTGATAGTTTTGAAATAATGATCATATTAAAACGTTCCACAATAAAGCTAAAAATAAGAAGAAATTTAAAGATATGACTTGAAGAGAAACACTTAAACATGATAAACAAGGAAATAAGTAATGAAAAAGAAAAGAAGAGAAGACTTCCTTGAATGATGATTTTTGTTTGTCCTGAAAGTGACGCCTTGTTGCACTTATTCAAATTGACAAAGTGAAAGAAATAAAATAAAATCTAACCTATTCCTAAGTCTACTCTACACTATTCTACTCTACATGAACTAAGTGAAATGGAATTTCCAATGTAACCATTGAAGTAACTCCAATCCTGCAAAGACAAAGAAATTTCCAATTAGTAAGATGGATTGAAGTATTTCAGAAATAAAAACAAATACATCATACTTACCTTTACCTTTATGTTCTTCATTCAAAAACAAAGTAAGTATATCCTTACCATTCCGTTGGATTTTTTATGTAATGTCCCCCACCTCTTGATGAAGAGGTCTGGGAAGACTTAGTGGTCTAGGTATCCCCACTAGACCCTAGTCTCATACAACATGGGGAAAGTCAACCAAACTAATGTTATATTTTGAAGTTGACTTAGGAAAAAGGGAAAAAGAACAAAAGGTAACTCAATGAAGAATTAGAACACTGGAGGTTGATTTAGGAGTTGAACCTAAGGTTAAACTAACTCAACAGGGAAACATAATGGAAGTATAAAGGAAAGGATAGGGCACACCTTTCATTCATCTTGGATTTTGGTATTTTCTTGTTGAGCTCTTGAGCACATAGTTTTGAGATTACAAACCCTAGAGAGAAAATCAGTGGTGAAAGATCCCTCTCACTTGTTCCAAGCTTGGTCTTGGGGATGAAATACTCCACCCACACCATTCTACACTCATCACAGATTCCTACATCGATTTAGGAGAGCAACAGGGCCGTACTATTAAGGGATTTCTAGCAAGGGCACACCATTGTCTAAGGGAAAGTTTGATCCAACATTGTGAGAGAGCCTTGAGACATTCTAGCACTTGGGTTTTGCTTGCAGGGCCTTGCTCATCAGTTTGGAGGCATTTTGGAGGAGTTACTACGGCTGGATTATAAGTTATAGATTTGGGACGACTTTGAGAGAAGGAGGACGTCTTGTGATTAAGATATTCTTAGATCTAGGGAGCTTTACCTCAGATCTTCTTGTGAAACTTCTCCTAGGTGCTTGTGGCAACCCGATCTATCATCCTAGAGAGTTTTAGGGGTTTTGGAGGCTTCCTTCATCCAGGCCGAGTTGTTGGGCATTTCAGGGTTTCAGGAGGACGCAGGCTTGATTAGGGTTTCAACAGATTGGAGGAGAAAGACTTGGTATTGGAGCTTCACACTTCCAAGAGGGATTTCCCTTGTCCCAATATATCCTTTGGAGGAGTTTGGCATTGTTTTGAGACCTTATTCAGTTGGGCTGAAATATTGGCCTTCTTGTTCATTCAATGGGATGTGCCAACAACATAGGGGGGTTGGACATAACCCTTGTTCTTGTATTTGGGGTATTCATCTCATATTAAACCTTTGGAGGCTTATTTTGTATTGTCATGAGAATTCTGTAGCAGCTCATATGTTCTATCTTGGAGCCATTTGATGTTATTCCAGATCTGCTTCTATATTGTATCAGGTTCTTTCATTTCTTAATAAAAAGGTCAGATCTATGCTTTGTGGTTCCATATCTTGTGTATTGATGATATCTTGCATTATATTGAATAAATCTTGATAAACTATGTTGAATAACTAAATAAATCCCTCAGGCCAAAAATTCAGAGGCAAACCTGCATACACAAACAGTTAAACAATTAGTTCAACGGTTAACTAGTGTTCCTAAGAGAAAAAATTGGCTTGGGAACATTACAGTGGTATCAGAGCTTTTATCCTCCTATCCTGTGAGGATTAGTGCATGCATAATTTTAGTGGTATCTATATGGGCTGAAGGAAGAAACAAACCAGTGAAATAGAAGTCGAGATGGAGGGTTCAGGTGATGAAATTGAGCCACAAGGCTTGGCAATATTAGCACAAAATTTCCGTAAGTCCTTAGACCAGACATAGAGCACATTGGTTCGCCACTTACAAGAAAATCAGGATAAAAATTGTAGGGGGCTGGCCGAAATACCGGAGACCTTGAGGAAGGTAGATGAGAACCTGAGGAAGGTAGATGAGAACCAGACAAGGATAGCTGATCTGTTGTTGCAGATGACTTACAAGGGGAAAGGTCTAGAAATGTATGACAACAGGGAGACAGGTGGATCTCACGGAGGAAACAGGTATAATCCAGAACATATTCCCTATCATCAGTTTGAGGGAAGAAATGGTGGGAGCGCACCACATGGACAGATAGGTAGAAGGAATACTCCTAGACCATACTTTCCCACGTTCATAGATGAACATGCACAACATGAACCCGTGGATGACTTTGTTGAGAAAATGGAACAGTTTACCAGGGAGTACAATGATTTGAGTATGACAATTCATAGGTAGATGACCCTAGATCAATACCGTCAACTCAAATTCAGAAACAAACCTTGGCCGAACCACAGGAGAAACTATGAGTTTGAGCACAGGGTTGGGAAGATGGAGATTCCTTATTTTGATGGATCGACCAAGATGACTGCACATGCATGGGTACAGAAACTGGACACTTATCTACAACTTAACCATATGAGGGAGATGGAGGCTATAAAGTTTTTCGCCATGTACTTGGATGCAAAGCTCATGATTGGTGGTATCATGGATTGACCACACTCAACCACAATCAGATAGTGGCATACACAGAGTTTACTTAGAGAATCATTGACAGATTTGACTAGGGGGATCCTAAGTTACATTTACGGGAGCTCACACAACTCAGACAGACAGGAGCACCAGAGGTGTACATTGAGGAGTTTCAGAGGCTAGCAGTCATGGTGCAGGACGTACCACAATCCAGACTCATGATGCTCTTCATTGAGGGGTTGATGGATCCTTTGAGGGGATGGGTGAAGGATTTTAAGCCCACCAACTTGCAGGATGCCATATGGAGGACGAGAGATCTAGGGCCAGATGCAAAACCAAATTTTTTTCCTAGAACACCCCTTAACACCAAAGGTAGAGACCAAAGACCTCCCTTAAACCTGGGAGGGCGAGACCCAAGGGCGTTTGACAAGGGGAGAGGCGGGATGGATGAGAACATGACCAAAATATAATTGAGGAGGAGGAAACTGTGCTACACTTGCAAAGAACCATGGAACCCATCCCACAAATGCATGGGACGTGGCCAAGTCCACTACATAGAGGTAACTTTAGACAATCAAGAGGAGGAGGATTTCGACGACATCCAGAACATGGAGGCAGACACCACTGGAACTGTAGATGAGGAGGCTACAGGTCATGATAGTACAACAGAAGAGAAGGCTACCTTGGCATCCATTAGTGGGGTGCCCAAATACAACACCTTTAGAATGAGAGGAGTCTTGCAGGGGAAAAAGGTGTCAATGTTGATTGATGGGGGAGCCTCTCACAACTTCATTGACTCAACATTGCTACAGAGGAGGCATATACTCACGGTTGAATTTGAAGGGTTCAAGGTGGAGGTAGTAGGTGGAAGCACCATACCTTGTAACAGGTACATTCTAGGCATGAAGCTCACTTTAGGTAGGCATGATTTGGTACATGATGTTTATGTGATGGACCTTCCGGACATAAACATAATCCTTGGAGTGCAGTGGCTCAGTACATTGGGGCCTATCACCACCAACTACAAGACCATGGAGATGTCTTTCATAGAGGAGGGTAGATGGAAGGTAGTTCTCTGAGGCATGACAGGTAACTCAACCAAGGTAGTTATGACCAAGAGGATGGAGGCCATTTTCAGGAGAGAAGAGATAGTATATGCAACCGAGTGCAAGATTTTGGCACGTGTGGACAAAAAGGGCAATGTTCACTACACACCAGAGATTCAGGAGATCATTGAAAAACACAGTAAAGTGTTTGGACCTATTCCACCAGGGGTGCCACCAGACAGGGGGTTTGAGCATATCATTGACTTGGAAGAAGGAGAAAAACTAGTCATCACCACGCCTTACAGACATCTAAAGAAGTACACAAATGAGATAGATAAGGCAATCAAAGAACTCTTGGATATGGGGCACATCAGGTCGAGTTCCATCCCTTTTGCTTCTTTAGTGGTGTTGGTCAAGAAGAAGGATGGAACCATGCACATGTCCATTGACTTCCAGGCATTAAACAAGAAAACAATAAAAAGCAAGTATCCCATACTAAGGATTGATGATTTGCTGGACGAGCTGCATGGGGCTGTCTATTTCACCAAAATTGACCTGCGCTCTGAGTACCATCAAATCAAAATGAGGGAAGGGGACATCCCAAAAACTGCTTTTAGGTGTCACTACGAACACTATGAGTTTTTAGTGATGCCATTTGGTTTAACCAATGCCCCAGCCACGTTCCAGTCATGTATGAACCATGTCTTCAACAAACAGTTGAGGAAGCATCTCCTTGTATTCTTTGATGACTTTCTAATCTATAGCAAGACGTGGGAGGAACACCTTCAACATGTGGACTAGATTTTGACTATCATGGAGAATCATTCATTGTATGCTAAGGAATCCAAATGTGAGTTTGGAATGAAGGAGGTCCTTTAATTGGGACACATTATTGGATTTAAAGGAGTACATGTACATCAGGAGAAGATTCAGGCCATAGTTGAATGGACAACACCTAAAACCCTTACAGATTTGAGGGGATTTCTGGGCATTTGCAGTTACTATAGGAAGTTCATCAAAGGATTCTCCAAACTTTGTGCACCCTTGACCAATCTAACGAAGAAAGGGGCTTTCAAATGGAGTGAAGAAGCCCAAGCCACGTTCGACAGGATGAAGAAGGTAATGAGCACGTGTTCGGTATTGGCCTTACCATAGTTCGACCAACCTTTCATCTTGGAGTGTGATGCCTCTGGAAATGCATTGGGGCCGTACTGATGCAGAATATGCACCCTCTTGCCCATGGGAACCAAAAACTCAGGGGTCCTGAGTTACTTTACACCATCTACAACAAAGAGATGTTGGCCATCATGCATGCTTTGGCAAAATTCAGGCAATACTTGGTCGGTGCTAGATTTGTAGTGAGATCAGATCACAACAGCCTCAAGTACTTCTTGGAACAGAAGGACTTGAATGAAAGACAACAGAAGTGGGTCAGTAGGACACATGCTTATGACTTTGACATTGAATTCGTTAAAGGGAAAAACAACGTGGTGGAAGATGCACTATCCAGGAGGCCATCAATTTATTTCATGCCAGATGTATCAGTCGATTGGAAGGACCACTTGGTGATGGAATACTCGAAAAATTAGTTTGCTTGTCAGGTGATAGATGGGAAAATATAGGATGATAACTTCAAGGTCATTGATAGGATCATCTATTATAAGGGCCAGATATTTTTGGTTCCTGAATCGGCCTTCAAGGCCAAAGTGTTGCAGGCATGTCACGACTCACCGATGGTAGGGCACCAAGGGATTGGAAAGACATATCGATAGGTGAGGGAGAGGTTCTCATGGAAGGGCCTGAAGGAGGATGTGATGAATCACGTCAAGGAGTTTACTACTTGCCAGGAGAATAAGGATGAGCACACTCACCCAGTAGGACTTCTGCAACCCCTACCCATCCCATAGCACAAATGGGAAAGCATCTCCATGGACTTCATCACAGGTTTTCCAAAGGCACAAGGGAAGGATTGTATTTTTGTGGTGGTGGACAGGTTGATGAAGTTTGCACACTTCTTCTCCATTGCTACAGACTTTAGTGCAACACATGTGGCCAAATTATTCTTCAGGGAGATCTTGAGACTTCTCAGTTTACCCAAAACCATTGTTAGTGACAGGGATAACCTATTTATGAGTACATTCTGGCAGAATTTATTTAGGCTAGTTGGTATGACCTTGACTCCTAGTACTAGTTATCATCCTCAGACGGTTGGGCAGACTGAAATAGTCAACAAATGGGTGGAAGGCTATCTTAGGAATTATGTGGCTGGGCAAAAGAAGGCATGGTTCAGATGGCTACATTTGGGGGAATACTGTTACAACACCACCCATCACATATCCATAGGCATGACCCCATTCAGGGCGTTATACAATTATGACCCACTCTCTTTCGTAGAGATTTCTTTTGGTGATAGTAGGACCCCGATGGTACAAGATTGGGTACAACAGAGTCAGGATATCCTCAGGGAGATGAAGGATCATTTACAGAGGGCACATAACCAATAGAAGGTCCAAGTAGACAAACACAGGGTAGAGCATACTTTTGATGTTGGTGACTTAGTCTACCTAAGGCTCCAACCATACATGCAGGCTTCTATAAAAAGAAGTGGAGCAGAGAAACTCTAACCACGTTTCTTTGGGCCCTACAGGATTAGCCGGAAGGTAGGGGCCATATCTTATGAGATGGATATCCCACGGGGTAGCAGGATACATAATGTCTTCCACGTGTCTTTCTTGAAGAGGGCCATCAACCAACACATCACCCCACTGGAAGTGCTACCACCTTTAGATGAAGAGGGGCGGCTGGTTCTTGTACCAGAGGAGATACTGGAGGTTCGAGAGAAGAAGATCCAGAAGAGAAGAATCAAGGAATACCTAATCAAATGGAAGGATTTTCCCATTAAGGATGCCATGTGGGAGAATGAACAGGTGGTACGGGAAACAGGTTTGGAATTGCTTGAGGACAAGCAATTTCTAGTAGGGGAGACTGTAATTTCCCCCACCTCTTAATGAAGAGGTCTGGGAAGACTTAGTGGTCTATGTATCCCCACTAGACCATAGTCTCATACAACATGGGGAAAGGTCAACCCACCTCTTGATGAAGAGGTATGGGAAGACTTAGTGGCCTATGTATCCCCACTAGACCATAGTCTCATACAACATGGGGAAAAGTCAACCAAACTAATGTTATATTTTGAAGTTGACTTAGGAAAAAGGGAAAAAGAGCAAAACGTAACTCAATGAAGAATTAGAACGCTGGAGGTTGAGTTAGGAGTTGAACCTAGGGTTAAACTAACTCAACAGGGAAACATAATGGAAGTATAAAGGAAAGGCTAGGGCACACCTTTCATTCATCTTGGATTTTGGTATTTGCTTGTTGAGCTCTTGAGCACACAGTTTTGAGGGATTTGAGATTACAAACCCTAGAGAGAAACTCAGTGGTGAAATATCCCACTCACTTGTTCCAAGCTTGGTCTCGGGGATGAAATAATCGACCCACACCATTCTACACTCATCACAGGTTCCTACATCGATTCAGGAGAGAAACAGGGCCATACTATTCAGGGATTTCCAGCAGGGGTGCACCATTGTCTAAGGGAAAGTTCGATCCAACATTGTGAGAGAGCCTTGAGACATTATAACACTTGGGTTTTTCTTGCAGGGACTTGCTCATAAGTTTGGAGGCATTTTGGAGGAGTTACTACGGATGGATCAATAGTTACATATTTGGGATGGATTTGAGAGAAGGAGGATGTCTTGTGATTTAGATATTCTCAGATTTAGGGAGCTATACCTCAGATCTGCTTGTGAAACTTCTCCTAGGTGCTTGTGGCAACCTGATCTATCATCCTAGAGTGTTTCAGGGGTTTTGGAGGCTTCCTTCATCCAGGCCAAATTGTTGGGCACTTCAGGGTTTCAGGAGGATGCAGGCTTGATTAGGGTTTCAACAGATTGGAGGAGAAATACTTGGTATTGGAGCTTCACACTTACAGGAGGGATTTCCCTTGTCTTGATCTATCCTTTGGATGAGTTTGGCATTGTTTTGAGACCTTCTTCAACTGGGCTGAAATATTGGCCTTTTTCTTCATTCAAAAGGATGTGCCAACAACATAGGGGGGTTGGACATAACCCTTGTTCTTATATTTGGGGTCTTCATCTCATATTCAGCCTTTGAAGGATTATTTTTTTATTGTCGGGAGCATTTTGTAGCATCTCATATATTCTATCTTGGAGCCATCTGATGTTATTCCATATCTTCTTCTATATTGTATAAGGTTCTTGCATTTCTTAATAAAAAGGTCAGATCTATGCTTTGTGGTTCCATATCTTGTGTATTGATGAGACCTTGCATTATATTGAATAAATCTTGATAAACTGTGCTAAATAACTAAATAAATCCCTAAGGCCGAAAATTCAGAGGAAAACCTGCATACACAAACAGTTAAACAGTTATTTCAATGGTTAGCTAGTGTTCCTAAGCGAAAAAATTGGATTGGGAACATTACATTTTAATATATGAACCCTCCAACCAATATGCAATTCTGTCATGATACAGATCAAAAAAGCATGGAAGAATGTAACTAGATTCATAAAACTTGCCAAAATTATGGGGACCTGACATAACCATCGACCAAGATGGAAATTCCCCATTCTCTTGACAATTCTCCACCTGTTCACAAATTTCTTTGCATGGAGGATATGAAAAAAACATGTCATGCTTACCCTCTATATTTTCAATAAGAAATAAAGTAAGCATGACTTTACCATTACTCTGAAGATTTTTTAGATATGAATTATGAAGCCAATCTTCAATCCTATCATGAAACTCAGAATCCAAATTATCACTTTGATGAGTCAGATCTACAATTGATAAACACATCATACGAGGATTCATTATAGAAATCAAATTGTTGGTTTGAGCATTCCTTTTCATGAGATGAATTGGTTCCAAATGTGCAGTAGAATCATGAAATTTTAATATAATCAATGAATGAATATGAAGTATGGAATCTTCGATCTCCATAATGAATGCATTGTCGTTTTCAAAAATAAATTGTGTAGAATCATCTTGCGATATATATTTTTCCCATGCAAGTGATGAAAGTGAAAGAACATCAAATCCAACTTCATAAATGTTATGTTCGAAATTAATTTCACCAATTATTGACATATCAAAAAGATTAGATTGTGATGGAAAAGAGTATGATACCGTGGGTAAAATATCATGCACACCAGAATCTAAGAAAAGATCGGGATATAAAGAGTAAAATGAGTTACAAATAAGCACAAAAAAAGATTCTCTTGAGCTATGATAATTAACAATGGTATTCTCAAGACATTCCTCTTCATTTTCCTTAACACTTTCACTCTGTTTTGGTGATAAATCCTTCAACATAATACGATCATCTAAATTTTCCTCTTGGATGATAGACAATTCAAAAAATTCATGACAAACATCTAATCTTTCCTATGGATAAGGTATGATTTGTGGTTGAAGGTTTAAGGTTTCTTCTTCAAATTGTAGATCTACATCTCTAATCTATTTCATTGGAATGTTAGAATGCTTAAGATCATTTTCATCACCTAAGTGTTATTCAATAATTGAATCTAAGTACTGATTATAGAAAGAGTTAGAAGAAGATGGAAATATACCTAGACCCACAATAAAATCTCCTTCCACGATAGTTGAGGATTGAAGATGCAAGGGTTCAGAGGAAAAAACAATTTGATTGTTAGTGATAAAATTTTCAATATATTCTACCTCCCTTGCTTGTTCAATGTTTTCTGATGGATTCCTCTCATCTTGCAAACAAAATTCATCTTGCAATTGGGTGTCACAATTTGTAATTGATTCATAATTCGCAATTGAATATGACTGGATGAAAGGGGCACAAGCATCAGAGAGGAGATTTAGTACAAATGACATGTCATCAAGATTAAATTTACATAGAACATGATGGATTCTTGTTGAAAATCCTTCTGGAGATGAATCATAATTGATTAGTAGAGCCTGAAATTCTTCACATACTCAATTGTAATCATAGATTTCAAAAGCGTCTAAAAATTCCTCTACAAATTGAAACCAATCAATAATATGATATGCTGGAAAAGACTGAAACCAATTTTTAATTCGACCCCTGAAAGTAAAAGCGAACAATCTGCATAAATCATTTAAATAAAAAATATCATGCTTGATGCATTTACACCAAAACTTGTTAAGATGGTCTTTTGCAGATACATTCCCCCCACCATCAAAGGTGAGTTTGGACAAGCGAGAGACTGTCTTGTTGGGAATATTAGGTAATGAGAAGTGGAAAGCATGTTCCAACACAGTGATTTGGGGAGCCATGGGAAATAAAATAAATTAGAAACAAAGACTCCTGCAAGGCCAACTTGTTAGTCTTGCGTGCCTTCTAGTGCATTTCAAGATGACACAGAAGAACAATTTATAAATATGGAATTATGATAGGCTGAGGGGTAAAAAAATTAATCATTAAATTTACCTTGATCCTCCTTCTAGGGGGTTGTTGGGGCCCAACACATCTAAACCATACACAAGCTCAAATGGAGTTTTTCATGTTGCACTTTTCTTTGTTATTCGATTAGCCTAAAGTGAAAATGTAAGCTTACTATTCCAAGATTTCTTATTATCCCGCATTGTCTTTTTGATTATGGTCATGAGGTTTTTATTACTTAACTCAGCTAGACCATTTCCTTGGGGATAATTGATCTAGGTGGATATTGGTGGCCACCCACCTATTCCAACTGGCTCCTCTTGACAGTTTTTAGTTCAACACGTTCTTTTGTAATCCTTTGTAATTGTGGGTTCTACACTTTTGGGGCTGTCTGAATCCCTACACAATTTCCTGGTGGAGATTGGTGGCCGCCCACCTAATCCAATTGGCTTATTTTTGAAATTTTCATGTCAGCACATCTTTCTGTACTTCTAGGGCCGTTTTGGGGCCCTAAACAATGTTTTTTAGTGTGCCACAGTCAAGTTGTAGACAAACTCAAAGTTTGACAGCATAATGTGTAGTTCTCAAAAATACCTTTCCAATGGGCTATAACGCGCCTAAAATAGAGGTCGTATGAAAAAGCTACGACACCAGGAAGTTGATGTACCAACTTACCCATTGAGGCCCACATAAATTTTGGCGTTTCATCTCCTAGGGTTAGGTTTTTGGATGTCTGATCCATATTTATGAGTGAAATGAAAGGAATAATAGGTTGAATACAATAACACAAATATATGGAGAACAACAAAAAATATCTAGTGAACAATAACTTCTATTGAATAAATAAAATAGGCTGAAACCGTAAAACTGCAGAACTGGAAACAACTTGCTCGAATGGTGGTAGCTATCTTTGAGAAAATATGTGGCTTGCTATGTGCATTCGTCTGAGTAGAATGATTACAATGAGGCTCCAAAGGCCTTTTTAACATTACTCATGAATTCCAAAACCCTATACATCCAAAAACCTAACCCTAGGAGATGAAACACCAAAAGTTATGTGGGCCCCGATGGGTAAGTTGGTACCTCAACTTACCAGGGTCGTAACTTTTGCATACGACCTATGTTTTAGGCGCGTGATAGCTCATTGGACAATGTATTTTCGAGAACTACAAATTATGTCATAAATATCTAACTTTGTCTATAGTTTAACTGTGGCATGCCAAAAAACATTGTTTAGGGCCCCAAAAATGGCGCTCGGAGTACAAAAAGATGTGGTGACATGAAAACTTAAAAAATAAGCCAGTTGGATTAGGTGGGAGGCCACCAATATCCACATGGAAACTGTGTAGGGATTCAAACATCCATAGAAGTGTAGAACCCACAATTACAGAGGATTACAGAAGAAAGAGATGAACTAAAAACTAAATCTGGATCAATAATAGTTTGATGAATGGGATAAGACAATGCCATATTTAAAACAAAATGAGGAAAGTTTCGTTGAACTAAAATATTTGGCATTATCAGTTGTGATCTTGGTAGGCACACCGAATCTAGTGATAATCTTATCTTCAAGAAAATTCATGACTTCCTTATCGGTTTCCCACTTGGTGGGTATTGCCTCTACCCACTTGGTGAAATAATCAGTTGCAATTAAGATCCAAGTGAAGCCATTACTTGAATTGTCCTGAAACTGATCGATAAAATCAATCCCTCACTGCTGGAAAGGGGCCTCAACTACTATTGGCTATAATGGTTAATCTGCAAGATTTTTATTTCCTAAAAACATCTCACATGGTTGACAACTTCTAACCATTTTATGAACATCAAAAAATATTGTAGGCCAATAGTATCCCGCTCTAAGAATTTTGTGGGTTGTGGTTTTAACTGCATAATGTCCTCCACAAAATCCTAAATGAAATTCTGTCAAAATTTTCTTAGATTTTGGCTCATCAACACATCTAAGCATTAACCCATCATGGTTCCTCCACCCCAATACATCATGAATAAAACAATACTTAGATTCCCTTAACCTTAATTCTCTTCTTTTTGTGACCAATTAGATGATTTGGGAAAGTAAGGTTATGGAGAAATAAAATAATATCTGAATACCATTGATTTTTCTCTAACCTTTGAAGCTTTGTAGACATGGATGGCCCTGGATGACTGTTCTGACACACCAAATCCAAAACCTGCTCATTCCTTCTATTAACATCTGTGCTAGACCCTAACCTTTGATCAACTTTGTGGGTTTGATGTCTAAATCATACTCCTCAATCTAAGAGACCCACTTTCCTCTTACTCCTATTCAATCTTGTTGGGATAAAATATATTTTACAACTGCGTGAGGAACATACCCCACCATATTAGAATATCCAACATAGACTCTAAAGTGCTTAAGAGATTTGACTAAGGCATATGCTTTCTTTTCCATGATAGTATAATTTAATTTTGAACTATGCAATGCCTTAATCATGAATGCACTGGGTTTCTCTTGACCCTCATCATTCTTTTGAAGCAATACCCCTGCAATTGTATCTTCTGAAGCAAAAGAGAAAATCTGAAAATCCTTGGAGTAATTTGGACTAATTAACACAAGAGATATTGCAATTGAATCCTTAATACTACTAAAGATTTTTATATTGGGTATGTGTTATATTCTTTGCACGAGTATTTGGGTCTGTGCGTTGTGCCGAGAGCACATGGAGGTTAGAGGGGGTTTGCTAGGCCCCCCCTTGGGGGGTGCAGGGGCAACACCCCCGATTTTTTTTTCTCAGGAAATGTGTCACATTTAGGTGGTTTTTCGACACATTTTTTTTTGTCGATGGTTTTCTATTTCTAGTTAAGGAATTAGGGTTTTTGACTAATCTAGGTCATTGGCTTAGGTTTTGGATGCCGCTGGCTCCTATATGTATATTGTATTATAAACAATGTATCACCATGAATGAATATAGAATATGATGGTTTTCCCCGTTTGGGTTTCCAGGGGAAAAATATGTGTGTAATGGTTGTATTTGCCATTGTATCTTTTCTATTCTTTTACTGAAAATATGTTTGCGGTAATTATTGTACAAGGTTAAAATCTACATTTTGTATTAGAGATTTGTTGGCTTCAGGGGGATGCCTTTGTGGTCAAGGGTTTGTCTCGGGACTGTGATAAGCCTTGTTATAGTGGGAGATCCGTGGTATTGATTTTTCAAGTGAAAAGAGATGGAAAGAAATTCAAAGATGGAGATCGAGAAGTTTAATGGGAAAAGTTTTGAGCTGTGGAAGCTCAATATGAAAGATATGTTGGTGGACAGAGATCAATGGATTGTGGTAGATCTAGGTACTACACCTATAGGAACTTCAGCAGATGACTGGAAAAATTTGGGTCGAAAGGAAAATAGCACAATCCGACTGTGTCTCTCAGATTCAGTATTACTGAATGTGTCAGAGGAAGCTACAACCAAGGATTTATGGGATAAGTTGGGGAAGTTGTATTAGTCTAAGTCCCTAGTGAATAAACTATTCTCGAGAAAGAAGCTATATAGCCTAAGGATGAGAGATGGAGACTCGGTGGCAGAGCATTTGAACGCCTTCAATACTGTGGTAAGTCAGTTAATATATGTTGAGATTAAAATTTCAGATGAAGATAAATGTATCTTTACTTTGTTATTTACTAGAATTGTGGGATAGTCTGGTTGTGGCCATAGGTAGTAATACAACTTCCTTGAATTTTGATGAAGTGGTCTCATCCTTGTTGTCGGAGAAGATGAGACGAAAGAATATGGAAAGACATAACACATACACATTATTTGCAAGAGGACGTTCCCAGGAAAGAAATAGATCTAAGTTCTCAAGTGGGAGATCTAAGTCTAAGGGTAGGTATAAATCTCCCGGAAAGTTTGTAAAGGTATGTTGGAGATGTGGAAAATAAGGGCACTACAAGAAGCAGTGTAGATCCAAAGTTGAGAAAAAGAAGGTATCTGAAGAATCTCCTTCTACAGAAGAAAAGACCTCTAAGGAAGGAAGGGATATGTACTTGGCTTCTTGAAGCACACATGTAGATCATGAGGCATGGTTGGTTGACTCTGGTGCATCCTTTCATATGACTCCCCACAGGGAGTGGTTTTGCCAATATGAAAGGTATGATGGAGGTAATTTTTTCTTAGGTGATGATTCAACAACCAAAATCATAGGACGAGGAAAAGTCAAGTTGAGGCTCATAGATGGAAGGATTAAAACACTTCTTGGTGTTCTTCACATTCCAGGTTTGGCAAAAAATTTGATTTCTGTAAGAAAAATGGACGATGCAGGGGTAAAAACAATATTTGAAAAGGAAACCTGCAGGATGGTTCGAGGAGCAATGGTGTTGCTGAAGGGAGTTCAGTTTGGAACTCTGTATAAGATGCAAGGAATCACTATTAGTGATGGGTGTAATAGTTCCATTGTTCATGATATTGTAGTTGAATAAGAAAGAAATCCTATAGTCTCTGGAGAAAAGGTTATGCTGTGGCATCAAAGATTGGGGCATATCAGAGAGAAGGGTCTTCGACTACTACATGGTAAAGGTATGGTTGAAGGTATGTCTAACTTCTCTCTAGATTTTCATTTCTATGAACATTGTCTATATGGGAAGAAGAATCAGGTAAGATTCCCCTCTGGTGCAACGAGGGCAAAAGGAAATTTACAGCTAGTTCACAGTGATGTTTTTGGACCTGTGCTGGTCCCATCATTAGGAAAATCTGTGTACTATGTCTCATTTATAGATGAATTCTCGAGGAATACTTGGATATATTTCCTCAGGAAGAAATCCAAAGTCTTTGACAGGTTTAAAGAGTTTAAGGCTCTTGTTGAGAATCAAACAGAGAAAAGAATTAAGGTGCTGAGGACAGATAATGGCGGGGAGTTCTATGGGAATGAATTTGAAGAATTTTGTAAGAAGTGTGGTATAAAAAGGCAAAAGAATACTCCATAAACACCTCATCAGAATGGAGTTGTAGAAAGGATGAACATGACGCTGATGGAAAAAGCAAGGTGCATGCTTAGTGGTGCTGGGTTAGGGTAAGAATTTTGGGTAGAGGCAGTGTGTACTGCATGTTACCTGGTCAACATATCACCCTCATCAACATTGGATGACAAGACTCCACAAGAGGTATGGACTGGTAAGGAACTTTCTCTCTCACATCTCAAGGTATTTGGCTATGATGCATATGTTCATGTTCCAAAGGAAAACAAGAGTAAGCTAGATAAGAAGGCCGAAAAGTGTATCTTTATTGGATATAAATATGGTCTCAAAGGTTATAAGCTTTGGAACCCAAAAACTAATAAGGTAGTGTATAACCGAGATGTCGTATTTAGAGAAATGAAGGATGTTGTTAAACAGGAAGTCCTACCAACTAAGGAAGAACTAGAGAAAATAGAGTTTGATTTAAAGGATGACGAGTCAGACTCTACAGAAGAACATAAATCAAAAGAAGAAGATCCTCATACTCCAGTATTGAGGAGATCGGTTCGAGAAAGAAGGCTACCAGAAAGGTATAATCCATCTGATTTTCGTTCAAATTTTTCTTTGTCTATTACTGATGATGATTCTAGAATTGTCAGGGAGGCAGTGGATTCAGAGGATGGAAATCTATGGAAAAGGGCCATGGACGAAGAAATGGCATCTTTGGATAAGAATGAGGCTTGGGATCTAGTGGAGTTGTCGACTGGAAGAAATCCCATTGGCAACAAATGGGTATTTAAAAATAAGCTGAATGTAGAAGGAAAAGTGGAGAAATACAAAGCTCAGTTAGTAGCAAAGGGTTATTCCTAGGCCGAGGGAATTGCTTTTGGTGAGATTTTTTCTTTTGTTGCCAAGTTAACCCCTATAAGATTTCTGTTATCTGTTGCTGCTGCATTTGATTTTGAATTAGAACAGATGGATGCGAAGAAAACAATCCTACATGGGGATCTAGAAGAAGAAATCTATATGAAGCAACCAGAAGGTTATGCTGTGAAGGGAAAGAAGGAGCTGGTATGCAAGCTGAAAAAGTCCCTGTATGGTTTAAAACAATTACCAAGGATGTGGTATCAAAAATTTGATACTTATATGCTGGGACTTGGCTTCACAAGAAGCAAAGAGGATCACTATGTGTATTTTAAATTAATTGGTGATCATTTGATTTATTTGGTCTTGTATGTGGATGACATGTTGCTGATAGGAAACAACAAGGAGATTATCCAGGATGTGAAAACTCAGTTGTCCTCTAAATTTGACATGAAGGATATCAGTGCTTCAAGTTTCATTTTGGGCATGGAAATTAAAAGAGATCAGAAAAGGAGGAAACTCTGGTTAAATTAGAGAAAATATGCGAGACAATATTGCAGAGGTTTAACATGAAGGAATGAAAACCGATCAAGATTCCTATTCCTGTTGGTGTAAATTTATCTGCGTATCAATTTCCCAAGACACATGAAGAGGAGGAGGACATGTCTTGTGTTCCATATGTGAGTGCATTTGGCAGTTTGATGTATGCAATGGTATGTACTAGACCAGACATTGCACATGTAGTGGGAGTTTTGAGAAGGTATATGTCAAAACCAGGGAAGGAGCGTTGGACAACAGTAAAAAGGGTTTTCAGTTATTTGCGTGGCACTGCTGGCTATGGATTGTGCTACAAAGGAAGACCGGGATAGGACAAAGTGGTGGATATACATGGCTTTGTGGATGCAGATTGGGCTAGAGATCTGGATCATAGGAGATCTACAAGCGGGTATGTGTTTAACCTATTTGGAGGAGCAATAAGTAGGATGAGCAAAAGACAGGTTGTAGTGGCACTTTCAACTACAGAAGTTGAATACATGGCAACCACTCATGCAAGTAAGGAAGAAGTATGGTTACAAAGATTGTGTTCAGGCATTGGGTTGGTACAACAAGCTATAAAGATAGAGTGTGGCAGTCAGAGTGCAATTTTTCTGGCGAAGAACCTGACTTATCATTCAAAGACAAAGCATATTGATATTCAATATCACTTTGTGAGAGACATGATTGAAGAAAAGAAAGTATCGCTGATGAAGGTGGACACTTTGAAAAATGTTGCAGACTCATTAACAAAATCTGTGAGCACTGAGAAGTTCTCTTTATGTAGAGGATCCATGGGCATTGTTGCCTTGGATTGTTGACTATGTAACCCTGTAACCCCCTGTATGCAAAGAAAACAACAAGTGGGAGACATGGATGATTTTAGGGGCTAAATTTCGCTCATGGGCTATTTTTCTATGGTTTTTCCAAAAATGAGATTCGCTATTTTAAAAATGATTCGCCCAAATTCTATGGGATAAAATTATTTTACCTTAAAAATCACCAAAATTTTATAAAAACTATATAAAATCTTAAGAAATTTGAATATTTTTACAAAAATATTGCCAAACATTTATAGTAGGCATATGAAGGATTAGTAAGATTCGCCAAGGTTTCTAAATTTTAAAATAAATTCCCATCCTTAAAATCATCCCTAGTGGGAGAATGTTGGGTATGTGTTATATTATTTGCATGAGTAGTTGTGTATGTGCATTACGTTGGGCGCGCAGGGGGGTGAAGCCCCCCCGCACGGGGGTTCGGGGACAACGCCTCCAGATTTTTTTTTTCTTTCTCGGGAAACATGTCACATATTTAGGTGGTTTTCTGGAACATGTTTTTTTGCCGATGGTTTTCTATTTCTGGTTAAGGAATTAGGGTTGTTGACTAATCCAGGTCATTGGGTTAGGGTTTTGGATGCCGCTGGCTCCTATATGTATATTGTATTGTAAACAATGTATCACCATGAATGAATATATAATATGTTGGTTTTCTTGGTTTGGGTTTGTAGGGGAAAAATATCCGTGTAATGTTTGTATTTTCCATTGTATATTTTCTGTTCTTTTACTGAAAATCTGTTTGCAGTAAATATTGTACAAGGTTAAAATCTACATTTTCTTCCTTCACTTTTCCATTCAAATTTAACTTCTTTCTTTAATAATTTGAGAATGGGCTTCATGGTCTCAACTAAGTTTGGAATAAATATTCTTACAAAGTTAATTTGACCAAGGAAAGATTGTAGGGATTTCTTAGTTTGTGGAAACAAGACCCTCTTAATGGATTCCACTCTTTCTGGGTCAATGCTTACCCCATCTTTTGCAATGATGTGGCCCAACAATTTTCCTTCATCAACACCCATTATTGATTTATCTGAATTCAAGGATATGCCATACTTCCGACATCTTTCAAAACACTGTCTTAAATGACTCACATGTACTGATCTATCTTTTGAGAATACCGTCAAGTCACCCTGATAAATTTCAATAATTTTACCCATCAATTACTCGAAGGAAAAATCCATTGCTCTTTGGAATGTGGAACCTGCATTTAATAAGCTGAATGACATCCTTAAATATTCAAAGGTGCCCCAAGGTGTTGTGAATGTAGTTTTATTTTGGTCTTCCTTACTTACCAACACCTTGTTGTAACCTGAGAAACCATCTAACATGGACATAATATTTGATCCTATAACTCTTTGAAGTAAGGTTTCCATGTTAGAGAGAGGATAGTTGTATTTGATGCATGCCAAGTTCAAATTCCCGAAGTCAATACACAACCTTATCTCTCCATTCTTTTTTCTGACAACTACCAAGTTACAACACCAAGAGGAGTGTCTTTTTGGAACAAAAATGTCGGCTACCAACATCTTTTGAAGTTGCTTTTGAACCATGGGAGCTAACTTGGGGTTTATTTCTCTTAAATTTTGATGAAAAAACTTTGTATTTTCCTTGAGGGGGATAGTGTGTTGAAATACATCTTCTCAATATGCTTTAAGTTCATCATATGTAAAAGTGAACACATCCCTAGACTCATGGACAATATTTATTATTTCTTTTCTTTCTTTTTCTGAGGTACCTTTTCCAATTTTTATCATTTTAGGATTCTCATTGCTTCCAATGTTTACCTCAATATAATCACTATACTTTATTGTTTCTTTCTTTTAATAGTTGTCATGCCTGTCAAAAATCTGTTCCAACTTCATGAGACCCTTGGGAGTAGGGTTTTCAAAGTGTTCTTCCTCTTCTTCCTTGTAACAAACCTTGAAACTTGAAAACTCTTGCAAATTATTCACAAATCTGATTACTTGTTTGTCATCATTGAAGACTTTCCAATGATCCATATTATTTGAAACTGATGGTCTAAAAATGATTTCCATTTTTCCTTGACCACTTAACATTTCTTCTGAAAGATGAAAAGTAGACGCTGGAACTGCTAGCTTCTCTGCTAAACTATTTTTCTCTCTGGGGATTGATATGAGATCTAAGGCATCAAAAAGTTCCATGGTATCCCGGATTGCATTTCTGTACTTCTTTAGTCTTTCACTCTTACATGAAAACTTATTTTTTACTTGGAGAATTACTAAGTCAGAATCACCTTTGATATTTAGAGCTTTGATTCCCATATCCTTAGAAATCTCTAATCCTAGTAAGAGTGCCTCATATTCAACCACATTATTAGTTGCCTCAAATTCCAATCTGAAAGAAAAGTAGTATGATTGTTTCGATGGAGAAGTAAGAAAAATTCCTTCTCCTTTACCAGACCTACAGTGTGCCCCATCAAAATGCATTTTCCAGACTTCATCAATTTTCTCTTCTTTGAAATTTTCTTTTACTGGTGCAAGAAAAATGGAACAAATTGAATAATTTCCAATGTCACTCATGTGATAAACAATCTCATTCATAGGTTCATTGGGATCTTCCACATGTAATATCCTTTCTTTTTCCCTATAAAGATTCACAAATGAGTTTTCAGAAGAAGGAAAAGTAGCATAAGTCAAATCCATCTATAAGGTACCTCCCATTGTTGCAGCCCACTTTCTAGATAGAAGCATACCCCATGCATATGGAACATCAATAACAAGTATATCCACGGGGAAGGTGATACTGGGATAGGATGCCAATTTCACTTGAAGATTTAGAATAATTCCATGTGTTTCAACTTCCATTGAATCCATGGCACACACATTGTGATAAGGCCTAGATAATTTTAAGTTCAACATGTTCATAAGATTCTTAGTAATGATATTTGATGAAGCTCTTGAATCATACATTCAATTGTGAAGAATATCGTTTATCATCAAGGAAATAAAGAAAGGTGGGTGATCTTCCTTTGTCCAATCCATATTGTTTATAATCACAGGGGCATCATTATGAGGCCCATTGGACTTATCCAAAATTTTCCCCTGATATTTCCCAAGAATTAGCTCATTAGATCCCCCTATTGCTTTTAGTAACTTGGTTTTCTAAGTGGGTATCTTAATGAGTTATGAAACTGGAACCAAAACCTTTGCATTGGATATCCAACTACCCAAATCAACACTTAAATCTGTATTTGGAGGAGTAGGCGTTTTAGGAATGATTTGACTTGACTTTTTTATCATTCTCTTTTCTTTGATAAGTTACTCCCTTTACTTTTCCATTTCTAAGATCTGCTCAAGTGTAGGCTTCTCTACATACAATCTTGTCACATTATCAACCTTTAAAATTGCTTCGTTATTTTGCTTGAGTTGATCATCTGTGACTTTGTGAGTTTTTCCTACATTGTTGATAAAATCATACCTTCTAGAATTTCCAACAAAGTTGCTTGTCTTTGGGAGTCCTTGCTCATTAACTTGACATAAAAATGGGCAAGTAGAATCTTCATGAAAGTCCTCACAAGCTCTGCAAAAAGGATGGGCTTCCTCATTGACCATGTTTTTTGAATCGAATTGATTAGGAAGTCTTTGGTTTTGAGGAGGACCCTTTTTCTACCATTTCTCATTATTTTTCCTTGGATGGAATCTATTGGAATGACTTCTTTCCATGGAAATTAATTTATTTTTCATTTCATTAAGTTGGGAAGCATGGTTAGATTCCATGGATTTGATCATTTCAGTTAACTCTTTAATTGGATCTGCTGAAGAAGACTTACTATCTGAAGCCACTGCTTTGTCCTTAGGCTCTAACTACTTAGAATTACCACCCCTTGTGAAACCTGGAAGGTTGGACTTTACTGATGCTTACATATTTTTTTCAATCTTAGTTGCCACTTCTTGAGCACCTTTGATATTGGTGGGTTCCTTATCTCTTAGTTGATATCTCATCCTCACCACCAAAGGCCTCAATGTAATAGATCAAGATGGAATTATCAAGAGGTTTGATATTTGTATGCAAGCTTGAAACCAATTCATTGAACTTCTTATTAAATGATTCCATTGTTTCATTCTCATTCTTATTAATATTGTTGAGGGAAGCTAACAAATGAAGATGATCTCTTTTCTCCCCCCATCTCTCGGTGAAGGCATCTAAGAGATCTTTCAAGGTTTTGAACTTGTCATTTGGGCAATCTTCATACCAATATGAAGCATCATCTTCTAAGGATAAAACAAACAACTTCATTTTTACATCTTCATGATCATGTGCAACACACCGTTTATTTATACATCTCATAAAATATTTAATACAAACTTTAGCACTAACAACATTATTCCCTTGAAAACTAGGTAACTTTTCAATTTCTTTTTCAGGAATTGCAAGAGACTAACCATTAATATTTGAAAAATCACAAGGATCATAAATAAAATTTTATAAATTAACACTATTATTAACAAAAATCAAGTGAAAATAAACAATGGATTCGAATCCTAAATGACTAAGGATTCTACGAGAAGAGGCTTTGGCTAACCTCCTCCTATAAACCTGTTCAAGTTCAGGAATGAAGTCAAATAGGCCTTCTGGATTCCTTCTTGTAGAATACTTTGTCAAATTGGAATTTAATGGAGTTTCCATATGATGAGTCTATTTGTGATAAACAACAAGCATAAAAAAAACTAAGTAAAAACAAAAAGGAAAACAAGGCCGTATTCCGAGAATAGAAAGATTTATCCCCGACAATGATGCCAAAAATGTTGCTCCCTTTATACACACCTGGGTGAAGTGGAAGAAATACTCAATCCACTTGGTGTGTCCTTGGGGGAAATTTAGAGTTAAGGTGTTCTCACCTAATCCTCAAGTCCTCCATTTAGGCCAACTCCTAGCGAAGCCAAAGGGGGTAGTCCCTAAAGAAAATAATCTATGTCTTGAACTAATATTGTTCGACAACATAGATATTCTAACAGAGGATGAACACCTTCAATAAAAACTCATACAACCAGATCAAAGATCAACACACTGATGTTTTGACATGGTAAAACCCCTACGGGGAAACATCCACGGCCCAAGCCAATGCTGCCACTTGGAGTAGTTTATTAATGCAAAAGAAAAAGATTATATAGATATTTTACAAGAGATTTTCTCACAATCGATCATCGACAAATGACCCTCCATGCTCTTTAAATAGATATCATGGATCAATTGAGTGTTAAGCCACATATCAATGGTTTTTAAGATTGAGGAGAATATGAACCGTCAGATCACTCTATGTCAGGAACATATCGTGACCTTCAGATGTCCTAACTACAAATGCATACTAAAGAAATGAAGATTTTCTGGGTCCTATCAAGTTGCCAACTAGGTCCGTCTTTGACCTCAAGTTGGTTCTAAGTTTCAACTGTCAATGAAGGTATTGCTGCTATTTTAGGCCAACCAACAGTTCAGGAACTTCTTGCTGATTTGTTATGATTACATTCACAATTTTAGGTGCTCTAGCATGTAGTTTTAGTCACCAAGGGTTAGCACATGCATACTAAAATAAATGTAACACACCTAGAGATATTTACAGTAGAAAATAAAGCAGTTCTACACTCTAACACACATGAAAATGTACACAGGTATTTTTGGTCAACATGAACTTGGATAAACCCCCCCTGGGGAAAACCGGTTTGGAATATATGTCTATATATGAGGAGAATAGATGGTGGAATAAAACAAGTACAAAATATAGATGAACCTGATACAATAAAAACTTGATCCAAGATGAAATACAATTCCAAACTAAGAAGGTGCGCCCTAGGATGGTGCGCCCCTCAGAAATGCTACCAAGACCAGTGAAACTGAGCCAAATTCCAACTGTGAGCTCTGAATAAAAAACCCCTCCATATTACTTTGATACTGAAGTGTGTCCTCCCTCTAAAACTGATCCCACTACAATCTGACAAGTCTAATACCTCCCCACTACTGATGCGCCCTCCTCAACAAGTGCACCCTCCTCAACTGTGGAAGCTTCTCAGTAAATAAACCAAGCTCTAAGATTGATGGATATCTCCATAGAAGGGAGAACCCAAGCTAGCCTCATCCAATCCAACAAAGATCATGCCAAATATCTCTCTCAAACTCTCCAAGTGAGCAAATGAAGTTATGAGCTCTCATTTTCCCTTTGCGCCCCTCTTGAACCTCCATAAGGAAACCTAAGAATTCAATGGTTGAGATCATCCCATCTCCCATCTAATCAAAGGTTGAGATCAATAAAAAATAATATCACTCAAAAATCCACTTTGGGTTAAGTTCCCTAAGTTCACTTTATGTCTCCTAATTCACCCACAAAGTGAATTAATAGTCATTTTAGGCATAAAAGACAAAATTTCACTTTTGACTTAAATCTCCTAAGTCAAAGTGAAATTAGACATAAAGTAAAAGGAACAAAGTACATAGTACTTACCACATGTGTTTAGGAGCTCACAAACACATGGGAAACACCTCCCAAGGTACATAATCTCAACACTCCCTCTTACCGAGGAAGGCGTTTCTCACCAAGCCCATCTTGTCTCTGAAGTAGACATGTTTTCCCCTTGGCAGGGCCTTAGTGAGTATATCTTCAATCTGCTCGTCGATCGATATATATTGCAATTGCATTGCACCTCTTTGAACCCAATCACAGATGAAGTGATACCTGATCTCAACGTGCTTTGACTGGTCATGGAAAACTGGATTCTCAGAGAGTTTGATACAACTCTGATTATCAAAGTGTATGACGATCGGTGGAATATCTTGACCAAATAATCCTACCAGCACCTTACAAAGCCAAATGGCCTCGCAACTGGCCTGAATGGATGCCATGTACTTTTCCTTAGTTGAACTCAAAGAAACTGACTTCTGCTTTCGGCTGTACCAGGAAACAAGTCCTGACCCCAAACCAAAGCAACACCCTGAGGTGATTTTTCTGTCAGTAGCACATCCTGCCCAGTCTGAGTCTGTGTAGCCAACCAAACTGACCCCATCACCTCTGATATAGTCTATGCCATAATCAACTATCCAATCAATGTACCTCAAAACATGTTTTCCCCCAATCATGTGAACATTCCTCGACTCCACCATATGTTGGCTGAGAGTGTTCATGAAAAAACAAATATCTGGTCTGGTGTTAACTAGATACATGAGTGAACCAATCAACTACCTGTAAATTGTAGCATCTACCAACTGGGAATCTAAAGCACTAAGCTTCTTCTAGTTGGTAATCATGGGTGTAGACATAGGTCTGCAGTCCTCCATCTGAAATCTACTGAGAATATCTGCAACATACTTCCCCTGCCCGAGAAATATGTGACCCTCTTCCTGCCATACCTCCATACCCAGAAAATAGTGCATCAAGTCAAGATCACTCATCTCAAAATCTGATGCAAGTCCCAACTTGCACTCAGCTACGAGATCCTCTGATCCTGTGATGAACAAGTCATCCACATATAAAATGAGAATGAGCGTGTCCTCACCTCTAATGATGTAATAAAGGTTAGGATCAACACCTCTCTTCTTGAAGCCCATCTGAAGCAAGTATGTGTCAATACATGAATACCAAGCTCAAGGAGATTGCTTCGGAACATTAAGTGCCTTTCTCAAAAGACACACATGATTCTCATTCTCACTCACCTCAAACCCCTGTGGTAGCTCAATGTACACCTCCTCATCTATAAATCAATTAAAAAATGCGGTATTCACATCCATATGGTGAATGCTCCAAACCATCTCTGCCTCTATGGAAATAATACTCTTGATCGAGGTGTATCTCACAACTGGTGTGAATGTCTCATCATAATCGACTCCCTCTATCTGAGAGAATCCTCGTGCCACAAAACGGGCCTTTTTTTTCTCTATGCTTCCATCTGCAACATACTTGGTTTTGTACAACCATCTAGAATTCACAACTGACTTCCCCACTGGCCTTAGAACCACCTCCCAAATATCATTGCGCATAATGGAGGGATACTCCTCTACCATGGCCTCTCTCCAGACCCGCTGGTCCACTGCCTGTGCAAATATCTGTGGCTCAGTATCTACAATACTCATCACTAGTACCAAATATGCTCCAAATATCACTAGAGGTCTACTCTCTCCGATCTGGCTCTTGGGATCCCCTACATTCTCTTTGGCCTCCTTCAGGTCTCCTGAAACCATCTAGGTCTCCTATTCCTTAAATTGGTAAATGAAGAAGTAAGGTCTCTCTGCCCAAGAGTGATTGCCTCAGGACTCGTCTCAACACTCTGAGAACTTGAAGCCTCTTCCCTCTCTGACTGTGACCCTGAAGCTGTGCATGGTGACCCTGTCATTCCTGATACTAGCGTACCGAAAACTTGAGGCTATGCTACCTCTGAGGCATCAATCAATGCCTCTGCATCATCCTCAACACTGACTCTTGACTCAAGATATCTCTAAAAAACCATATCCTCCTCAAATATGACATCTTTTCTCACCACCACTCTCCTAACTGGTGGAATGTAGATACGATAGGCTTTGGACACCTTTGAGTATCCAACTAGAATCCCCTGCTGGGTTGTGGGGTCTATCTTTGTCCTCCTCTCTGAGGGGACATGAGAATAGGTCAAGAACCCAAAGATCCTGATGTGCTCGACATCGGGCCTCCGACCAGTGAAGGCCTCCTCAGGATTCATCTTCCCCAATATCCTGTGTGGGCATTTGTTATGTAGGTAAACTGTAGTAGCACTTGCCTCTTCCCAAAGTTACAAAGGCAAACTTTGATCGTACAACATGGATCTCGCTGCACCGGTAATAGGCGGGTTCTTCCTCTTGGCAACCCCGTTCTACTGGGGGTTGTATGGTATGATCATATATCTTCTAATGCCATGCTGGGCACATAATTCTATGAAATGTCTGGAGGAATACTCATCCCCATTATCCAACCACAAGACTGTTGGTCACTATAATTGCTTAATTGATTCAAACAATCAAGTGATACATGAATTGTCAACCCAGGGAAGTCTTTTTATTTCAAAGATAACCACGCATTATATATGCTCAATTTCAAAAGCAACTTAGAGTTGTAGTAAAGAAACTTATACTAATCTCACTTGCTTTGAATGAACTGAAGTTCTGAATTAAATCACAGGAAAGCAACCTCCCTATTGCAGATCTTAAAGATTAATCTAAGAATCCTGGATTACATTAAAATAACACTTGCAATAGGAAAGAACAACTATTCTGCAACCAG